>JAYKKT010000080.1:19595000-20097500 GCA_036023115.1 Brasenia schreberi | reverse complement strand
AGTGAGACCCACTATTATTAGACTATGGGTACCAATCTCATTAAGGATAACTTAGTCTCTCTCTCTCTCTCTATATATATAGGAAGAGAAAAACTAGGAGCCACTAGACCGGGTTTTATACCAAACTTTGTTAGAAAATCTTGACCATCCGTACAAATGTACAGGTTATCGAGCAGTCCATTCATGCGATGTGCAGATTGATCTTGATCAGTGTCGTCCGTACGATGGTATGAAGGATTTAGATCTTTTAGCAAAGTTTGGCCGCTCCATTCTCTTTCTCTGTATATAGCTTCTTACGGAAAGTTCGAACGCAAATAATTTGCATGAAAGACAAGCCGGAGTCCTATTGCTACCATCCTGTGTAGAGATAGACGCAAATAGCTTGGTCCAACAACTCCCCTTTTGGATGCAGCCATTATTGGGCTTGGTAGAATTTGATGTAGCATGATTGGGGCCGGAACCTGGATAGGAAAGACTTTGGTACCGAATGTGGTTGTGATTAGTTAATGGTTGCAGCTGAGGGGGTGGTACAAAAAACTTCAAAGGGACGACGTCGTTGCAGAGTGGAAGAAGCTCAAGGATGAGATGTCTTTGCATGTCCATTGCCACGTGAGTGGGGGCCACCTCTTGCTGGACTTGGCTGCTGAGCTTAGATACCACATCTTCCGGAAGGAGCTGCCATTAGTGAGTTAGCCTCAACACTCGCATGCGTCATGCATATACATCTAACAAATCATATACATTAAGAAAGATAAGGTTTTACTCTCTCTCTCTCTCTCTCTCTCACACACACACGTATTATATATAAGCCCGAAAACCTGAAACCATTTAGAGGCTTGTAAAATTCAATTTATTTAAAACGAAAACATGTTTGATTGCTAATGTTTTGAGTCATCGAGATCACATCTTACTTTTATATTTGAAAACCTCTGTGTGTGCTGTGTAATATTCGTGAGATTTTAACACTTAGAAAATCTTCTAAGCATTTCCAAGTTTTTCTCGTTTTTGTTTATTTTATTTAAACATCTAAAGGTTTTCAGAATTTGTAAAAGAAATATTGAACCTGTTACTTGTCATGCTTTTCTCCACTAAAACTTTTTCAGAGCTAGCTGAGACTTTTATGATAAAATATGCTTCTTAAAATTCTAGTCTGTTCATTTGCATGACGAAGTTAGGAACATCAATTCTTCTTTTGCCTTTTGTTTCTGAGAGAGAAGAAGCACCATCAAGATTCTTGATTATACACCATGGCTTTGCAAGCACTTCTTACACAAATCAGTATATAATAGTGATCAAGAATTCATGTAGTTGACCTCACTTATTGCGGAAGAAGGCTTCGTTTCGATTTTGCATAATCACGAGTTTACAATTGTTAATGACGGTAATTAATTGTGTTATTACTTGGGATTTACCAAGCATAGGTACTTCGAGCAGTGATGCATGGGGATTCGACACTCTTCTCTGAGCACCCAGAGTTGGTAGAGTCCTTAGTCTGGGTTTATTTTCATTCAAACTCTACAGAGTTCAACAGAGTGGAGTGTTGGGGACCTCTCAAAGATGCTGCCATGGCTCAGCCTGCCGCTTGACCAAGGAGATAAAACCTACCATTCACTATTCTTAGAGGGAACTTCAATTTTTCCTCTTTAAAGATTTGATGTCAATTAATTCTTGGGGTTCAGAGAAACCGGATTCAGGGTGTTTTGTTCCCATTCTGTAATTAAAAAAAGGTACAAGAAACTCTGCCCTTGATGTGAATTTCTAGTTATTCTCCATTGTTTCCACTGTAGTTATTTGCATCTTCAGCTTTGGTATGTGGCACTTAAGTCACTTTGAGAGAGGAGCTTTAAAGGGTGAAACAGTAACGTAAATATCTTGGAGAAAGGTATCGAGTTCGAATCTTGTGAATGGATAAAACCAGCAGTGGGAGAGCTTTGCCCGCATAGTGTTGGGTCTAAGCCCAGTTAATACGATTACTAATGGTGGAACCTTGACTCACAATTGGGTAACAAAGTCTTGAGTTCAATAAGACAAAACACATTATTTTGTAAGTAACAACTAAACAAATATATTTAAAAAAAAGTACTTTAATCTCATAAAACCAAAGACTAATTGAGTTTTGCTCTTAATAGACTTTTATAATATATATATATATATATATATATATATGTGTGTGTGTGTGTGTGTGTGTGTGTGTGTGTGAGTGAGTGTGTGTGTGTGTTCATGCGCTAAAGTGCTTATATAGGTGCACTTTTATAGAATTTACTTATTTGAGTGTGAAGTGGGTTTGCTTATGAAAGTCTTAAGCTTGATTTTTAAAGCACTTATGAGAAAGGATACTAGACAAAACTTATACAAATGTGCCAACTTTTACATGACATATACCGCCAAATCTTATATATAATATATATATATATATATATATATATATATATATATATATATATTTGTTTAATTGAATTGGATAGTTCAATACTATTCAATGTGTATGAGTGAAATCCATGTTTTGCTATGTAAAAATTTAAATAATGAGATACCATTATCAAAATTATAAGATTTTGAAAGAGGTGATTCTTCAAATGGGTAGAGGATTGTTGGGTGATTTTAAAAATATGTGGTGAAGGGTTATGGTTGCAACAATGTTATGTCCTTAAAATACATCTATGGAGTACTCATTAGTAGCACTTGATAGTTGTTGTAACTCATGAGTATTTTATAGCCATGTTGTGACATTAAAAGTTTCTTATTTGAAAAGCAATTATACTCATTAGTAATACTTCATAATGGTTGTAACTTATAAGCATTTAACAATCATGGTGTGGTATTAAATGATACTTGCTTGAGTGATAATTATGCTGATTAGTAGTACTTGGTAGTGATTGTAACTTATGTGCATTTAGCATGCATGTTATACTATTAAGAGTCACCTTATTGAGTTGTAATTATGCTCATTAGTAGTATATCATGAGTTATATATTCATTATATCTATATACAATGGTGTTGTAAGTAAGATTCATCCAACTTTTCTCTTATTATGTGATTCCTTTTATACTTAGTTTTTCTAAAAAATTTACAAGTCCTATTATAATGCTAATTGAATTTGTAGCATCATCATCCTTGTTTTCTCAATTTGTCTAAGACTTGATTGTGTCAATGCAAGATGAACCAAAGGTCTTTGTTGTATCATGAAGATGTTTGTTGAAGTTCATTGTGTTAAGTTATTTGATGCGATTGGAGATAAATAAACCTAAATATTAGTATTTATCATGCCTCAAAAAATAATGCTATCCTAACCTTTTTTTTCATTTTATTCCATTCAATCTCTTAGGTGCCAACTACTTAAAAAACTGTACATCTACACGATGTCTACACTAACATATAGTGGGTCAACTTAGGTAAAATCGGATATGGGTTCTTGGGCAATGGTGGTTTAAATCAGAAAAGAAGAAAAAATAGCGGAGTTGTACTCTTCAGTAATGAAATTCAAGACTTTTATGAAGAAAACCTCAAAGAAGTATAACTAAAACAGGAGAGAGAGAGAGAGAGAGGGAGAGAGAGAGAGAGAGAGAGAGAGAGAGAGAGAGAGAGAGAGAGAGAGAGAGAGAGGGAATACTAATGAAGATTATCGAGTGCGATCAAACTTGATTGGGCGTAACTATTTGATGACAAATCTCCCCATTGTACAGAAAAAAACAAAGAGAAGACATTTTATCTGATAGGCCAGACAACTCGCTGAACCTTCTTCGCACGCCCCCTGAGCAAGCTACGAGCTTACAGCATGTCATTATGGCATCTGTTTGGTGTAATTATACATCTCTTGCTACTTTAGGATAAGGCTGGTTTTGAGATTTCACGGAACAAACTGAGAGAACTTATGAGAAAATTGTAAGAAGCTTCGCTTTGAGTTCGCGTGATCGATCTCTCTAAGCCAGCGTCGGTTGCGAGCCGATTCAACTAATCAAGTGCCATCGGTTAACGATTCCGGGCAGTATGGCTTGGTTTATTATGTCGTGACATGCATGTAAAAAGATGAAAATGGCTTAAAGCAAGGGTATTTCTTTCTTTCTTTATTGGTTTAACAACAAGAGAGGATTCACCTTATGGTGGTGAGGGTCTAGCACATGACCTAACATCCAGTCGTACCAAAGCAAAAGTGAGGGAGGGCCTCGTGTGAAGATTAGTTGGCTTTCCCAGTGGGAATTGTTGCATACGAAGGTTGAAAAAGTACTAGTGAATTCCCCACAAAAGACAGGAGGCGGATTTCCAAGAAAATTCTGCTTTGGACCAACCACAAACTCTTCCAAATGCTTATATAAACACTACTCTTTCTGCCAACTTAGCCATCTCTCTCTCTCTCTCCCCCTCTCTTGTTGATGCTGAAGATGAAACAGAGCAGAAGGCCAAAGAGAGGTCGTATCAAACGGAGAATTTTCTCTGTTATTTTCCGAATCATCCTTCAAATTTGCAATCCACGCCTTTAGTTTCTTCATCTTCAGTTCATCAAACAGCCTTCCAAGGTTTATTCTCTCATTTTGGATTCATAATTCAGAGATGCTATCCAGGGAAGGTAGAACCCATGAGGAAACCTTGACTGCTGTCTACCAGCTAGAGGTTCTTTCCAGTGATTTATGAGCTTGAGAAGGTGTCTAAGTAGTTATTTGCTGTGTAATAAATCACAAAGTTAACGGCCATGAATGAAAACAAATTCACATCTGCTTGAGAGAGTACAATCAAATGAATATGATTTGTACGAGTGGATTTTGAAGTAAATATGAACTCTTGAAGTGTACCTAATCGAATGGTTCAGGTGATCGTTTTAACGGAAAAGAAAAGAGAAGCAATTCAACTAGTGGGTACAATGAGGAGGCTGAAGCCAGATGCACGCCCACGTGTCGAACTCATGACCTTCAACTTGTGAGTCGACTGCCTAGCCAGGTGAAGGGTGAGTATTGCTCGATGTTCTGTACAATCAGTTTCGCTTAAAACTCCATCATGATGCAACGAACAATGTCTCACAGTAAGGTTTCACCGGATAACTGCCTGTTGGCTGTATAGGTTCAGTCTCTGATATAGAGCATACAAGTCTTAAAGTCTAACAAAACCCAGAAAGAGAATCAAAATGCAAAATGGGATCAAGTTCAACAAGAGGAAGTTTGATGAGGGTGGGTTACAGTTTTCGAAATCAGGGAGCATGGGAACCAAAATAGATAATTTGGAGAAGGTTTACAACTTGTAGTGGCAGATAACCTCAAAGATTGAATCCACAAGAAAATGTTTCAAAGCATCGGGGTGCAAAATTACAGAAGCAAAAACAAAAAAATTGTCATATATTGGAGTATCAGTTTTTACTGATTACACTTCTTCATTTACATAATTATGTGTAAACAATGGCTAACAAAAACGAAGATGGTACTTTCCATGTGTAAAGCTCGCTATAAGGAAAACTGCGCACTTTCAACTGTTAATACTCAAAAAAAGGAAAAACAAGCATATTCGGATGTTCAGGGATGACGGGGACGGTCAGGGTACTTGATGCATCATGACTTGTGGGCACATGATACCATCCTATTTGGTCTTCATACATTGTCTTAATTTGATCCAAGTGGTAGATCACGTAGTTCAGAGTATGATGTAGTTAGAACTCGGATCTGTATAACTTTATACTGCATGGGATAGAAGGGTTTTTTAAGATAGGCTTGTCTATTATATGCTGAAAGTTGTGCAGAGAATGAACGCGGATAAGTGTGTATTCATGTGAGCCTGACCCCACTGTATCCTGTATGCTGTCACAAGGAATTCCCATGCTAACAAGTGAATATATTAGTTTTCTCCTCTGTGTTTATTTTTGGTCTAACAAAAATCTGGTGCGTCAGAGGCTAGTGTAGTACAAATGAAAATGAATGTTGATTGCTTTTGCATCTGTTGATACATTATCATGAAATTTAAATGCAAAAACACCACCAAAACACAAGCATAGTCAATGAACTATAGACTGTTGAGGCCGATTATGGCTTTCAGCCAAATATCAAGCTGGTTGTCAGGTAAAACTTCATATTAACTTTTAATTATATAAAGAGATAAATGGTGCAAATCTCTGCTTGCAAAGGGACAAGATATATGATGATATCTAGCACCGATGACGATCTTAATCAAAGCTGAAAATGCTTGTTATGCGGTGTTTATAGAGCCTGAAAGTTTACCTGCTTCTAGTACTGTCGTTTTTATTATCTAGTTTTAACGGAAACAAATGGGATGATGCATCTGAATTGATAAATTGACCGGATGGCTTGTACTATGTGACTACAGGTATGACCTTTCTAGCATCTTTGACATATGGGCAAGTCAGAATGAAGTAGAATTACGTACTTCTTGTATTTTATTTTATAGATGGTTATCTTCATTTTACATATTATATTTGTGTTGGTTAAGCCATCGAAGAATTGTCATTGGTGCTCATTGCTTCTCCTATTCATGGTAACAGATAAGCTGCCTAGCCAAAAGATATCGACTCTGACTTCTAAAGTGAAGCACGGAGCACATCCACCTGCTTACAGGTGAACATAAGATTATTTTCTGAGTTTTGGCAAGCAGCTCTTCATTTCTGTTTCTGTTTCCTTCTTTTACTGCAAAGGCCATAAAAGAGGTGCTATCTTGTCTGTTGTGGATGTTGATGATGATGATGACTGATGTACAAAAGGGTTCACAAGGTTAGGAAAAAGTGTATTGCTTTTAATCACTCCGGCAGCAGTCTTTTTATGGGTTTGTTAATATTGTTCATCTTCCACATGCATTCATATAAACTCACTAATCTTACATACACATCTTAATTAAGCTGTGCAACTAATTCTTGAGAAGCTAGTGTTGTCAGCCACAGGATGTTCTCAAAATTTTGCTACTGAAAATTTGTGATCGTTATCTGTTCTGGCTACATGGATCCTTTGATATTCCCTGCAAGGTAAATGGAAATATTTGTGATTTGTTTGACATTGTAAACTAGATAATGGTACAAGAGTTTGTCATAAAAATTGTATTTGTGGTCATGAGTAAAGGTTCGGAGCTACAAGCTTGGGAACTTCGTGAAGATGGCATCTTCTATTTAAAATCTGTATTTATTCCTTTCCTTTTTCTTTCAATGATATAACAAATTACCACAATTTGTACACCTTGTGATATGTTGAAGCGAGCTATTCAGACTAAATTGTGGAACCTCAAAAGCGAGAAAGAAGATATATTTAAACAGAAAGTCCTTCAAGGAGACATTTGGAATTACGTTGGTACACCTTTTGATATGTGGAACAATATGGCTATACATATTAGGAAAGTGGCGAAAGATGTGTTAGGTGTATCTAAGGGAGGTGTACCGGCACAAAAAGAAGCTTGGTGGTGGAACGAAGTAGTGCAAAATAAAATCAAGGCAAAGAGGGCATGCTACAAATTACATTATGCTGAGAAAACTAGTGAAACTTTAGAGGCTTATAAGAAAGCAAAGAAGGAAGCAAAAAAGGCCGTAAGTGAAGCAAAAGCTAAAATTTGGGAGGATTTATATAAAAAAAACTTAACTCAAAAGAGGGTGAAAGATATATTTTTAGGATAGCTAGGGCTAAAGATAAAAAAATAAAAATCTTAATTATGTTATATGCATCAAAGATGAGAATGAAAAAACTATTTTTATAAGCTTTTTAGTGAAAATAAAGATGTTAGTATTAGCTTAAGAGAGTTAGCCAAATCAGAAAAGTATATAAACCATAATTTCTATCGACGTATTCAAAAGAACGAAGTCAAAGAAGCTCTTAAACATATGAAGGGTGGTAAACCGGTAGGACCAAACAATATTCCTATAAAAGTTTGAAAAATCTTAGGAGAAATATGAATAACCTGACTCACAAGACTATTTAATGAAATATGGAGAAACCAAAAGATGCTCAAGGAATGGAGAGTGAGTACACTTATACCCATATATAAGAACAAGGGAGACATTAAGAATTGTGCGAATTATCGAGGTATCAAGTTAATGAGCTATACTATGAAATTGTGGGAAAGAATTATCAAACATAGGTTAAGACAAATATCAAGTACAACAAAGAACCAATTTGGATTCATGTAAGGCAGATCTACTTTTAAAGCGATTCACCTTTTGAGATGTCTTACGAAACATTTTGAAGCAAAAAAGAAAGACCTTCATATGATATTTATTGATCAAGAAAAAGCTTACGATAGAGTATCGAGGGAGGTTCTTTGGAGAACCTTAGAAAAAAGAGGTATCCCATTGACATACAAGAGACATGTATGATGATGCAAAAACATTGAAGGAATGATAGACTTCTTTGAAGTTAATATTGGGTTACATCAAGGATCAACTTTAAGTCTACTTATTTATAATGGTGATTGATGAGTTAACAAAACATATTCAAGATGAAGTACCTTGGTGTATGTTATTTGCGTATGACATTGTGTTAGTGGAGGAGACTAAGGAAAAAGTTAATAGAAAATTGGAACTATGGAGTGAAACATTAGAAAGCAAAGGCCTCCGACTTAGTAGAACAAAGACAAAATATATGGAATGTAAGTTTGATCATTTGGTTACTTTAGAAGATATAGAAATTAAAATTGAGACCCATTGCATCCCCCAAAAGGCAAGTTTTAAATACTTAGGGTTAATTTTTTATAGTGATGTAAGAATTGATGAAGATGTTACGCATAGAATTAATGCTGGTTGGTTAAAATGGAGAGGAGCATCATGTATTCTTTGTGATAAAAAGATACAATTAAAGTTAAAAGGTAAATATTATAGAGCAGCAATTAGACCTACCATGTTTTATGGTTCTGAGTGTTGGGTAGTTAATCATCAACATGTACAAAAGATGTTTGATAGAAATAAAGATGTTGAGATGGATGAGTAGTCATACAAGAAAAGACCGTATACATAATGAGATTATTAGAAACAAATTAGGAGTGACACCAATAGAGGATAAAACGAGAGAATATCGTTTAAGATGGTTTGAACATATAGAAAGAAGATCAAAAGAAGAACCTCTAAGGAGGTATGAAAAACTAAATTTGGAAAGTATTAAAAGAGATAGAGGACGACCACAAAAGTGTTGGAAAGAAAGATCTATCTTATTGTGAGTTAACTGCTAACATGACACATGATAGGGCTATGTGGAAACAAAGAATCCATGTAGCCGCCCCCATCTAGTATGGGAAAAGGCTTAGTTGTTGTTGATATAACAAATTACCACGAAATGTATTTTCCCCAGTATCATCATATCTCAAGCACGCATGCTCCTGTATGTGATGCTCAGGTATCACCTTGGGTAGATTCATGTTTGCCTTGCAAGTTTGAGCTTGTGAGTATCCGAGTATGAGCTGATGTTGGTCATCACAGCCATGTGTAGAAAATATGACGCTATTCTGATCTTTGTGCCAAGTTCCTCTTCCTTGTTATGACTGGAAAATCGCCCTGGGTATGTGAACAAGGTGTTGGCTTATAGCGCAGATGGCCTTAGCTCACTGGCTAGGGGGTTGCACTCTTACAAAACGTCAGGAGTTCAATCCCCCGGTGTTTTTCCTAACCCCATCTTGCCTATGAAAAAAAGGAGGGTTTGGTTATAGACACGCATGATGGCCACAGAGATTAAATCCTGATCTCTGGAGGACAATGCTTTTCTACTCCATGGGAAGCAGTAGTGCGCTTACGCACCGTTTTGGTTTCGTTTTCTTTTCTTTTTTGAGAATGCTGTTGTGGGTTTCTTCGTCAAAGTCTTGTGAGAGAACTTCAGACTGCTTTATTAATTACCATCTTTTTAAAGATTGATCTCAAAAAGTTAACACCGCTTACCGTGGGAAGAGGCTTGGTGTGAGTTTTAGTATTTGGAAATGAAATTAGCTTTTTACCAACTAAAGGCATCAGTCTTAACTACGAGAACAATTTGTGGAACAAAAAATAAAGATAATGACTTAAATAGATAGTATTTTCTTCTTGAAACAAATGCTGTATATATATATTTGTATGTATGTATGTATATAAAAAGAGTCAGCTGAATAATAATACATTTTAGTGCATAATCTTGCACCAATATCTTCACCGTAAGATGATGGTAGAAATCTAAATCAAATGTATTATTGTACCTTTGTACATGCATCCATAAATGTGATTCGAATTTCTATTGTGGATTTTAAAGATCGGATGGTGCAAGATTATGCATTATGCAGTGAAGACATCTCTCTCTTTATATTGCTACTGATTCTTAAATTTGATGGCCGATTAAACGATAATTTGGTCCTTAAAAAATTGGAAGGATCAAGAACTATAAGGGAAAGCTTTATTGCTTCGGGTGCCTTTCCGAAATTCACCTTCTTATTGGTGTTCTAATAATTTCATCCTTTTCTCTACAAAATGTGGTCTTTGGGCTCCTGCAAAATCTGATTTTCTCGTCCTGCAAGAGGGTAAGATTTTGCAAGGCATCTAGCTGGTTGATAGGCAGCCAAGGTTGCATCGGCCCCTTGGAGCAAGGGTCCTGGTGCAGCAGCGTCCATTTAGGAGTAGGTGGTGAGAGTGATCTATCATTAGTAAATGTTGTTCAATACTTTGAAGTGACTCTTATTTTGATTGTCAACATACTCATCACCATTTTCAAGAATGTCATTCTTAGTGTCTTATGAGAATTCAACATTCCTGTTTTCTATCAGTCCATGATCTTTATGATAAAACCCATATCCTTTAAATGATTTAGGATATCTAATAAATATAGATCTCAAGGACCTACTATCTAACTTGTCTCTAGACTGATCAATAGATTTCCAACTCCTAAGATGACGTAGGTTTGGTTTTCTTCCAAACCATATCTCATATGGTGTAAAAAATAAAACTTTATATGGTACTCTGTTAAGTATATACACAGATATACTTACCGCTTCTTCCCAAAATACCCTTAACATAAAAATATCTATTAGAATAAACCTTGTCATATTCAATATGGTCCTTTTATATGTCTCTGCTATACCATTATGTTAAGGTCATACCTTGTCATATTCAATACCAAAGTAATAGTTTTGAAACCATTTCAAATTCTCCTTTCAAGCCGCATGGTGATTATCACGTTTCACTTGCCAGAAAAGAATTAACACTTATGCTAACAAGGTCAAGGGCTAGTTGATTACTGTTCTTTATTAATTGAAAAGCATTGGCACACAGCCAGAACGGTATCGTATTTAAATAAGAGAGGGCCTTCTAAAGAAAGTTGAAATGTGAGAATTTTGGGCCTTTCAAGACTTTGAATCCACTTCAGTTTGTACTTGCATAATAGGCATAATGCTATGCATTAATACCATGTTCAACTAGATTTGTAGCTTCACGAATAGTATCGAAAACTCAAACACCCGATTAAAAGGCTCGTCCGTATTAAATGATAACTCTAAATGCGTCTGTGAGGTCTGGTTAGCCCAATAAAACTTGCAACTATGAGCACACAAAGAGGAATAGCTCACCTGTCTACGGGCCGGCTCAAAGGTTAAAGGTCATGACCAACAAGAATGAATTGTTTTGGGGAACCAGATTATACCCGAAAGTCGCCAAAAACTGTCTGCATTTTCTTCCCATCGAACTCAGGTGGAAGGGGATCCCTTCTTGAACATGAATCCTCACAACCATTGTGTGTTTTTATCAAACCATGTAGATCACATCCCGGCCCTGAAATCATCGGAGAATTGTGTTGCTATTAGGGGGTTTATTCTGTGAACGTAGATGAGATTTGAAGATTTTGTTATAATATTGATATTAAAAAATTTATTTAGTGGAATTTGATATTGCCGACATTATTTTTATACTCTAACAAACACAAAGTGTGTGCCTTTGCGCGCCCCCTCTGTGTGAATGTTGTAAGTTGTAACAAAATACAGAAGATACATAATAGTCAATAATGCTGGAAGGTTGTCCCCATCCCATGTGTGGAATTGGTGGTAAACCACGACTTACTGAGCATGAGAAGGGACTCATGTTGCATTCAATTGCTTTGACTAACAACACTTCATCTCTCTCTCTCTCTCTCTCTATATATATATATATATATATATGGAGCTCTTTTTTTTTTGTTTTGAGAGGAAGTATGGAGCTTTCCTTGGTCTGCCGCAATGTAAGAGATTTAACAGAACTAATTACCCAAGAAAGAGCCATAAGTAATTCAATAATATGTTTCAGCCGCTTGATTGACTTAGCAAACTGCCACTAATTTCTGCTTGTATTGATCATTAGACATGTTCATACGGGTGTTCCGGGTTTAATTCCTATGACCATTGTGCTCGTGTATAAGCCGAAAACCAGGTACAAGTTTTTGGTAGCCTCAGAATTGTATTCTCAGGAAGGTGATTTTCTATGAAATTAGAAAAAGAGAAATACATACTTGGGAGCCATACATTAATTATCATTGTATAAGATAGTAAAACATGTCATATTGAAAACCCAAAAAAGATTTGTGCTGTTCATATACACAAATTTCCAAGTTTAAAGAAGTGTGAGAATATTTATGGATATAATAAGTATGATGAGGATAAACAGCCCTGTATAACTCAAGCTGTCACTCTCTTGTGGACTTGCTTCTTGTGGGGCGTAGGAAAGACCAACAGCCGGAAAAGAAACCATCTCCATGCCTGCATTAATTGGAATATGACCTCAAACACAGATCAACAACTTCATTAAAACCGGACTAATGTATAAGGCACCTTCTTTGAGCCTTTGAGGGAGATGGGAACGCAGATAATTGTTAATGCTTTTAAAAATTATTTTTACAGAATTTTATCTCCTTACAAGAAAAAAAGGCTTTTGAAAAGCTGTATGTAGAAATCACACTGGATTTTCACAGTGACGGTTATGGAATTTTGTTCATGGTGGCAAATAGAACATAAATCGTTTTCTGGGTCGGACCAACTATGGATTCAACAACTAATTTTCCAAAATTTGGGTTGGGGGCACTGGGCATGCAGTCGAGCTGAGTTGAGCTTGAGTATAAGCAACCTCGACTGGCCTCAACTTGTTTAGGAAATATGCTGCTCGAGCTACGTTCAAGCAACTCGAACTCCATTCTTTAGGCTCATTTGGTTCTTGAGCTTGATGAGCTCATGAACAAGATCAATTCAGTTGAGTTCAGTAGGTCTGAATGAGCTCAAACTCGACGTTGAATTTGAGTCCAACCAATTACACCCATTTGCATTATAAAATTTTAAATCAACGAAAAGAAAAACTTTGACCTGCAATTGGTCAGTATACTACACTTGATCTTAGCCAAATGACTGAAAAATGTATACTTTGTCTTGATTCCTTTGATCTCCTTTTTATACTGCTTTTCCCTCTTTCCATATAGAGCTTGTTTAGGTTTACAAGTAACATGGGCCAAGTATCGTGAGCTTGAGCTCGGGTTATCATCGAATCAATCTGGAGTAGTTCACAAGCAGTTGAGTTCACTTGCACCCTTAGGGCGGATACCCCCTTCAACTCATTGTAAATGTGGCAGAGGGTTTCCATTTTAGCTGGCTTTGGTTTCATGGAGATTTTGATTTTTTAACATAAAGGAACAAAAAATAGACTTTGATCAGTCATGTTGACCACCAAATATTCAGGCTGTGTGAACCAAATGCAAAGGCAAGAAAAGAAAAGGGAGACAGGAAGCAAAAACAGCAAAACCATGGTTGCAAGCAAGCAAATAATAAAGAATTTCCACATTCGTATAACAATTAAAGCAATTAAAAGTCATGAATCAATAGCTTAAGACTTAGTACAACCGAAAGGAGACGACTTGTGAACAAAGCATAATGGACTAAACAATCCTACAATCTACCAAAGAAAGAATGGTGCAAAATAAATGGGTCATCCAACTTATGCACAAGAGATATTCTTCCTATGAAAACAAACTAAGCACAAAAGTACAGTGCCATCTAAAACACACACATATTCCTATCTCCAAAGCAACATAGAAGCACCAAAACCAAGAGTTGGTCATTAAGAGCAGCAAAACAGAACCCAAGAAGAATCTAAAGCAGGCAAATACCAAAAATAACGAAGGAATATCAATCTTGATGCAGAACAACACCCTAAAACATACAAAATTTACCTTGATGCAGAGGTAAGTCCAAAACTATTATTCATACTCTAATTACCACCCCCAAGACAATAAATAAATAGACAGATAAACAGCATCAAACACTCGCAAAAGAAATTCAATTTGACGCAGAACACCACAAAAGATCACTACTCTTATTGTAGTTACCACTCTCTCAGAACCTGAAACAAATAAACAAGCAAACAAAAGCAAAGAAAGGAGAGACGATTTACCTTGATGAAGATGTAGCTCCAAAACTACTACTCTTACTGAAATTGCTACTGCCAGAGCTGATATTCCTACTATTCCTCCCAAATCCAACCACCATAAACCCTTTCTTCCACCATTCCCAATTCTCACTCTCTTTCTCCTCCACCGTAAACAAAGGTTTCGGCGAAACCCTACCCGAGCTCGAGCCCGTCCGCTTTGGCTTCGAACCAAAATACGAGCTCGGCACGAACATCTTCAGCATGAATCCTCCTCCGTTCAAGTAATTCTGATCCCAACCATTACTCTTCTTTCTTCCCTTCTTTTTCTTCTTCTTCTTCAAGTTTCTCTTCTGTTCCTCTTCTTCCGTATGGTTTGCAGCCGGAATCCGGTCGACGAGGTCCTTGAGAGAGAGCTCGTAGGCGGATTCAGGGACGTTCTTGAGCATCTCCATGAGCTCCCATCGGCCTCTGGCGATGGCCTGAGACCGAGCCGAGGTGGGGCGAAGTGGGTGCGGGTGGTTGGACCATAGGGGTGGCGATGAAGGGCTCGGTGTGTCAGAGTTTTGGTGGGTGAAGAGGATGACGGATGACGTGGAGCTTGAAGATGGGCTGCTGTTAGCTGAGTTGGGGGTTTGCCCGGCAGGGTCCGGGAGAGAGTTGACGGAATTATGGTGAAATTCCGGCATGAGAGAGAGAGAGAGTGCAGGTAGAGGTTGAAATTAAATCAGAGGGTGTACGGTAGGTGGTCGACGTTTTTCCTCTCTCCCTCTCTCTCTCTCTCTGATCATGACCCGTGAGATGTCATTGCCACCATTAATTCAGCATTAAGCTTTTCCTTTAGAGTTTTTGCGGTGGGTACCCAAATTAGTTTGACTCCAAAGGGTTGCTTACTCCCATCCCCATGCCAACGTTGCAAGGACACGAATTTTTTGTATGACATTGTTAGAACTTCGTCACTATGACATGAGCAAGTACACCTGCTTGAATCCCACAACTTGAATTTGCCGAGTTCCACGTATAAAAGACCCAGACCGAACAAAGGAGACAAGCTTCTCGCTCTTGGTTCAGCTCAGGTCGTATACACACACATATACATCCATACATCGCAACTGGATGAGCCCATACCAACTCAGCTGAGATCAAGTCAGGATTCCGACCTCAGCTGAACCAAGAGCGAGTAGCTTGTATGTGCGTGTGTTTATGTATACGTGTAGGAATATTTGTGTGTGTGTAGACAAGAGCTGTCCTGCAGCTAAGTTTTTACTTAAAAAGTGCAATAATTCAAACTTTTCAATGTACCAGACTTGTTTAACTTCATTAAGTTTTCAATCAAACTGATGTTTGAGGTTTCTCATTGTCATTTTAATCCATTTTGGTAAAGTTCCCTCAAAGTGAGAGCCCAGCCACTAGACTAAACACCCTAATTTATTATTACTCCAAAAAAATATGTTGACATAATTACTCATGGTGAAAAATATAAGAATAAATATTTAATCCTAATCAAAATCAGTGGAGACGGTGCCATGGAGAAAAGAGATAATAAAAGGGTATTGGAATAGGAGTTTGTACACGTTTTTACCTCATTTGATAAGAAAAGTATGGTCACAGGTGTTCATACTTTATATAGAAAACGAGAAAAATGAACATAAGAGTCCATTCGTAAGCTTGTTTTGAAGCCCGGACATTTGCTCTTCCACGAAAAGGGAAAACGTTATGATGGATGAGAATTAAAGGCTAATGCAATTAGGGGCACGGACTTGAGAGCTATATGAGATATAATTGGCACGTTGAGTTCCAGGTCGTGACATGCTTTTACGATAGGATGTGAAAGGAACTTGTCCTTGTCTCACAATAATGCATCAATTGTGATCTCCTACAGTTTTACATAAATACAGCAAGAAACTACATTGGAATTCTAAGCTTTTCTGTTTGCAATAAAATGAAACTGAATAATAAAACTATAAAGATAGGGAGATGTTTGTGAATTAAAACCCTAAAAAGTGTGCAAGGTTTTAGTTTTCAGTTATAGAATTCAAATAAGAAACCAAGAAGCCACCTTTCACTCGACATTTCTTTTGTTGAAAAAACACCGTCTTTTTCTCAGTATGGTCTCCACATTCATCTTGTGGAGTTGGGGTCTCGTATGAGTAGTCCTCTTGCTGGAGGTTGAAGGCCTTTCAAACTGGAACAAGAGTAAGGGAAGAAGAGTTAGGGCATGCTGCTGTCTGTTTTAGCGATAGCAGGTGCGACAGGAGTTAGACCATGATTTTGTGATTCATGGTTGTGTTCTCAGTGCGGATCCAGAAAATAACGTACGGCCAAATAGCCAAGGTCCTGGACTCTGTCTTTTAGTCTCATCGCTTCAATCATGTCCCCATGTGCTATACCTTTGTAAATTCCAAGTGAGAAAGTATGAATTGATGCTTTGCTTTATAGCCTGTGGTGTGCATGTATAATTTTGGATGGGATGGTGGCCCCAACTTCAAACACTTACAAGTGCGTTTCATAGGAAGTTCAGAGGCTGTTTGAAGTTGCAGAATCTGAAACTATGACTTCGTCAGTTAAGAGTGCTTCTGTGAATCTAAAGACACTTGACTCAGGCAAGCAGATACATGGCAGCAGCATGCCGAGGGGCCTAGAGCTTGACGGTGCTTTGGCTAATTCAATGATGAAAATATCTAGCAAGCAGAGATGTTGATAGTGCATTACATTTTCAGTGCCATGACTGACCAGGTTGATCTGCTTCACGGCTCTAGTTACCGGCTTTGGTAATTGTGAAAAGCTTGGCGGTGCATATCAGTTTTTTATAAGGCAAGGCAGACACAATGGTGGGTTCGTGGAATTCAATTACTTCTGGATATGCAAGCAATTTCAGGGGAAAATATGTCATTCAGTTATTTTATGAGATGAGAAGAATGGGACAACAACCATCATTGATATTCTTTTTCTTGTCAGGAACGGGGTTGAAGCCCAAACAACTGAGAGATTAAAGGGTACTTAGGTGGGGTAAAACGATCCTAGAGATATAGCCTGGAACAAGCCGTCTAATGCCAGACGGCAGGCATACATAAAAGTTGAGCTTAGTATCAAGAGATCAAAACTAGCAAGCAACTTCATATCCTCTCTACTGAGCTAATGCTTGCAGCACTGGAACTGTTTAATGAGCTGTAAATACGAACATTGAAGTTGAATAAAGTTGGTTAAGCTCTAACATGATCAGCTTCTGAGCTAAGGTCTTCTCTGACTCTTGGTGAACAAATATTCCCTCACATTATTCCTATTGATCTCGAATAAGATCCAGTTATCGGTAGCGCGTGTTGTCTGATTGTAAATTCAAGGAGATTGTTTGGTTCAATAATAACAGTGGTGATGTAGAAGAGAATTCAATGCTCATGGAATACTCACATGAGAAGAAACTCTTCAAATTTTTGAAGATATGAAGAGTGGGGGAGCCGCACTAAACCCTGTCACCTTCATTGCAATATTGACTGCTTGCAGTCACTGTGGCTGGTAGACGGTGGAAAATCACTATTTCATGCAATTCGGCATGAATATCATATTTTGCCAGCGGTAAGCGTGATTTGTCTCTTGATAGTCTCCAGAAATCAGTAGATTTCATTGACAGTGTGGCCTTTCCAGCTGATGCAAGCATGTTGACATCAGTGTTGTGTGCAAGCAGAGCTTACGGAGATGAGGCTCTTGACAGAAGGCAGAATTTTTGGAGTTTGATATGGAGCTTCACTTATCCATAAATTTCTGCTGATTCAACTCGGTGTTGAGTTGCTGCTGTCACTTGCTACAATTGGCAGGATTTGAGATATACATCCGAACCTGAATATCGGTGGTGTTCGATCTGAACAGGGTTGAGCATACCCGGTCTAAATATGGCATCAACGTAATAATTTTCAGCTTTTCAAGGATTCCTTAGATACATATACAGCGACTTCATCTTGTAATCTTTCCTATCATATCTACAGCCACGTAAAAAGATCTTGTCTTTATGGTCTGTGATTGTTTCTGCATCCCATTGTTCATTATTTTTCATCATTCCCAAGACCAACCAGCTTCTTCAGCCAAACTGTGAAATCCCCTACATTTGAGAACCTTGCGAACGTACATGCTACTCAAGAAACTGGGATAAAGCACCACAAGAAGTTGATGCATCAGAAGGATGTCAACAAAAGAATTCCGGGTGCAGCTAGATTTACATGGTTTGACATGTTTTATCTATGAGGCTATGAAGCAGAAGAAATGCCAATGCAGTTGAAACTTCATACCGCACTTGGAGTATGATTTGTCTGTTGAGGGATTATACCGTGCTAAGAGTCGCATCATTATTCTTCACAGTGGAGTTGTAGGTCTGATGGATATCCCTCTTCCATCATTAGGTGAGTCAACGAGTTCAGCATTGCATAGATCTCCTCAATCTGATAATGAGACTCATCTTCTGCTACAAAGTAGTGTCTGCTATTGCTTAACTCAATCCAACTAAATCCTGGTTGCTTTTTTATTCCTCTTTCCTTCATAAAAACTCGTAGCCTTCCGACGTCTTTCCATCTTCTAGCAGCAGCATACACATTTGATAGACTGACGTATCTTGCAGCATTTGCAGGCTCCAAACTGAAAAGGGACTCGGCAGCTTCTCTTGCAAGATGTACATTCCCATGGATCCGACAAGCACCAAGTAGTGCACCCCACATGGCTACATCCTTCTCGAAACCAGTATTCTTAATCAACTCCATCGCATCATTCAGCCGACCAGATCTTCCAAGTAGGTCGATCATAACCGCATAATGGTCAGACCTTGGGCGTATCCCGTACTCTGTCTCCATCAACCTCAAGTATCTATAGCCGTCTGACAATAGACCAGCACGGCTGCAAGCAACTAGAACACCGAGGAGGGTAACTTCATTTGGTCTGAAACCGGATTTCAGCATTCTCTCAAAAACTTGTAAAGACTCCCTTGCACACCCGTTTTGCGCAAACCCGGTTACTAATGCATTCCATGAAACTACGTCTCTTTGAGGCATTTTCTCAAATTGCGCAACAGCTGAATCCATGCTCCCACACTTGGCATACATGTCAACTAACGCATTTAAGATGAATATGTTGGGATTAGTCATTGTTCTCATGATGTGCCCATGGAGTTGCTTGCCACATTCAATGAGTGCTAGGCTCGAGCATGCACTCAAAACACCAACTAATGTAAATGCTGTTGGTTGAACCAATTCTTTCTGCATTGTAGCAAATAGCTCCAACGCCTTCTCCCCTTCATCATTTTGAGCATGGCCACTGATCATTGCAGTCCATGAAACCACATTTTTCTCAGGCATCTGCTTGAATATAAAGCTTGCTTCATCTAATCTACCAAATTGAGCATAAGTAGAGAGGATTGAAGTCCAAGAGACTACATCTCTTTCTTCCATTCTATCAAACAGTAGTTTTGAACTCTCAAAATCCCCACATTTTCCATAAGCATCCACAAACGCATTTGACATGATCATATTAAGCTTCATTCCAGTTATGACAACTGCACCATGAATCTGCCTGACCCACTCCAGGACTGTGAAGCCAGCACAAACGTTAAGCATGCTGACAAGCGTAAACTTGTCAATTGCCAATTGGTCTTTCTGCAAGCGGCGAAAAATATCTATGGCGCCTTCCCACTCTCCATATTGAGAAAGACCGGAGATCATCGAATTCCATGTGACTATGTTCCTCTCAGGCATCTTTTCAAAGAGCTCACGTGCTTCACCCAACAACCCGCTTCTTGAGTACCCACTAATCATGGTGTTCCATGTATAGGAGTTTTTCTCAGGCATTTCATCAAACACCTGGCGAGATAGTGCAATCAAACCGCATTTCGCATAAACTTCAATCAGTTTGTTTGCAAGGAAGATGTTGAAGTTGAATGCACTCTTAACGAGACCGCCATGGACCGCGCTAGCCGGTTTCAGATTCGTCTGCTTGATGCATCTGTCCAGCAGATATATGAAGAGAAATCCTCGACCTTTCTCACCATCTATACACTGCATCTCTTTTCGCGATTAGATCGTGAACTCGAACAACATGTCCGGATATTTTGGTGTTCCTTCTTCGTTTATATCTCAAAGATGGTAGTACTTGTTGGTCTCAATTCCCATGATACACATCATCTCCGACCTAAATAACAAATAAAAACACCATGAGAGTGAAGCATGGTTCTTTCTATGCTTCGCCAAGAATTTGATCGAATAAGAGACCCTATTTGCTACCTTCCCCATTTATTGCGTTTGAATACCAGAAGTCCTTCCTAGAAGTCTGTAATGAGCTCAAAGACCAGTAAGATAGGCCCATTGATAGCGTTCCATCTGCGATCTAAATTAGGAAATAGAGAACCTCAAAACGTGAATTGTGTTCCTTTTCATACCGCGTTAAGAATTTCATCGATAAAAAAGTTTGGTTGAAGATCCGCCGAAGCGGGTAGCCTTAACCATGTGTGGTAACAAGGAAAGCACGAAGGCTGTTCCCGTCCCTGTCAGGGGAGATGCCAACCGTCTCTCCTTTCAACGAACACGTTAGGTTTTGAGCTGCATGTCAATTATAAAGTAACAATCCTTCCTAAATCCGCCGATACAAGACTAAAGACGTGATTTGGCAATTTCATGTTCAGGCCACATCCAGATCTTGTCATTTCGTGTTCATGTAAAAACACGTCAACTCTAGCAGCATCCGTCATTTTCCTTTTAGATTCGGTGTTTTATAGGCAGAAAGTTTTGGGTTTATGTCTGATAGTCGTGTTAAAATGCAGCAATTTCGTGTTTTGGGTTGTTTTGTGTTATTAAGAAACAGGTCAACCAATCACAGACTTGACTTTTTGTTTTTGAATTACTTCCGGTGAACATGATTATGGAGTTTCTGGATCATGTTCCTGTGGTGCCTGAAATTCTCAACCCTAGCCGTCACAATCAGATTAGATTCGTCCATCTCGGATAAGTTCGGACGTTATCAACACTACTTTCAATTCAGTGGTACATCTACATAGAAGCGAGGTGGGGGTGATCGTTTGAAATTTGAAATATCAACATAAAACCTATCTTTTACAGTTGAATATATCTCTCTCTCTCTCTCTCTCTCTCTCTCTCTCTCTCTCTCTCTCTCTATATATATATATATATATATATATATATATATATATATATATATATATATATATATATATATATATATATATAATACATAGTTGGCCGCACCTAAAATAGATTCATCAACAAAAGCACTGAGACCCTTTAGCTCAGCAGCAGAACGTTTTAGTGCGTATTGCTGTTAGTGGGGAGTTCGACTCTTAAAGAGTGCATGTGTATAAGGCTTTGGCTTCTTCTTGAAGAAAAAAAAAAGAAAAAGAAAAAAACAGCTAAAAAAAAATTTAGCCCCATGTAACAATTTCTACATCCGTCACACAGACACCACGTTCACGTTTAATGAGAAAAGGAAATGGAGAAGACCAACACCAGCAGGTTGAATATGATCTTCCGCCATTGAAGTTGAAGCACAATTACTAATAAATATAATTTCCGTTTGGAAATTACAGAACTTAGATAATTGAAGGTAAAACATTTTATTATTTTTTCTTATTGTAAAATCGAAATTCTTGACCTATTTGACAACAACTAGACCCTCCAAACTAGTGGGTTTAGCATTGTTTACTATAGTTATATACACATGTTATAAACGAGCAATGAGAATCCGGCTTTTAAAACATGCATTTAGCCTTTCCTTTATCTCCCCCTTGTATATCTAGTGCATACACAACAGGTGTAAGTGCAACACTACTCTCTCCCTGAGCCCCTTGAAATTCTTCTTCTTGTAAAGGAGCTCGTGTAAACTGAACTCAACTGAGCGATCGCTACTTGTTCATGCTTGGCATGCTGAGCTCTGATGGTTTACTCGTGTTTGGCACATCAGTTTGTAAAACCGAACCCGGACGAGCCCAGAATCACCTGACGTCCACTAATTGACATATCAGATTTTTGAAGTCGAGAGATAGAGACGGTGGAGAAGGAAGGCGGGGAGGAGATCGATGGAGAAGCCTCAACAAGCAGGATTACATCCTTCTAATGATTTCTTGCATGGTTCTTATCCAAGCCGCCATTAAACCTGCAATAACTCGAGTTTCAGGAGTACTCCTCTCGTCTCCTGTCCGAACTAGTATTGGTTTCTGCTCACGGCTTGCTAGGGAAGAGATTACGGGCTTCTATATTTCATTACTAGACCAGTCTCTCTCCAAAAGCTTTCTACGTGGGACGCAATCAATCCACTGTAGGTTAGTTGAATTGGGACTTCACAGATGGAAGAGTTTCGGAAGTCGTCTGTCACTTCTTTACTTCAGATTTGGTGCCACTGATGATGGATTTAAGGCACTTACCGATGTGTCTCACTGGGATATGTTTTCTTGGAACATTTTGCTAAATTGGTTGGTTAGAAATGGTGAGCTTGAGAACGCGCGGCAAGTGTTTGATGGAATGCCTCAACGAGATGTTGTATGCTGGAATTCAATGATTTCTGGATTTTCGAGGAATGGTGAACAAGGAGCGTCTCTTGAATTGGTAATGGAGATGTGGAAGAGTGGAATCAAGCCTGCGGGCTTCACATTCTCTATCATTGTTTCGGCTTGTGTTTTGAATGTTTTGCATGGTAAGCTGGTCCACGCAAGTGTGCTTAGGAACTGTTTGAATGATAATCTTATTCTTAACAATGCTATGATTTGCATGTACGGAAAGTTTGGGCATGTGAGTTATGCCTTCGATTTGTTTTATTCTATAGAAGAATGGGACGTGGTGTCGTGGAACGCTATTATATGGGGGTTCACTAAATTGGACAATGTAGCGCAAGCACTAACCCTTTTTGAAAGGATGAGAGCGCTTGGATTTGATCCTGATCATTTTACTATATCTACAGTGGTTTCTGCATGTGCAAGTTTATTAAATTTGGTTGTGGGAAATGTGATCTTTGGACTCTGCATAACTGCCGGTTTCTTTGTCCAATTCTTTTGTATGTGGCTATTGACATGTTTGCCAAATGCAACAGATTGGATGATTCTATTCAAGTATTTGCAGAAGTCCCTCAAAGAGATATAGCGGTCTTCAATTCCATGATTTCAACTTTTGCAAGAGTGGGATTTGTGGAAGATGCTTTATCTCTTCTTGTGTATGCTATGAAGGAGAATAAGAGGCCGACAGAGTTTACTTTTTGCAGTGTGTTGAGTTGTGCTGCATGGTTGGTCTTAGTGGGGCATGGCAGGCAGCTTCACTCTTTGATTCTGAAAATAGGGTTTGGCGAAGATTTTGTGGTATCAAGCGCTTTTCTGGACGTGTACGCAAAATCTGGTGTATTGATTGTGCCATGAAAGTGTTTGTTAATATGCGTGACAGGGACATGGTCTCATGGAATGCTATGATATGGGGTTATGCTCGAAATGGACAAGCATGCATGGCTCTGCAACTTTTCAAAGAAATGTGGTCGGAAAACATTTCACCTGATAGAATTACCATAGCTGGTGTATTTTCAGCTTGTAGCCATGGAGATTTGGTTGAACAAGGAACACAACTGTTTTCACGCATGGACGCAGAGTATGGTATTACACGAGGCATTGAGCATTACACTTGCATGGTCGACATGTTAGGTGGAATGGGAAGGCTCAAGGAGGCCACGGAGATCATCAGATCCATGCCGTATGAGCCAAATGCTTTAATTTGAGGCATACTTCTCCAAGTTTGCAGATTGCTTGGTGACATAGGAATCACGGAGCAGGTTGCAAGAAAGTTATTTGAATATGGGCCCCAAGAATCTCTTCCTTATATAGAGTTGGCTCAGCTTTATGCAATGAAATCACAGTGGGAAAGTGTGGTTCTAATAAAAAGAAAGATGAAGGAGAGATGCGTGAAGAAGGTTTCTGGTTGGAGTTGGATTGGGGTGAAGGAGAATGTGTTTGTCTTTAAAGCTATCAGGTGATCTATCCAGGTAAAGTCGATCTCTACAGAACTTTGAGATTGTTAATTTGGAATATGCAGGAATGGGATACGTTCCAATGGATTAGGCAATTCTTGGAGACGAAGGGAAGGAGTGACTGACTACACTACAGTCGATTACTCAGTGGCTGGAGATACAACGGAGTAATGGAGTTTACTTCCAGGTCCTACTTATACGGGATTGGTGCTTCTAATCCATAAACTGAAAATTGTTACTAATATAGAAGAGTGAGAGTTAGTGAGTAAATTCTAATTGCTGAGCCAGATTTCTCCAGGCGTATAAAATCTGAGTCCCCAGAAGGCTTTCCTTGAAACTTGAAAGTTGGTGAATCTTGTGCATGAGAAAATAGCTTCTTCAATTGGTGGATGTACGACGACTGAAGGAAAGACTGGCCCTTCAATAGGGATATATATAGAAAGTTGGTGGAGCATCATTAGAAAATGAAAGTACATGGATGTGTTTAACTAAAAATCTAATACAAAAAGTATATGACGAGAAATCACAATTCTTCAATGGAAGATGACAAACTTAGAACAGAAGCATGTAGAATTAACGTTTAAGTAAGATTACAAAAACTATGCAAGACAATAATTATCATGTGCAGACGATTAAGAAACAAATAATTATAATTAATTCTTGACATAGCATATGATTAAATATAACAATCAATGGAATAAGAATATGATCAAAAGATATAATTCTCAACTAATTAGAATTATCAAACAAATTGGTAACAAGTCAAGATAAAACCATGAAGTAAACTTTGCGAACTTTATCAAACACAAACAAAAGATGTGGAAGTAGTATAGTCAGGGATGTTGATGGGGGCGGGGCGGGATTGGGGATCAAAGTTCCCACCTCCATTCCCATTTCAAAACCTTGTCCCCATCTCCATGATAGGGATCAAAAACATTCCCATCCTTGTGTTCCTGTAAGGACCCGTCAAGGAAAAGATGGATGCTAAAACATAAGGTAGAGTTTACGAAATGAAGCCTAACTTGTGTAAAACATATCTAAATTGGAACATATTATTATAAATGAAATGTTGAGAATGATAATGAGTTCATGAATTAAAAAAAGGGCAATACTTTCTTTTATTTATTTTTTCTTATAATTTATTTTATTTTTAGATGGGTAGAATCAATTAGAGGTAGGATCGGGGTTCGGTTCGTGGGATGGGAACCTCCTATCCCCGTCACCGTCCTGATCCCCATCAAGAATTTTCTTACTCTCACTCTCCCATCTTCATCCCTGTTTTCACTCCCCAAATCCATCTCATTTGGGGCAAGTTCCCATTAGGAGTGGGAGATCCCCTCCCCATGAACATCTGTAAGTATAATAATACTTAGTTACATGACACCAACTTATAAGTTTATAACCAAATCGCTAAGTAGCATAATCTCGATCAACAACTTAAGCAGTGCATCATCATCTTCGTTATCATTAGGAAGATCATCACCAACATCCTCATACTTCTCGTTGTTCTAATCTTCATCTCCTTCTAAGTTAATCTACTAAAGATCTTGCTATGTGAGGAGGACATCTTCGTCATCCTCTTCTATGCACTCTTCTAACGCTTCAAAGTTTCTAGATTTATTGGTCCAAATGCTTTCTTGAGGAAGTTGATTTTTTTGAAAATTAAAGTTATAAAAGTCAAAAGTCAAAATTCAAAACTATAAACTATAATACTTTCTATATAAAATCATTAATGGACTACCTCTATTGAAGACACATGTTGCAATGAATAAACACCATATCATTGAACCTCTTGTGCTATAGTTGGTTGCCTTTCTTTGTTGAATATTCTCAAATGCACTCCAATTTCTTTTGCAACCACTTGAGTTGTATGTTTGGCTAAGAATTTTAATTGTAAACTCTTGCAAGTGATTGTAATATATGCCAAACCTATTCCACTATAGATCTAAAAGAAGAGAATAATAGTAATGCTAAAAAATGTAAATACTATGATACTTTTTTTACGAACTTTAATTCATGAAGAGATAATAAAATTCAAACATGAATCTTTATCTTTATACCTGACCCATTATAGATCGACATCGAACCATTGGAGGTGAGACTAACAACATAGAAAATGGTCATATGGCTCGAACTTGTGATATATATAATTCAATATATGAAACAATAGACGATATAAGATGATATGTTATAAATTGCATAGAAGGAAGCTTGACGATAGAATGAAGGGGTTCTAGATAAAATTAAGGAGAAGAAGATATGTTATAAATTGCTTTATGTCAATAAGACTAATAAAACTTAAGAGACTTATAAGAAAGTAAAGAAAAAAGTGAAAAAGACTATCAGTGAAGCAAAAATCAAAATTCGAGAGAATTTATATAAAAGAAACTCAAAGAAAGGTGAAAGAAATATTTTTAAGATAGTTAAGGCTAGAAGAAAACTAAGGATCCTACTTTTTTTAGATGCATCAAAGATGAGGATAAAAGATTATAGTGATAAGTATTGATATAAAAATAGATAAAATTTTTATTTATATAAGTTCTTTAACAAAAATATTGGTGCTAGTATTAGCTTAAGGAAGATAACCAAATTAGAAGAGTATATAAACCATAATTTCTATCAATGTATTAAAAAAAATGAAGTCAAAGAGGACCTTAAACTTATGAAGGTTGGTAAATATGTAGGTCCAAATAATATTCCTATAAAAGTATAGAAAATTCAATGAGAAACGGGTATCACATGGTTTAAAAGATTATTTAATGAAATATAAAAAAAATAAAAGATGCTTGAAAAACGGAAGAAGAGTACAATTATACACTCATATACAAGAACAAGAAAGACATTTAAATTTATGTAAATTATTGAGGTATCAAGTTGATGAACTATACTATGAGATTACAGAAAAGAATTATTGAATGTACGTTGAGATAAATATCAAGTACAACAAAGAATAAATTTTGATTCATGTTAAGAAGATATACTATTGAGGCTATTCACCTATTAAGATATTTTATAGAACATTTTAGGACAATATTGATGTGTCTGAATAGTAGGTATGATCATCGGGATGTTGAAGACTTAAGAATAGTGTAACTTTTGATATACACGCCAAAAGTAGGTTGTTGTTGGATTGAAGCTAGAGTGGCTGCTTCAACTACCTATTTCTGCTTTTCAACTATCATCTCTTATTCTTATAAAATAACTAATTGATGTGCAATCATAGTGGGTAGGATGTCCAATATTTGACGGAACAGAGACCCTTGGTTTGTTTAACGAGTCGATAATAGATGGCTTTAACCGTTCAAACACCATTTCGTCATCGACTTGGAGATATGAGGTGGATGGGATGTTCTCACTATAATTGCATGTAAAAACTTTAGGTTTGACTAGATGAATCATCTAGTACAAGTATTTATGAATTTTGAAGGGCTGAGTCATGATCGAAATTGACATTAGAGGAAGCTATTGGATATACTTGACTAGATTGAGTATGCATAAACTGTATAATTTCAAAAAAAGATATGTTATCTCATTAGATGTGCCAAAAAATGTATCGTTATCAAAAGTGGTAACACAATCAAGATAACACTAGCAAGAACTCACTGGTTGAGCTAGACCCCATGAGTGGAGTGTTATAGAACTTTAATCCTTATTCTCAAAAGAGAAGTTGGATAAGGTTTTAGGCAACGAAAGTGAGTCCTCAAAAATTTATCTTGGTTGCTATTAATATTATGCATCCGAGCAAAGAGGACGATAAGACAAGACAAAAAGATGTAGTACTATCATATTGAATGAAAGATTGGAAAGCTAAGTTACTCTTACAGGAAGCATGAAAAAACTATACTAAGAATAAAAAGAGTAGTAATGTGATTAATTTGATCTCTTTCTTGAACATTACTTATGTTGTTTATAAGCCTCTTGAGGTGGCAACAATTTAATCTGTCCACTTCGTATGGATGATTTCCAATAATTTTTCCCTCTCCTTATTATTGTTGTTTTTATGTTGCAATGTTAAGTGTGGTTTACCGGTTGTCACCACCAGTACTTCGTGTATTAGTGCTCATATACATCATGGGCTTAAACTTACATCTCTTTTTTAAGCTTGAGCTTGCCACCTACTCCCTTTGATTTTTCATAGTCAATAGCACCTTATCCTTATAGTTATAGCTAACATTTTAGTCAAAAAGATTTAGATATTAATAAACATTCATTATGAAAATAAACAAAAATTCCAAATTAGTAAAGAAAATTAAATGGTCTTGCACCCTTTCCATGAAGCAAAGGTGGTGCTTTTGTATGCTTATCTTAATGTTTTACTTCCATCCGTATGTGTGATATACTCCTCTCTCAATTCCAAATAACTTGAAATTAGTACACACATTCCACCGAACAAGGGTTTGTATTGAGATTGGGTTTTGGATGGAAAATTTTGAAACCAAAACTAGATAACTGATAAAGATTTCTCCTTTTATTTATGGATCTAGATATGAATTTGAACGCCAATATGTTGATAGTTGCATCATTTCAAAATCATTAATTTGCTTAATTGATACATGCATGCCCCTTTTACTATTCACATAATCTTTTTTACCACTCCTTAAAACACTCGTGGTTATTTTAGCAATCACGAAAATATTTTTAAGATAGAAAATAAGACCTCTTCTCTCCTTCTATGTGAACCTGCTTTTGATCATCAATTTTTATCATTTTTCTTTAATTTTTTGTGCCCCTACTCATTCGAGCTACCTATTACTTGGTCTTCAATCATTTTCAGCAAAAGAATAGATCAAAATCGGTTGAAAAATGAAAAAAACAAAGAATCGGAAGAAAGAAAAAAGAGAGGAAAACAAAGAAAAAAGGATAAAAGGTTGATTTAAAGGGGAATTCATCGATTTACCATTTTATGCTATTGATTTGGTTTTAGTTTTTTAGTTGTTTTGATTGATTTTTGACTGATATCTCAACTAGAATTGAAAGTGAAGAACTAGGGCATCTCGATGTTTCGTCGAGATTCCCTAGTTATTGATTTTCATTTTTTTCATATATTTTTTTATTCTCTTATTTTTCTTGATTCTCATGGTTGTTGTATTAGTATTATTGAGTCACATCTCTTGTTATTATTGATTTCAGTTTTAGTTTCAATTTCTTTTTTCAGTCGTGTCTCTTCCATTAGGATGCCCTTGTTCTTGATTTTCAATTCTTTTATGTTTCTTGATTCTCTTTTTCTTCTTGATTCTTATGGTTGTTGTTTTAGTATTATTGAGTTGCATCTCTTCTTGATTTCATTTTCTAGTTTTTTATTTTTCTTCTTCTTTTTGCTATTTTTTTATCAAGATTCGTAAGAATATACATTAAGCTGCAAAAAAGATAATCCTAAGTGAAACCTTGGTCACCATAGCAAAAGGAAAGGATATGGCTAGATATACTTTTAATGAAATTGGGTGGGAGAAGAGAGATTGGGTGGAGAGAGAAATGTTGGGATGGAACATGAGAGGAAAGGATATTTATATAAAAGGTAATTTTGGTATTTTGTAAAAAGGAGTGTGACAATAGTAAAAATGCCCTTATTCTTAGAATTGTATATGGTTAAGCATATTAAGAAAGTGACAAATGAAGTGTTAGGTGAATCTAAGTGAGGTTTATTGGTAAAAAAAAAAGTTGATGATGGAGTGAAATAATGAAAGGTGAGCTCAAGGTGAAGAAGGCATGTTACAAATTGTATTATGTCAACAGGACTAATAAAACTTGAGAAGTTTATAAGAAAGCAAAAAAGATCGTTAGTGAAGTAAAGTTTAACATTGATAGGATTTATATAAATAACTCAATTAAAAAGGTGAAAGATACTTTTAAAATAATTAAGGCGAGAGATAAGAAAACCTTTTATTTTAAGTGATGAGTCAGGATATAAAAAATAGATATAAATTTATTTTTATAAACTTTTTAACAAAAATATATGTGCTAGTATTAACTTGTGAGAGTTAACTAAATTAGAAGAATATATGAAATGGAATTTCTAATATATTCAAAAGAAGAAGTAAAAGAGGCTCTTAAAATTAGACATGTTCGGTTCCAAACCGTTGGTTTTGGATTACTTGGAACCTTGAACCAACCAAAACTGAATTGCCTCAAGGGTGGTTTCGGTTCTAGTTTTGGGATTGCCTCCAAACTGGTAAAATAATTTATTTTTTTTGCAAAGGACACTTGGGCTCCGTGGGAGTTGAACTCCCAGTTGGTTCAAGCGTAGAAAGTATTCTACCATTGAGCTAGGTCTTAACATGTGTTTATATATATATATATATATATATATATATATATATATATATATATATATATATATATATATATATATTACTAACGAGCGATTTAAAACCACTGATTCCTGAAAATTATGAACCATAACCTAATTGGGAGGTCTTTAGGTCCGGTTTCGGTTATCGGCAGTTTCGAAGTTGGTTTGGTGTCGGTTAGAACCATCTGACAGGTTTCGAGCCAACCATGTTTACTTAAAGTAAATTTGTAGGATCAGACAATATTCTTATATAAGTATGAAAAATCCTAAGAGAGATAGATATTACTTGACTTATAAGATTATTTAATAAAATATAAAAAACCAAAAGATGCTTGAACAATAGAAGAGTATAATTATATCCATATAGAAAAATGAAGGAGGCTTTCAGAATTGTGCGAATTATCAATGTATTATACTATGCAATTATGAGAGATAACTATTGAAAGTAGGTTGAGATCAATATTGAGTAGCATAATTTGGATAATTTCAACAGAGAAACCTATACTCCAGGAACTTGCAATAGAACGGTAGGAAAGAGAAAGAGAAGCAAAGCTATGTTTAATGTAGGTAAAAATGGTAAAATCCATACATAAAGAGCGGACACTCTAGCTAAACTCACAGAAAATATATCCACCATTTATGCACAAACATGAGTTTCTAGGTCCTAAATTATTACAATGAGAATAAAAATATGTTTTTGGGGTTTATTTTGATAGTTATTACAATCATAATAAATAATCTAAAAAGAATTACCAACATATTATAACAAAAAAGAACGTATCACACGTTTCGTACAATATGAGGAGATACACCCTTTGTATCATATGAAATGGGGTGATACAAATAACACTGAGTACAATAGAAAACCAGTTTGGTAAGAAAGATCTATTATTGAGGCTATTTATTTGTTGAAATAATTTGTAGAACATTTTAAAGCAAAAAAAACTTTATATGATGTTTATTGATCTAGAAAAGGCTTAAGATATGAGTACAAAAAGATATTCTTTTAAAAACCTTATATGATTGACATACATCAATCTTATAAGAAATATACAAACATGTGTTAAGATCCATAACAGATTTTTTGAGGTTAATATTGGATTACATCAACAACCAACTTTAAGTTCATATTTATTTGTGTTAGTCTTTGACGAGCTACAAAACATACTCAAGATAAAGTTCTTTGGTATATGCTATTCTTGAATGACATTGTATTAGTAGATGAGTCTAAGAAAAAAGTTAATAGGAAACTGCAGAGAGAAGCATTAGAAAATAAAAGTTTTCGACTTAGTAGAATAAAGATAGAATATATGAAATGTAAGTCTAATTATTTGGTTATTTCAAATAACATAGAAATTAAAATTGATACATATTGTATTCCTTATAAGAAAATATTTGAATACCTAGGGTCAGTTTTTCATAATATGGAAAAATTAATAGAGATGTTATGTATAGAATTAATGCAAGTTTGTTAAAATGAAGAAGTGCATAAGGTATTTTATATGAGAAGAAGATACTGTTAAAGTTGAAAGGAAATATTGTAGAATATCAATTAAACCGCTATGTTTTATTCTTTTGAGTATTGAGCAATTAATTATCAATATATACAAAAGACGGTTGCAACAAAAATGAAGATACTGAGATAGATGAATGATCATATAAGAAAAGACCATATACATAATAGGGTGATTAGAAACAAATTAAGAGTAACACCAATAGATGATGAAATTAGAAAAAATTGTTTAAGATGGTTTCAACACGTAGGAAAATGACCAAAAGGAAGCTCCGATAAAAATATACGAGAAATTAGATTGTGAAAATATTAAAATAGAAAGACTGCAAAAAGATTGAAGGGAAACAATAAAGAATGATCTAACTCATATCAAGTTAACTATTAGCATGACCCATGATCGAGCTCTATACAAACAAAGCATCCATGTAGCCGACCCCATCTAGTATGGGAAAAGGCTTGGTTGTTGTTTTACTTTTTTTTTTGCTTGGATAAATGGTGTTTGGAAGATGCAATCCCGGTTATTATACATTGAACTACCCCTTTCAAGTGTTCCAAATCTCAAAGTTACCAAGTTTTGAACTTCTGACTTCCTACTGCTTATGTCAGTCTCATGTTCTTATGATAGCAATCTCTCTCTCTCTCTCTCTCTCTCTCTCTCTCTCTCTCTCTCTCTCTCTCTCTCTCTCTCTCTCTCTCTCTCTCTCTGATATACTTTCAGATGCTATTCTGATATAAAAAATTAGATCAAGGCGTTTTCGGAGTATATCAAATACATCTGATTCTACAAAGCGCAGTATATCAAATATAATATAACATTAAGACAAAGAGGATCATGAATTGAAACAGGCACCAAAATGGGTATGTGCCCAGCTCCCTCTCCTGTCTTTTGAACAGGATCTTTAGTTTCCACAGAAGGCAGGTGCCATCCATCTAGAACGATTTGTCTATTAACTTTAATTTGGTTTACTTCCTAAACAATTGAATCTTTAGAGTCAAGTCTTCTTTTCAAGCAATGAATCTAGTGGTATCGTTATAATGGCTTGAAAGAATTAACTTTGACGGGGTTTGAAAATATTATCTTTCTACAATAATTGAGCAACCTGAAAGTTGAACAGACCTTCATTAGATTAAAGCATGAAGGAACTATTTTGATAGAATGTGCCTTTGATTAAGCTGCCACTTGTGTAAGATAAATATTACAAGCTTTATCACATATAACTCGTAAGAAATGGTTGGCTACAGGTAAACGAGGCCATCGATCTGAAACCGCTGGTTTCACTTCGCCTGGAGCCGTGGATCGTAACCGAACTAGTTTTCATCGGTTCTGGTTCTGGTTTCAGTTTAATCCATAATCCAAAAATAAGGTACACAAAATTTGCCTAAACTTATAAATGGATCTGGAACCGATAGTTTGAGCTGCCAATTTAGGTTCTGATTCCATGAGAGAGGAACAGTAACCGAACAAGGGGGTGGTTATGGTTCTGGGTCCAATTGACTTGTTCAGACCCGTTTCAAAATGCCAGCCGGATTTCAACCGGCCATGTCTAACTCATAAAGTTCTGAGGTTGATGGTGACAGATTGCTGGATTTGGTTGGAGATTAAGAAAGAAGTACTGAAAGACACCACCCGCTTACAATGACATGAAATAAAGGCCCATGTCTACAATCGTTGCACGAAAGCTCGCTCCTTTTGTTGTTTCGTGTTGCTTTTCAAATGTATTTTGTAATTCAAAACTTCTTTTGATGTGCGTCTAACGACCCTACTTGCTGTTGGAGAAGTCCTGGTTTTGGTACACATCCACACACACACACACACACACACACACACACACACACAGAGAGAGAGAGAGAGAGAGAGAGAGAGAGAGAGAGCACGAGAACAAAGTTGTCCGGACTCTCCCCACTTTGTAAAAAATAATCTCTCTCTCTCTCTCTCTCTCTCGATAAGTATCTACGTGGATTGCATTGTCCAGACTCTTTAAGATTCCTTAATTTAAGCACTTAATTACAACGAATAAAACGGTGTTGCTGACTAACCACTGTTTATTATAGATTTAGTCGTTCGCACCTTTAGCTGCTTGCCTTCATTTATTTTATTTATTTTTGCTTACTATAAGAAAGCTGAAGCCAGGTATGCATGACCCTGCGTATCGAGCTCACGACCTTGAACTTGCGAGTCGAGCAAGCTAGCCAGGTGAGCTATGGCTACGAGCGCTTTATTTATTTCATTTTGACGCTGCATTTGGAGCTCCAGTCTTGTTATTCGCTTCCAATGCAGTGCTCTCTCTCTCTCTCTCTCTCTCTCTCTCTCTCTGTCATGCAAGCGCGAGCTCATAAATTAGTTCATACAACTGAGGCCGAAGTGTGACAGTTTAAGGAATGGAGGTCGTCCTGAAATATCATAAAATAGCGGGACTTAAAACGAAAAGACTTCGTTTCTTTTGGTTGTTAGCGACGTGAAACAGGTCGGAGTTAGCTTGTGATACACAGAGGGTGCAATATCCTGATATGCTCGTTGCTTGAGATCGTAAATTTGTGATTAATATACCAATTGGAATCTTCTCGCATACGTATGAAAAGGTACAAATGCGTATAGAGAGAGAGGTTCAAGGCTATTCAATTAATAAAAAGCAACAATGCTCTGTGATTAGTTAATTTTTTATAAACTCTACAATAGTTTGAAGCTATTTATTAATTATACATCCTAAAAATCTTATTGTAATTTGTTAATTATCTGTTATGCGTCGTTCATACGATTCTCTCTCTCTCACACACACAAACGCGCACGCACATACACATGCACAGAGTGTTAATGTCAAGATTACAGAAACTAAGATTCCATGAGGTCCTAGGATCGAATAACATAGGATAGAACCGGGGTCTTAAATATACTCTTACCTCTAATTATGTAAAAGGATAAAACTATATCTAATATGAAGCATGATTTCCTATTCATTGAAATCATTTTATGATGCATGTTTTAGGGAAAAAGTAATAAAGGAAGGTATATTGTAAACTTCACATGTTCTTTATTTTGAAATATGATTAGTAACAAAATACATTTTTTTTGGTAATAAAAACGTAATAAAGTAGGATAGTGGTTAGCTTTTCTAATATTTGATCACATCTATATCAATTGGACAGGCTAAACCTACATGTGGGTTCTTGTGTAAGGACAAGCTGCGCGTTGCTTAGAAAAATGATTTTGTGGGGCTGTTTCTTGGATTGGACCGCGGTGTGGGGCGGAGTTCCAATTTGGTCGTGCTGGTTTGTTTAATGCATCTGATGCTGCTAGCAAGCTAACAACCATTGAATATGAAGAAAAATATTTACCCTATCATCTCTTTCACATTCATCGAGTTGATACACATGTACACAATACATAATGTTTTTCCTTGCATAATCTTGGATAAACATTTCTACCGTTGATCTTTGAGATCAATTGTGAAGATTTTAATTAGAAGTTAATATAAAGCAATTCAAATCTCTAATGTTCTTAAAAAATAAATGTTTTGTAAGATCATGCATCTAAACATTATGTCGCTACTACTTCCCCCTTTCTCTCTCTTCTTCTCTTTATATATATATACATATATAAGAAAATTGGGTCTTGTCTACCATTAACATGCTTATCCATTATTTTTCATAGGCATTAATATAATTTAATTTTTTTTAAGAATTTTGAAAAAATACATAAAACAATGTTATTATACTCATGATCTTATAAAATAGGGATTGAACACAATTGTGCAGGTGGGCATTATCCAATCTCTCTCTCTCTCTCTCTCTCTCTCTCTATATATATATATATATATATATATATATATATATATATATATATATATATATATAGTTGACGGGAATCAATTGGATTGCAGTTTCTGGTTGATCCTGCATGCCTATCCGTGCAAAATGCTCTTTGTTAAACTAATGTCCAGTTGCAGCGATTTTGGTACTTAATCTCCTTGCTAAGATTCGTTTTCAAAAATCTCTCTACTTAGTCAGCAGCATCTTCCAACTCAATAATGTCTCCAACACTCAATGATAGATTCCTGACATTAGATAAACGTTTTAGCCATTTTCATGGAGCCACAGTACAAATGAAGCTCATTCACAGGGATCACAATATACCCAGTAAATATAGTTTGTCAAATTATACTAATCACTTCGGTTGTTAGCCCACCTGGCAGGGATCTCAACTTCACCGGATGCAGGGTGTGAGTTCGACTCCGGGGACAGAATGAACTTTTAGTAAAAGGGGAGAAGAGATAAATTGGGTTTGCTCCTTCTTTCTTCCTTCCTTTCTTTCTTTCATGGAATGAGGTTAAAGCTCAAAGCGAACTACTTAACCCGGAAGAAGTGCACTATCATCTGATCAGCAATGCAACAACATTGTAGATGCCGAACTGGTGGCCTGAACTCGAGAAGGTTGTACTGGAAATACATAGTTTCAGGGGTCTGTATAACCCGATCTTGCTAATAAAAAAAAACTGATCAACTGTCGATGTATGCCATCGGGAGATCAACTGCCATGCCTGAATTTGATTATCCCAATATATAAGTTCTATATTCCAACCAATTTAGTGAACCTCTACGAGCTGAGGTGAACCAAATAAACATCGAGTACAAGGGCACATTCATAATATACAGCATGAAAACCAGCTCGTTTTCTGGTTTTTGTATGTCAAACATGAACAAGCTGGAAATGAGCAGAACCGATCTCTGCAATGACGAAGGGTACTCGCTAAGTCTGTCAGCATAGCAAGTTAAGATCCACTATTGGGTTATTTTGACGGGGAGACGAAATGGTCCTTCAATAATTGAAGTCAAAATTTAGAAAGAGCCTTACTTCAAAATTACGTTAAAAAGAGAACGTAGTGTATTCTTATCAAATGAACATGAGTAGCTGCATCTCTAATACAGCCTTATTTTAGTGACAATTGCCAAAAACAATGGAAAGTTTAGCACACCACTCAAAACAGTCATCTTCATGCTGATTATGATAAACATAATATTCTCACATGAAAGGCTGATGATATTGACAATTTTATCAACACTAATCACAAGAATCTTGAGATACTTAGGGTTTGCATGGTGGAACTTCGCCGTGTAGAACCGGCACTTCATGGCACCAGTTCAACTTTTCGCACAAACATGGACTCTTGAATTCCGAGAATTCTTGGATTCCATGGAACGCATAATCCCGGAATTCTGTAGATTTCTCGCCTCAGAGTAATTTGGTTGTCAGAATCCGTGAAACCTGTTCCTTTAACGCGAAGGCCATGTAAGCTCTCAGCAATGGGATGAAGTGCTGAAATTTAGGGTGTCTTTGGTTTAAGATCAGTAATCTAGAATTACGAGTGAGTTTTTTTATTTTTCCCATCTTAGATGCTTATTTATCTTTATAAATCTCAACCATCCGATCAAAAATCAAGTATAATTTATAAAAAAAATAACAGTTTACTTTTTGCTTTTGCATATCAACCATCAAGCTTTTTTATTGAAGGGTTGTGATTTGTAAAATGATGAATTTCGTTTGTGATTCTTGTACATAATTTAACAATTTCACGTTAATGAAGCATGCATACTTTATACATGCATCGCCATTATAAAATCACTTCACTTCTTCACGTACGAAAGATGTCGTCCGTCTGTAAAATGCATTAGTACGTATCTTAACAATTTCATGTAAATGATTTATACATAAGTGAATTAATATAATGTGTCTACTTTTAGTGACCAATGCAACGGAGCCTTCGTGACCCATGCGGCAATAGGCCTTCCGTGTCGTGCTTCTTAGTCCGTCACTTTGATAGATAACCTGATGAAATCGGGTCACCTATGAGATTCGACATAAATTTTTGAACCCCTACACTTTGTTATAGGTAACGTATCAGTGCCCTTATTGAAGTGAGTACCCATACACATATATCATATATATCATAGCATATCGATCGATATGACATAATTATCTTAAAGAATTATTAAAAAATAAAAACATATCAAGAAAATATCAATCGATTTTTTAACCTGCACAATGTCAACCCACACGTAAAAGATAACATTATCTTAATAAAAAAAGATATAAAAACTAGTTAAAATTTTAAACTGCTAGAGACCACGAGAGTCATAGATTCTCAAAGTTTTAAACATAAAAATAAATAAAATATAGAATTATTTTATTTATTCTTCACTTTGTGCTCCTGCTCTTCATACTCCATGTTCATTTATGCCTTGACTTACTGAGGCATAATACAACAAGGACACACATTCATTATATGATATGTTCATAGAATTTATCTCTCATTACTTTTGTTTCTCTGCATTGTTCCTAAACTTTCTTGTTGTAGTAGTTCTCAATCGAATGGAAATTGGGATTGCCAGTCATTAACCAATACAAGAAATTTGAGACTTTGAACTTTTGAGAAGAGAGCAAGAGGAATCTTGGAAAGAGAAAGTAACTCAAAGGCTCAAAAAGATAACTTTAGGGGGTTAAGACAACCTCCGGTCTCGAAAGTCAAAAACATGAGCTCCAATTTTTTTTAAATCATATATCATGTGATACGGCCCGATAAATGATACATAATGATTCAAATACCTAAATCGTATCGATCTAGGAACCAATACACGATAAAATCTATTGTATATGATTTTAATAGCTTTGTCCTTCCTTTGCAAAATGAGTCAATAGCATGCCAGCACCTGCATTGACACTCTTAACTAGTAAGCCCTTTCCATCATCCAGAGTGTTAGCTCACCTAGCATCAATTTTTTTGACACCCACGACATAGGTTGTGAGTCGGTCAAGAACGATCACAATCGATCCAAGACCCTTCTTCCTTTTGAGGTTTCATTCCGCCTGTCTGTTGTATGAACTGTAATTTTTACCGTCTCTCTCCCTCTCTCTCTCTCTCTCTCTATATATATATATATATATATATATATACATATACATATATATATATATACATATACATATATATATATACATATACATATATATATATATATACATATACATATATATATATATATATATATACATATACATATATATATATATACATATATATATATATATACATATATATATATATATACATATATATATATATGTATATGTATATATATATAATTGTTAAATAAAATAAATGGCCCCTTGAAACAATTTAAAAAGAAAAGAAAAGATTAACTACATAACCATTATGGCTTTGTCTTATCTCGATAAGTATATGCATCCGTCTTACTCAATTAATCATCTAGTGAGACATAATACGACGTCTTTCCTTTTCTAATCGCCAAAACCCTCAAAACTTTTCCCGAATTGACAAAAGCTTTACCATGTTGCTCTTTAATTATTCATTTCAAGACAATCGCCACGGAGTAGGATCGTATTGAATTAGTTCTGATGTTGAATAATTCATATCAAAGATCCGTCTGGCTGATTCTCCCAACATATAAACTGCCTTCCGAGGGGGAGGACCCTAATGACTTATTCTTTATTTAAAAACCTCAACCCAATATCTTTTTTTAGGGAAATCTTAAATTGGATTAACCAGACTGGATCTGAACCATAAGCGAACCCGAGATCCCCTCATTCAGTTACGGTAATTCGCTGAATAACTTTCTTCGGTTCTCTTTATAATTTGGTTCGGGTTCGGTTTACAGATTTTTTGTGTAATTTGGTTTTCGGGTAATTCGGTTCAGTTCGGTTAGTAAATCGAACCGACTGTTGCACACCCTTACTTGCCCAATGAAAGTTTGAATCGGGTCGACTATACGTATACCCATTTCGATCCGCCCCGTTGCCATTCCCTAATTATTGGTATCTTCTGAGCATGCAGATTCAGCAAAGGTAATAAAGGCGTAGTGATTATCGACCTTACTATTTATAATAGGCCAATAGGGAAGAGGAAGGGATCTGGGCAGCCTCTCCGAGAGAGAGAGAGAGAGAGAGAGAGAGAGAGAGAGAGTTCTCTTCAGACGCCGGAAAGGACTAAGGCTCTCGTCGGGTTACCTCGCCCGATTCTACCTAGCCCCTTAGCCCCTTTTTCTCTCTGAATTCATCTTCCCCCTCTTTCATTCTTTCTCTCCTGGTTAACTCTTTCTTCCATCATTTCTTCGGTCGCGTCTCGTTTCCCTACCATCTCGTCTCGCATCGTCCTCAACGGAAGCCCCCTGCTCGCCGGAGGAGGAGTGACGGAAAAGAAGAGGAGGTCAGTATGTTCGCTTCTTCCCTATTTTTAGGTTTTTCGAGGGTTTGAAGTAAGATCTTCCCGCGCTTGCTATCGAATCTGGTCTTTTGTGAGGTTTTCCTTCACAGATTTCAAGTTCAAGCTCCTTGCTTCCGTCTCTTCGCTTTTGTTGCTGTTTAGCGGTGAACGTTTTAGTCTTTTGTTTTCTCTTGATTTTCTCGGATGCTTTGCATTTGCGTTAATTTTCGTTTGAACTTGTTTATGTCGATTAATGGTGAGTGTTCTTGTTTTTCTTCTCTTGATCTTTTGAATTATTTCGGTTTTTTTGCCTTCCTTGCATCTGCGCCTTGAACTCTGAGTCGTATTATTTTTTTCGATGGTCCGAATTTTTCTTTTTGTTCCTACTTTATTTAAATTTAGCTGTCTCCTTAGCATTCTTGAGTTGTAGCCTCAGATCACATAGTCATGCGGACCTCTGATTTCCCCTGCTTCTCGGTTTCCTTGAAGGCCGACCACTTTTGGTGAGTTAGAGCGTGCGCGAGCGTTCGCTGTAAATGATGCAGTTTCTCATGATTTTGTCGCCCATTATTCTCGTCAGAAGTGCTACTTTTCTCTTCTTTGGTTTTGGAATTACGAGTATTTTGAGTTCTCTGACTGTTTCATTGAGTCTGCCGTTTGATTTCTCGGTCTCTGTGTGGAGAAGTAAACTTTTCCTCTCCTTTTATCTCCGATTTCGTTTCTCTGCCTTTTCACTGCGTTGTGCTTGGACTTTTAGAGTCTAACCTTTTTGGTATATAATCTGGCATTTCTACTATTTTTTCTGGACTACTCACCATTTTCTTCTTAGCCTTTCCTAACAGTTCAAAACTTCAAGAGTCGGCTGCATTCCTATTCTTTGTTCAGACTAAAAAGGATATCCTTGTTCTAGTAGACAGCTCAGTTTCCACGGATTCTTCGAAATACCAGTCCATTCCTTCGAGACTGAGAGGATAATCTGAAATTTCTTGTCCCTGATCAGAGAAGTCCATAAATGTTGTGCTGCTAGTTCGTTTCTGGATATTTCATTATTCCGCCGTTTTTCCGTTTGGAACTCACATTCCTAAAATGAAAATCTGGAAGAGGCCCCTTATTCTCTTTGTTATCAAAACCTGTCCTCAGTAGGGAGACCACCGGGCATCTTCTTTCTTCGCAACAAGATGCGGGAACTTCTTCCACGTCGTTCTCTGCCTGGCTCCATTTATCCTTCCTACTTTGCAAATCACACTAGAATCAGCAAAGAAAGAACCGTTGCTGTCTCTTTGATTTCTTTTTCTGATTAGAGATTCGGGTCTCTGTGTGTGTGTGTGTGTGTTCTGAGGGAGTGCTGTTTATTACGTCTTCCTACCGACTCTTGCTGTACAAATTCCCATTTGATCCATTCTTCTAGAAGACTACTCTCTCTCTCTCTCTCTCTTTGCGAAGCTGAAACTCCTGTGACTCAAATTCATTACGGTTCGCGCGTTAAGCTTAAAACAGTGATTTTTAATATGAATTTTACGGGAAAAAAAAGAACTGCTCTTTTACGATGGAAATATCTTTAATTTCTAATATTCTTCTACTATAAAAGTATGCCTTCAGCCCCTTGAAAACATCTACTTCCATGTACTTAATCGGTTAATATGTTCTCTTTTGACTCTAAAAAAAAAGCTTAACTAGCCGTCTTTCCAGAAAACGAACTACTGTATATATTCAACTCCACAAACCTGTTGGAAACTAGACATGACGGAAGCGCTTGTCTCTATGCGGGATGGGTTGCTGAAATGGAGCTTTAGGTTCATGAGCTGAAACTAGCTTAGCGCGGGCCTAGTCAAGATGAACAACGATGAGCTCTTGTGCACCACATACGGTGGGGAGGGGTATTGTAAAGTGAAAGTAAAGGAGAGTGATCTGGCATGTCACCGCTTCTTCGTGCTATGGCATCCTTATCGTCCATCATGATAACTGCAGATGCTTCAATTGGCAGATTATTCCTACGTGTCCCTTTGCAAGATCGTCATATTTCCGCACGCTCACTCCTTTGTTTAGTTTCTGACGTCACGTTCTTTGCCTTTGTCACGAGAATCAGGTTGCCGGAGTAGGTGGGACTCGGCGTCTCACTGCCGTCCATCTTCAGTGCACTATTCACACATCCCGGATTACTTAATAATTGGTGGGCTCAAAACTTTTTGAGCACCGTGTGACACTCATCCTCTCTGTTCCAGGTTCAGCCTGTGAACCGGGAATTCAAGAGACCCGACCCTAATAATATTCGTGCTTCTTCTCTACTTTTCACAACAAAAAGCTGGGATCATACAATCCTTTTAGGTGTGAAAATTTCTTCTTTTACGTCATATTTATTGTGTGTGATGTGTTTGTGTTAGAAAGATGGCAATTCAAACTAGATTCAGTTTGTCCGTGTTAATATGAGTGGTTGTGATCATGGCCTTTCAGGTCATTCATTACCTGTATTGGACTTCTCTATCGGCCGTTGGCAGTGATTTTGTCTTCCATGTTCATGCCAAAAACTAGTCAAGTCAAACATGGTCTGATTTTTGTGCCGGGTAAAGGGTTGTGTTATGTCGTACTCGTTTTAGGTTCATGTCATGTATCGAGTTTCCTAGCCATCTCATAGGGGAGCAAAACAAGAACATATAAAGCTATTGGGGTGCTTTGCAGAGATAATGGTTATCGTAGTGTCAGTGACTTACGTGTTTTATGTTCGTTATTAATATTTTCTATGTACATCTTCTGTAGAAGATACAAGGACATGATGATTGATGTTTAGACACATAAAAAAGTATTTCTTTTAAATACAAAACAAGAAAAAAGAGAGATGAATGGTTCACTCTCAAACAATATTTTGCTTCATGTTTTAAATTTGTTGAATTTTGAAAATACTCTTTACTACGTTTTTACGCTTTCTCTATTCAAGCTATTATGTTTACTAGATTAAACACGTTTCTTCTTCTCTTTTATTATTTAGTTAGCCAGTTTTTGCCGTTTAAGGCTTTTGTCGCGCTAAGTCTACGTGATGCTGCTTGGACCTTGATAGATCCTTGTGCTTGCACCCAATAAGAGGTCAAGTCCACCTTGAATTGGATTCTCAACGAGTCCAAGTCGTACCTCAACCCCACGAAAACTAGGGCCTAAGCATGGCCAGTGGCCGGATCCCACACTGGTGATCGCTTTGTGGCAGTCTGAATCTTTAACTGATACCGGGTTGGCGCTCTGTGAGTGTGACGTGGCTGAAACTCCGAATCTGATTCCTGTGAATCCAGTCTGAACATGTGGTGTGTTTTAGCGTGTCCGGTAGAAAATTAGAGTCCGCGGCCGCCCCCGCCCCGCCCACAGAGAACGTAATTTCGGTGGATTTTTTGTTCTTAAAACCAGCAATATTCTCAAGACAAAACCAAGTTGGTCGAACATTTTTCATTGTTCATATCTCGAGTATATCGTCCACTTAGGTGCAACCACGATGCCTTCTAACACCCTCATGTGCGTTGGTAGTGGCGGGGAAAATTGGAAGGAAAGAAAGAGGGGGCGCATGAATGGGAAGCATCTGCTGGCCTTACTTTGATCCCGAGTACGAGACGCTCAACCACAGAATCAATCCACCCAGGTACATAAATTCAACCTTACTCAAAGTTCTGAAAATAAATTTTAACCATTAAACTCTACCACTCTACCTGTTTATTATATATATTACTCTCTCTCTCATGTATGTGTGTGTGGACTAACATACTGGAATGTGGTTGGAATCTTTGTCTTTTTCTCTGTAGGGTATCAGTTGACAACAACGCCTGCACTGAGCACTCTGTCGTGACGGTAACCACCTCTACACAGCATAAGGGCATCTCTTATTTCCTTCTCTTACCCATGTCTGACGTCAGTAAAGATGAAAGGGCCGCATCATATGTCAAATGATCAAACACTGTATCTGAGCTGTCTAATTTTGATTTTCTCTAAGAGCTCCGAGTGCAATTGGACGGTTCAGATTCTATGTTAGGATCATATGACGCCATAGCCGAGCATCCTTTCTTGGGAAAGATGATGTTTTCTCGGTGTGTTATGAGGACGACTTGCCAGAATGGCCGAGGAAGCACGAAACTATGACTCGTGAGAGAATGTTTCTTATATGAAAGTAAACAATTTATTCGCACCAAGAATGGGGAAAGTCCGTTTAGACTACTGCTTCGACAGGCCCCGAGTTTGGTCCGGTCAGATTGTGCATGGCTTGGGTGAAGCTTAGATGTTCGGACCAAGCCCAAAATTCGCTGGACTGACACCTAGTCGAATCCATGCTGCATGTATGCATTTAACTTCTAACTTATGCATTATGTACGTGTATTTGCATGTTTGTGTATGTCCATTGTTCTACTACGTTTTAGCGTTGGCCAGGGGCCTGCCGGAGCAAAAAATGGTCTGTGCAGGTTATCCCTTCAGCTTTATAAAGTTATCTTGTGCAAGTTGTTACCAGCGCTAAAGCAGAGACTCACAGATGAGTGGTGAGCATTTGTATAGTTGAAAAGGATCCTTTCCTCTGGCATAGGATGACAGTTATCCTATATGAAATTACAGCCGTCCGTCGGATGCATTGATCCAAATCGTGAAGCACTCAGTTGGACGTTGTGATTTAATGTAGGACGGCTGGCATACCATGTCAAGAGGACCAAATCCTTTTCCTGTATGACTGACTCGGTAATGGTGAATGTACATGGGTTTGTGTTGCAGACGCAAGGACGAATATCAGCGGGATTGAAGGAGGTTTTAATTTTCTTATGCAGGTTGACAGTGTGAACAAGCCCGGCATATTGTTGGAGGTGGTTCAGGTGCTGACCGAGCTCGATCTCATCATCGGCAAAGCCTACATCTGCTCTGATGGGAGATGGTTCATGGATGGTAAGTAACAAAAAGGAGAAAAATCTGAATAATTTTGCATTGTGTTAGGTAAATCAGCCCTACCTTTGATGAGAGGTGCTATCTTTCTAGCACTTCGCACTGAATTTCGTCAAATTTCATAGTTAACCGCTTACACAACCGAGAGGACATCAGTTCCGGTGTCTAAAAATCCTTCGGAGTTTGGAGCTCCCGAGCCGTCGAGCAGGACAGAATACCTATTGCTTTTTTTGTGACGGCGAAACAAGTGCAGCTTTCTCAGAAATTCAGTTCCGGAATCTGTGGTCACAACGTGTTGAAACCATGTTCTACAGCCATAGGGGTGCTTTCGGTATCAGAATTGGTGAGCTGTCTCAGTCCAGGGCGTCGAACGCGGCTCAGGGCCAACGTAGTCCCCGAGAGTATTGTGTACTTGTGTATGATTCAAAATTGGCGTTTCCAAAGTGAGTAAGCTGACCGAGTTTTCCTATGTGCAGTTTTCCACGTTACGGACCAACAGGGAAACAAAATCACCAGCTCCAAAACCATCGAACAAATAGAAAAGGTAAGGGCTTGATAGATCTGCCTCGTTTGCCACATGCCTTCTTTTGGCCGTTAAAACAGATTGCATTGGTTGTTGATTTACCTCGGTGTTAAATGGTTTTGTGTATTTAAACGCTCACATGGCACCGGTACGTAAATAGTTAGACCTAGAAAATTTTCTGGGTTGAGGCAAAAATCAATTGGGTGAAACTCTGGCCGGGCGACTTAATTTTTCAAAAATTTCAAGCCGTTTATGTGGTAAATTAGGATTTTTTTGTTGCCTTGCCCATGAATAGGTTTCCCTACTGAAAATAGTGGCAGCTAGTGTTGGTGAACCCACTGATCGTGGAGAATGCTTGGTTTAGTTCAGTTTCGGTTTTCATAACCGCTGACAGGACACTCTACCTTTGTGTTTCAAAGAAAATGAATTTGACAATTTTGGCATTGTTAACAGGGACTCGGGGCTAATGGATGTCCGAAGGCTGTGGGTCTGCAAACCTTACCCGACGAGTACACCGTGATCGAGCTCATGGGCACGGACAAGCCGGGACTCCTCTCCGAGATTTCCGCCGTCCTTGCCCAAAACAACTGCAACGTTGCGGCAGCCGAGGTTTGGACCCACAAAACCCGGGTGGCCTGCGTCATCTACATCACAGATAGCCAAACATCGGGCCGGGTCGACGACTCAGCCCGGCTCAAGGACATCAAGTGCCGCCTGCACAATGTGCTCATGTGCCGGGGTGGTCATGCATGGATTGAAACGTCCACAGACCTGACCCATGCGGCTGACCGCAGGCTGCACCGGATGATGTCATACGATACTGACTGCAATCAGCTGCACGACGAGTCCGAAGAGTCGGAGTCTGGTGGGTTCCGGCTCGAGTCGAGGCCGCGGATCACGGTGGATATGTGCAAGGAGAAGGGGTACTCGGTGATCAACGTCAAGTGTAAAGATCGTCCAAAGCTTCTGTTCGACACGGTCTGCGCTCTCACAGATATGAAGTACGTGGTGTTCCATGCATCCGTGGTTTTGGATGGACCCAATGCGATTCAGGTAAGAAGAGAGACTCAGGAAGGATCGTGACAGTTTCCGATGAAAACTTTCATTGAACTACTGAATTCGTCTCCGCAGGAGTACTATGTGCGGCAGATGGATGGTTGCACTCTTGCCACAGAGACAGAAAAGAAACATCTCATCAAGAGTTTGAAGGCTGCCATTCTGCGCAGAGTCACTCATGTTAGTGAATTGCCTAACCTCAATTTAGCAATGGATGATTTCATATAGTTCTTTCGTTAGTAGCTAAAAAAAATTTAGTTTGGTTATATTACCATGTTAAGATGTAGAAGCAGTAATTCTTATAATTCTGGACTGAATTAGTTTTTGGCAACAGTGATTAATTTCTTTGTGAATGCTAATATGACATTAGATATAGCTGATGATAGTACAACTGACTTTCTTTTTTTTGTTCCAATTTTGGTCTCTTTACAATATCCCAGTGTTCATTGGCACGGAATCCTCATCAAGTAAATAATTGTTTATACTTGTTCCATGCGACCTTCACATAACTGGAGGGAACTTTTGATGGCTTTTGCGTAGGGTATGAGCCTAGAACTGAGTGCTCGGGACCGAGTCGGGCTGCTATCGGACGTGACTCGGATCTTGCGAGAGAATGGGCTGACGGTGGTGCGAGCTGGGGTGTCAACAAATGGAGGGAAAGCTGTGAATGTTTTCTATGTGCAAGATACGTCAGGAAACCCGGTGGACATAAAGACCATTGAATCATTACGCAGGGATATAGGCCAATCTGTGGCAACAACTAAGTTCAATGTGAAGAAGGCGCCCACCGATGCAACGGATCGGCAGAAGCCCGTGGCAACAACTAGATTCAGCTTCTCACTAGGAAGATTGCTTGAAAGATTACTGTATTGAATGTAAAAGATCACTGTATTGAATGTACACAGTGTGTGTGAAATGTACATATGGCAGATGCTGTTTTTCTTTTATCGGTAAGAGCAGAATCTGTTTCGTAGTGTGAAATGTATGTAGATTATATGATGATAGTTGACGTTTCGCGCTCTCTCTCATTCATTGCTCCTCTTCATCGATTTTGTTTTTGCCTAGCAAACAAAATTTGGGTGGTGGAAGGGGGGATTTATAGTTCGGGACATCAGCAAGCAGAATATCCACTTCTTGGGGAGTGGGGTAATTCAAATGCCACAATGGAAAGGAACCCGAGCTTTTACTCAAAGCTTGATGAGTAAGAATTCGTATTTAAGCTTTTCTCAGCGTTTCACTGACCCATATGGTTTCAAAGAACCTTTCAGGATAGCACTCTGAATCAAGAACTTCGTTTCTCAGGAACATTAGTTCAAGAAATTGTATCTTCTGCAAATGAATCTGAAAGATGCTTGTGGTTTTTTCCTTGAGAATGAAAGGTGAGCCGTTGATGGTACAAAGTCCACATTTTGAAGGAACTAGTAACTAATGCAGGTGTGAGTTTTTAAGTCTCTATAAGTTTGGAACAAGGTCTTTCATTTGTACAGGAAAAACAATCACAGCAAAGTTGGACGATGACAAGAATCAAAGGATGGATGATAGTTCACTTGTCGAGTTTTCTCGTGTTTGTATTCAACCTGTGAATCTGGTATGCTGGAATTCACGATCATAGATGTACTTTCAGAGTTTCGTTCGTATTGAATCATGCCATATCCATGAAAATCTAAATTACCAATGCAAAGAACACATGCCTTTTAAGTTGGTGAAGTTTAAAACAATTAGGTGGGATTCCTACATTAAGTGGGGTCAGCTATTTGGATCGATAGTTGCCATTGACCTGGTATGATATCGAGCATTTAGGTACCAAAAAGCAAGATCATGTTTTATGATTTTTCTGACTTTACTCCTTCAAAGTGTTTCTCAGGAAATTTCTCCAAATTGGTAACAGAATCTCCCTGCAAATGTCCAAACCTTCTTGAGCATTGTCGTTTTTTTCAAATGAAAAGAAATAATGAAGCATTATTTCATCTTTTTATTGGAATATAATTTGATATAGTTCTAAATTCGATTTTACCCAGTTCTGTTTTAGGAAACCTCTATAACCTTCAACAAAAGATGGCAAAATTCTGTATTTGAAGTGACAGCCAATAAATACGAGTTTACAAACTCCGAAGGATTAGAACCCTTACAACCCCCTAATGAGGTAATCCTCTTATGAGAGCCTGTCACCGAACTAAGCCCCTTAATGACGATCTCACACGCACGGGTCCCGGTTTGATGATGGTGCCACTCCTCGCAAGTGACCATACAGTAAACACCCACAGGTCCGACAATATCACCGCACCGAATCAAAGAACCAGATACAAGACGGTCTTCCTCGACTCTAACAGCCACTGACACACACCACACCTAGAGGAAGAAGACGACTCCTTTCGCTCTCTCTGGCTGCCGGCTGCTGGGATATCCATCCAAGAGTATTATTCTTCACGTTAGCTCAACGACAAGGAGTTCGACACAGAGAGGGTGCATGTGTGTGTTAGGCTTCGCCCTCCTCTGGTAACCAAACAATAAAGAGAAACTAGGGCTTCTTTTAGATACCTGGACCGTCATCCACGTAATAACCTTAATTGGATCCAAAACGGAACCACTCCAACCAAATCAAAGCCAATACATAAAATAAGACTCACAGACTCTCGACAACTATTCCAAAATAAGACCCAAACAACTCCAAACTCAACTCAAATCTGGCGCCTCCTTGGCTAACTCCATAGGCTCTCCGGGTGCCATCAATGCCATGTGACTGAGTGCCACAACCCTGCCTACATGCCCCATCTTGATCAAGCTATGGTACCAATACAAGTTGAACATGCACTGCCAGGCGAGCCCTCAGTCAGTCGAGCAAATCCTCACTTGATGAAACTCATTGCTTGCACGCCTCTAATATGTTTTAGGACTAACAGTCATGGATAGGTTGAAACTTCTTAGAAGAAGATTGAAGCTGCATTTGATTTATTTCCACGTACACACTCGTTTGAGAAACCCATATTGAAACTCACGCTGTACATAATTTTCGACGGTTTCGAACCCCTGAAAATACTTTCTTTACCTGAGACGTCCCTCTTTCGTTCTGCCTAAAACGTGAAAACCACAGACCTCCCTCATTTTAGTATTTTTGTCATTCCACCACCTGGAACCCTCACGCTTAGACGGCCATTGTCGGAGCCAGACGTCGGACTTGCATTGAACCCGAAGAAATCGAGGGAGAGAACAATTGAAATAAGATATGAACTGGATGTCGAACTTCCATCATTTCACTCATTCATTCATCTTCGCCGATTTGTTTGTCTTTGTTTTCTTAACCCTAGAGCGTCTGTTTTTTTGTCTTTTTTGTCGAACTTCATGATCTCATGTGTTTTGTAAGTTGTGGTTTTGAGTTTCCTAGGTGATTGAAGAGCGGATATGCAAATGTAGGATTTTGTTGTTAATGTCAGATTCTGTCTAGTAGTTTATTTTTCTTGTGCTTGGAGTTGAGAAAAACAACAAATGCAGTCATGCATGTCCTCTACATCTCATACCAAAGCCGATTATCTCTCAAGTTAGATTCCGTCCTCATCTCAAGGCGCCACCTGATTCATTAACTCTTTTGATGGCCATATTCAGAGAATCCATTGAGAATTTTACCACCCACTGTATAACATTGGCTTGCATGTGCCTCACTTCTTGGTGCTTAATCGTTAAAAGAATCAATAATGGAAGAGGGCCTTTTGACAACTGTCTCTCAGTTGAAGTATGACATCGGAGGCATTTAGCATCAAGCGCACGGGACCTGTTTTCTATGGGGTGGCCTGTTGATCAATGGCATACAAACACCTACTTGTTTGTTAATTGAACTAAGACGTGTGTAATTCAACTTGGTTTCACTTGTTCTTGGCTTACTCATTAAACTATCTGAATTAAATAAAAACATGGCGTGACCAGTGTTCGGTTTGGCTTGCGAATTGTTAAATGGTTCTTTTATCCTCAATAGTTTTGCATAAACCACATCCCAAAGACATTCTATAGGATATTCAAGCTAAATGGAAGGCTAGTTTAAAAAGGTTTTTTTCTATAAAGGAAGAATTAAGGTATTTAGGACAACTTCTTTGAGGTGCCTAAGTCTTTCTCGCTCTCTCAAAAGCTATTTCTATACCAGAGGTTCGACTAGCATTAGATTGGATGCTCGAGTAAAAACTGATCTCAACTTTGTGAGTGTTGGTTGAGGATGATCAACTAAAGTGTAGTGAGGTGGTGATAAGTACCCATTTTCTTTGTGAGTGCGAGTTAAGTGAAGTATCATTTGATTTTAGATGCTCTTAATTATCTTTAATGAATTACTTTATGATTATGATGGACTATAATTCTAAAATTAAGTACTCATTTTATTTAAAAGATCATATTAAGATACAATAAGCCTAAAGGTTGGTATCCATCAGACGAGCTTTCTGACTTGTAGACAAGATAAGTCACATGTAGTGGATGCATAATTTTCATTATCATCTTGCACTATAAGCAGTGAAAGTAATTTCTCAAAATACACCTTCGATATTGCTATATTTGTGTTCAGAATTGCTACTACAGGATGTAGGGCCTATATTAGGCAAATAGGAAACATTCTGTGAGATAAATTGTATTAAATAGTAGTTTTTTTTTATGTTTATATACTTGACTATGTTTTGATGCATGATCTTAGGAAAAACATGGAGAGAGATTACAAAACTTATAGAAGTTAAATATTTAGGCCTAAGAATCGCAATAAATGTATACAAGATATGAATATAAAGCATGTCTTCTTGCATTTGTAGACAATGTGGTTATGTTGGATCAGGATACGAATAATGAAAAGATATATTGTCCATGTTATAAGTATGACAATACATGACTTCTTGACAAAGAAATCGTGAAGGTGCATCTTTTGCAAGTTGGGCTTATGATGTACTACATAATAAGGCGCTTTCATGGTGAGCTCCCATGACGAGTAATTGTACCTAGAAGTGACATAAGTAACATGGTCAAAGATGCTTAAGGCCCCTGAATACCAAAGGTTCGAGGTATAAATAGTGAATTTATGAGGAATATGGAGGAGATGATGAAAAATACAAGCAAACCACTATGGCAAAGATGTCAAAAATACTTATTGTTATCTTTTATTTGTACATGTTTCAAATTAAATGCATGTGTAAGTTGTCAAACAAGTATATCAACGGCCTGTTGAAGATCTTTAAGGATGTTGCTCTAGCAGACAATCTCATGTCCATATCTTGGTATGATGCGAAGAAGTTGTTAAGCTAATTTGGGTATGAACTAAGTCAAAATATATGCATGTTGTAATGATTGTCTTCTTGATAGAGGCAACATTGAACATATAAACAAGTATCTAAATCCTAAATATAATCTTTCGAGATAAAAATCTGTAGAGCGAACAACACAGGAAAAGAATGTCTTATGTAAGAGAGTAAGACACTTTCGATTGATATAAGGTTATAATAGTTGTTTATGTTAATCAATATAACAGAAGATATGATTTGACATATTACAAGTAAAAGAGATACTTGAAGCAAAATGAGTCATCCTCGAGATTTATAAGCATAGAAACATTCTGATGAGGTGCATCCTTCTTTTGCTTGTGACCTACATAATGTACGAATTGAACTCTCTGATCAATTTTATCAATCCTTTGTCCCCATGATTGACTATTATGTAGTCATCTGTTATAATCACTCTTCTCATATATGGACCCCAATAACCTACTCACAATATTGACATTTACCTATAACCATTGACTGACGAGCTTCAAATTCTTTAAAAGAATGGAGTCCTCATATATAATGTTTACAAGAAAGAAGTGTTTTGAATGCATATAGCAACATTATAAAGTATCAATGATTTTCTATATATTTAATGTTTAAGATTGTAAAACTAAAGGATTTACAACTTGTCATGAGTGTTATACTAATACTTCAAGCCTTTATTTGCCATGTAGTATAAAATATATATGGGTAATCGAAGGTTCTTATCTGTATATCATAGATGGAGAATCTTTTACCACAATATTTAATGAGACAATAGAAGAGAGTGAGGCTCTAATTCTTTTAAATGGTGAAGATATATTACCATAATAAAAAGGTTATCAAAACATTATATTTGGTAAAGGTTGACACAAAGACTGTGGTGTAACTCCAATTGGATGGAAGAAGAAAGGCATCTTCTTTAATCTTTCATATTGGAAGACATTAAATGTGTGTTATAATATTGATGTTATGCATATTGAGAAATGTGATAAGGTTTTATTATTTCTCATAGAAAAATATAAGAAAACATATGATATCATCAAGTCCTATATGAATGAAGCAATTGGACCTAATGCATGCTTTGCATGGAAAAGATATGAAGATAAAATATATATGGTGATATTTTCATGGGTTGCATACCAACTAACAAAGGATGAGAAAGAGAGATTCCTCTCTACTTTGTAAAGTATGAATTTACATGATGAAACATCTTCATATATATTTCAAAAGTATAAATGTATGAGCATAAAATTATAGGTTTGAAAAACCATGATTGTCATGTGTTGATACAACATCTCTTTCCAATTGTGGTACAAAGAAATGTTCCTAAAAATGTAACTATTAACTTCAATGAGTTGTATATGTTTTCTTTAAGTTGTTAATAAAGACCATTGCCATTGATACTATAAAATCATTGAAAGAAGTAATTATGAAAATTCTTTGCAAATCAAAGATGATCTTACCTCTTTTATTTTATGATATTATAGTGTACCTAACCATTTATTTACTAGACATGTATAGTATCAATAAATTTATCCAAGTGAGAGGTTCTTGTTTATATTGAAGAATTATATATGCAATAAAAATAGGCTAGAAGGATCGATTGCTAAATCTTACTTGTTGGAAGAAGTGACATATATTTTGTGCCAAATATATAAATGATGATGTTGTGACAAGAACCAATATGCTAGTGCAATTTGAAAATGGCTCAATTGTTAAATTTATATTTATGTTTTTAAGTATCAATTAAAAGAAAGAGTTACACAGATTTTTACTATTTAATATGCCAAGTATTGATCTCTTTAAGTATGTAAGTTTATACTATTTGCAGAACTCTTAAATAGTAGCTTAAGTTTTTGTTGAGCAAAACTAATTGCATCTTCTTTTGTAACATGCATATGAACATATTGAACAAATATCAAGGCAAGACTTATATAAAAAGAACAACATGGCGAAATGGTTGATTGGTTTGATGATTATGTAAGTATATCCTATTTTTGTTAATATATTATAGTTTTTGCATCATATATTATATGTGTATAGTGATCCAAATATGTTCATGTGTGTAAAAATGTTGATCTTGATGTAGCATCAGCATGGGCCCTTTACCTTCAAATATTTAACAATATTATGTTTTTCTTGTAATGTCTTTAGGTTTGATTGTAGAACACTGAAAAGAGTATGCATTATTCAAAATATCATTTAAATAAAGATGATGTTCTTTGAATGCCGTCAACCATCAATTAATGACTGCTTGTAAGGACAGTTTGGAGATTTTTAAGCAACATTATTCTGTCAAATGACAAAACTATACCTATGATGATCACTAATCGATTGACTACCATCGAAAATCAGGATTTGCTTGTCGAGAAACGAAGGCAAGAAGCTACCACTCAAACTTCATACCAATACTCGCCAATATTCAACACATATATAGGAGGCAAAATATCTTGAGATTGTCTGTGACTCGAGGACCTGACATGCAATACAAATGAGTCAATATTGCTCGGTGATCACTTGTGTTTTCATTTCCAATTTCATCACACACCCTAGACTTCATCCCTCAGTCTTTCTAAGAGTACTAAGCTTTATGACAACTCAAATGGGGGTGGGTATTTCACCTCTGACCCAACCACCAGACTTTGGACCTCTGGTTTGGCCATCATCTAGTACACCAACCTGAGGGAGTGCGGTTCTAACCGCTTCAGGCAATGTTTTTACTAGCAAACTGTCAGTCTTCATTCAATAATCAGATGATGAATCCACCACTGGAGGTAGAAGATAGCCCAATGAATAATGATGGGGTTATCAACCTCGTTCAAAACACTTTTTTAATAGAGATACAAACTTTTGATGTTGAAGTGGATCGCAAGCCATATTTCAATTGTATGAATAGGCTTGCACGTATCTCAAGGGATTTTAAAGCTTAGTTTATCATCTTTTCTGAACAAAATGATAAATATCTAGAAGAGCATTTGGCACATTTCACTCTCGAGTGTGGAGAGCTAGGTGACAATGAGATGCACAAGCTTAAGCTTTTCATATTTTTCCTCATTGGTTAAGCTTATGCTTGGTATACTTCTCTAAAACTTGCTTTCATCTAGACTTGGGATGAGATGCAAAAGGCATTTTTCAAGCACTACAACAAGATATGACCTCAGCAAATATCTATAGATTTAATGAATCTTAAACAAAAAACTAAGAAAATTGTCGAGGTGTTCTTTGAAAAATTCCATGAGTTGGTTATATGCTACCATATGCAGTTCACTAAGGCCCAATACGTGGCCTTAACACGAAATTACTTGCACACAAAGATTAAGAAGGGCTTAGCTTGACATTTTTGCCCAACTCTAGTTTAGTTAGCCAACCATGTGTCAGAGGTTGAACACATCCTCAACACTCCGAATGTATTAGGCAATAAGTGAGAAGCCCCAAGTCATACTCAATGACAATCTTTGATTTCTTACTTTGAAGATATGATTCACGATACCAATGATGAGTCTGACTCGATCGAAGTCATGGGTGTTGAGTTAACATAGGGACCTCCTTATGTTTATAATGTTCTTCAACCCTCAAAGGAGAAAGAGAAGGAAGCCAATGAGAAAAAAATTGGCTTTTAGATATCTCGAAAGTCGATAAGATCTTCAATCTGCTTCTAAAGATCAACAGATCCATTATTGGAAGGACATTCAATACCATCCTAAGATGAGCTCAACATGATGCCATGATATTGCAAAGTGGCACAACTTGGCTTCATATAGTATTAACCAATGCATCGAGTTCTATTGAGTCATACAACAAGCTATGAAGGATGAACGTCGTAAGTTTTTAGACAAGAAACTCGAGACTAATGCAAATTCATTTCCACCTATATCAACCGTAATGGAAGACAATCCCATATTGTTCTTATGAACTATCACAATGGGACCTAAGCAACATACTCGACTCACTCTGGATGAAGGGAGTCAATCATCGCCACATATGTCTCCCAATTGAACAAAGTCAAAACACATGGTTTTTGGTGAGAAGGTGGATGCTATTGATGAATGTGGTTTCTCTAGACAATTGTACTTGTCAAATCGCCCTACATACCAAGCCCACGGGCATGCTCATTGGAATCATCAAGAGAAACCGTAACACGATATGGGGTTCCACTTAGAGCCACATCATTAATTCCACCATTAATGTTGTGTCTTGAGTTGGCAAGAATGATGACCCATTGTTCGTGATCAGAAAGAATCTTTAGGGGAGAGAGACCTTGAGGTCAATGTTTCATCACATCATCGACGCTTGCCTTGAACCATTGAATATTTCATGAGGCAAAAATCATATCCTTTCCTGAGGTCGAATGATCAAGCCTCAAACTGATCCCTCAAAGTTAGAGCAATAGCTACACAATTTCTGGTCATCCACCCGACTCTCGTCTAGTCGTTGGTCTACTACTCGTACCTAGAAGCAATGTGCTCAATAAAGGAGGGGCTAAGTACAGAAGGTAGTTGGAATGTGATGGGCTCATTAATGATTGTGAGAAATATTGTTTGATTCATCACTCTTAAGTAGTTGTCAATTCTAATGAGCAGTCAGAACATGACTATCTTGAGACATGAAAATAAAGTTGTTCTCAATTCTCTCACACAAACATACTTTTAACAAACACAAGGGATACTTATTCATGTAACCCTTTGACAGGAAATCCTACTGAGATAGGTGATTCAAAAGTGGATTATGAGGATGCCGAGTCTAAAGGGTATCTATATTTTCTGCTTAAGGACCTAGATGAATGGGTCAAAACCATTCTTGCTGAATGGAGGAAAACTTGGTTGGCCTTACATGATCTTGAGAAAGAGGACAAATGGAAAATAGAGGCTCTAACCAAAGGGAGTGAGTAATAGGTTGATGCCAAACATAGTAGCAAAAATATGCCATGTGTTTTGTAGGGAATCATTTTTTATTTGTGTAAGAGACCAAAATACAGAGAAAATGCCTTGCATGTCTTTCCTCTTCAAAGTCATCCATAACTGTCATAACTCCTTTTTTGTTTGTAGGCAATTTTCTTTGTTTGCAGGAATTACAATTTTTTTTGATGTCCGTGCATGCCTCTTAATGAAGGTGCAGACTTGTTGGTTGCATATGGTTGCTTTTGTAGATTTTGAAGTACATGTGAATCTTTACAGCAACTAATTTTCTAGCGGTTTTACAAATTTTGATTTTGGCCTTGTATTTAGACCTTATCCCATTTGTATCAATATCTTATATTCAGATATGATTCAGTGGGTGCTTGTATTTTATCCGGTTCGTATTTGAGTCTTGTATTTGGATTTGATTTTGTCTTTACTTATATATGCTCAAGTCTGTATTTGGATCAGGTTTAGTTGATACTTATATCTGCTTTAGTCTATACTTGAATCTTGTATTTGGATTTGATTCAGTTTGTGCTTGTATTTGCTTCAATCTGCACTTGAATATGATCCATTTATTTTGGTATTTGAATCTTGGTCCGATCTAAGTTTGCATCTAATTCAGTTTATGTTTGGATCCACTCCAATTCATATTGGTATTTGAATCCAATCCAATCCGTATCGGTCTTTCGTTTAAGATTTCATCTTTGGGTGTTTTCACCAAAATTGAAGAAACCACAATATCCTCCCTATAAGATGAGAGGATTGTCATTCCAAAGAGCCTCAAGAACAAAATTGGTTGAATGATAGATCATAGCTAAAAAGAAGGGAGTGAGTAATAGGTTGATGCCAAACATAACAGAAAAAATATGTCATGTGTACTCACTGTTAACCTTGGTTCCACGAACATAAGCAATATAATGATAGAACTATAGTAGCAAGAATACATGATATTCGTCAGTCGTCAATGTTTCAATACCTTAATAACGACAGATAAAATCGTGTGAAGAGAGTTGTAGTTAGAGTTCTCTAGTATGCCAATGATCTTCTAGCATTTTCCTTTAGAATGACAACAATACTAGAGGCATATGAACTGGTCTCCGGCCTCATAGAGATCTTTTTGTATGTATACAAAACTGATAACATAACCGGCACTCACTTAGCATGACCATACGACAAAGACTAGGCCTAGTCCTCTGTCTCTGTTATATATATATATATATGTATATATAAATATGTATATGTATATATAAATATGTATATGTATATATATAAGAGAGAGAGAGAGAGACAAACACACATTCACTCATTCACTCTCTGAATAGGAAACAAACAAATTAAACCCCATAACACGATGAAGTTTCCTTTCTTTCAAGATAAAAAACAAGTGGCAAGTTGAATTTAATAATGTTTTCTTAAGATTATATTGCCGATCACTTAGGTACAAGTGCTTCTCGATTGTGTAAAAAACGATTCAGATATATTATCTGCTTTATAATATGCTTTGGCACAATCCTAATCGGAAATTGCTTTGGAGGAAACTACAAAGAAGTATGGCTTGACAAGAAACAACACAAATTGCAGGGTCTTTTCCCACTACACTTCATCGTTTTGTCTGGTCCCTTAAACACCAACGCAAAGCAACTTGTTTGCAGGGAAAAATTACAGGTAATACTTATTGTAACTTATAAAATGCGCATGATACTGACGTGATAGATATTAGTTAGTCAAGATAATAAGTAAAGATATCTCTTGTATTAAATTTATTTAGGGCTGCACATATACACATATACATATGTGTGTAGGAAGAGAGAGAGAACAGTTGGTCGATGCAAATTGATGGAAATCATGCCTGACCATTCAATCAAAATAGATGAATGGTTTTAATTAAAACTTCTGAAGTTATCTCCTGTAAAATTTGAAAACTTTAAAAACAAAAGAGTAATTTTTTATTGTTAAACTATTGATTTCTTTGAGTCGAAAGGCCAAGTGGGTACATCTACAAACCTCTTCTCGTGCGCCAACTTCTCTCTCTCTCTCTCTCTCTCTCTCTCTATATATATATATATATATATATATATATATATATATATATATATATATATATATATATATATATAAGACTTTTCTTGGACTTGTAGGCCTTTGGTCCATGCTAACATGAGTCTAACAAGACCTTGATCCTTAGCACTTGTTGACCACCGGAACCTATCCTTACCTCTCTCACGGTAAGCAGAGGATACAAACATTATTTGAATAGCAATGCTCACCCTACGGTGGTGGTGAGATCAGCTTAATGGCAGCCACCCATCGGGTCTTTTGCGATTGTTTAGGGGCATTGGATGCTACCTACCCCTTGTGCCATATATTCTTACTTTTACATTTTTAATAAGGTTGTCTTTTATAGTTTTTGAATGGTTAACTTAATCGAGCTCCATAGAAACAAAGTATCCATGTACCCGAACCTATTTAGTATGAGAAAAAGGCTTCATTAATGTTTTACTCATTTCTCCAAAAATAAAAGGTGAATAACAATATATATGTGTTGGGTTGCAGTGTCTAATTTTTTTATATACATACAATATACATATACACACACACACACACACACACACACACACATATATATATATATATACATACATATAGAGAGAAAGAGATTGAATGCCACCTACCTCTTATACAACATACTCTCACTTGTCACTTTTGGCATTAGTATAATAAGAGCGTCTTTTATATTTTTTAAAGAAGTTAACTTGATCGAGCTCTATACAGAAAAAAAAAAATCCATATAGTTGACCCTGTTTAGTTGAGACAAAGGCTTAGTTGTTGTTTTAGTCATACTCATTTCCCAAAAAATAAAAGGTGAACATCAATATACATGTGTTAGATTGCAATATCTATTTTCTTTATATACAAGTACAAAACACATACATATATATCTAAATACACACATATGTACATATACCAGTAAATCATGAATACATTTGCATTTACACAAAAACTAGCTTGATAATACAATTTTTGTTGTGAAAATAAACTTTTGATATCTTGCAGACATTTAGAAAAGTTAGCTGATTGCTTTACATCTTTTGCTACTAAGTTTTCATGCAGATGAATACTCAACTACATGAACCGACAAACCCCAAGCGGGTTTTGCGTAATGGAAAGTGCATGGTGGTGGTGGATGCCTAGCCGGTGTGGAAGCAGGCGCTGTTCACATCCTCAGTAGAGTACGCTGTAGTAGGCCCCTCGAAGGGTCATACCATTTGTCCAAGGTACAGTTTCTTTTCTTTTTTCGTCCAAACGGTGTAGTTAAAAACTATATGGTGCATATGTGCTGAGCCAAGACCAGTGCGCAGCTCACATCTTCCAGTTCCTCAGCCAAGAGGAGATGAGCCTAATAACAAGCTCATGTCTCGTTTCACACCCAAGCTGTATTTGCATGCGTATGTGTGTGTGCATGCACATATGTGTGTGTATGAGAGAGCGAGAGAGAGAGAGAGAGAGAGAGAGAGAGAGAGAGAGAGAGAGAGAGAGAGAGAGAGAGAGAGAGAGAGATGGGATGAGTTTAAATTATTGGTTGGTCAATGATGTTTGTAAATGTATTATTGAATCCAGAAGCGAAGCTGAGATAATGGCAAACAATGTGCCTATGTGCTTTATCACACCAATGAATTACCTTTTCCACATGCAACCCTGCTGTAGGGTTGTAGGATGATAAGCAAACCAAGTTATTCGGGAGTACGGCAAAAATGTATTGAGACTGAATCTTGTACATTGTTAGGATGAACAACTGTCGCAAAAGTAAAAGAAAAAGCAAACCTTGTGATTGCACTTGAAACTGGCCTTTTCCATGTTTGTCCACATCCTTCTTGTTTAAAGAAGAAAAAGGAACGGTGAATGAGTTGGATTCATATATTTTGGAATTGATATAGTATAGTTATAAGCATAAAAATTGTATTTTAAGTTATTAAATGTATCCACTTGACTGGTTTGGAACTGGCCGAGCGGTTCCAATCAAAACTGAACAGGCTCAAGAACTGACTGAAACCAGAATCGAGTCCACCTGGTTCAAATCAGGACCCATAGAGAACTGAAACTGGAATCAATCGTTTCAAACTGCCGGTTTTATATGTCTGTGTATGTATAAGGAACGACCCGATTTGGTTTAGGTTTCACCTTTCATGAAACGAGAGCTAGAAGTGGCCGTTTCAAACCACCATTTCCTTCTATCCATTATTAACATTTAGAGGGCTATTGTACAATTTATTATATATATATATATATATATATATATATATATATATATATATATATTAAAATTTCAAATTTTCTAATAATTTTTTTTTGGTTTCAAACAATTTAAAACTTAAACCAAAATTGGCTTGCTTGGGAACTAAGCACAAAGGATGTAGAACTAACTAATTACATTGAAAATGTTTTCACTCCGGTTGAGAGGAAAACCGGATTCTCTTTAAGTTCGAGACAATTCATATTTCTTGAGAGCTGTAGGTGCTGATGTACATGGTAACGGAGAATTGGATATTTCATTGTCATAGTTTGAAAATGATTCTATCAATACCTTGACCGAGTTGGTGAGTTTGAGTGAGTTCGAACAAGGGGAACTTAGTGAGGGTTGAACGCCATGTGTGGTTTGGTGAGCTCAAACGGGTACTTGAGTTGTAAAACCAGCTTTACTCTCATGACTGATATTTCATTCATTTTTAGCATTATTTTCTTCATATCTAGACAACATATACAAATGTTGTAAAAAAAGAAAAAAGAATACAAAATTAAAAACAAAAAAAGTCAATAACAAGGAAAAGAACAACAACAAGAATCAAAAACAAAAAAAGAAGAAAATAAATATAAAATATATGAAAAAAGAACAAAAAATATGATGTGAAGTTCTCAACTTGAGACGTCTTTCCAACAAGAGAGATGAGCCTCAGTCACATCCCCCACCAATAGAGAGATGTTCTTAAGCCGCATCTTTTATGAATAGAAAAACGAGAGAAACACACCGGTAATGTGTCTCGAGTTGAGACCTTGACATTGTTTTTGTTTTGATTTCAGCCGAAAATGAAATCAGTACATATAAAAATATATCAAATCAACAAAATTTCCTACCAAATCATTGAAACCCCTTCGAATCGATCTCTTTCTTGCTTTTTTTTGGTTGGATTCAAAGCACTATAAGATGATAAATTGTTAAATATCGTATATTAGATTAAGCTTGAAGTTGTAGGTCACCATAGAAATAGTGTAAGACAGTCGACCATAAGAGGAGAACCCACATAAATAGATTGAGGAAAGGAGAGAGATTAAGACTGTCAGTAATTTTTGGATTTTAACAGGAGCAAAATTAGAATCATAATAAAAAAGAGCACGTAGATAATAAAATGGAGGTACCTGTATCAATTTTGGATCACAAACATGCAATTGAGTTTATCATGGACGAAAAGTAACAGGATTGAGGAATGTGTTTCATATTCCATGAGTATGTCCGTAACACACAACTAATGCTGTTCACACACACCTATCCATTATTTTCATGTGGCATCAGTGTAACATGATTATTTTTTATAATTTTTTAAAATTCATACAATTTTAAAATGAAATTCATACAAAAGGTAAAAGTGAGCATAAGCATGTATTGTCACTAATGGACAGGATCCACGTTTTCAATATATATATATATATATATATATATATATGTAACATACACCAGGGACTGGTTCTGTCCTCAAAGCTGTTCGTGTTGGGAAGAGCTACATTCCTAAGAGACTCTTAGCTTCCTTATTCATGAGTTTACAACATCACGACCCATAACTGCTATTTGATTTTTTTACAAGAACAAATAAAACAACTTCATCAAGTGTGTAACAGAGAATCTTATGAAGTTGACATATTTTGTAGCTAAAGTTGCTTTTGCAATCTCTTAGTTTAACCATAGATAATAATGTAGAGAGAGAGTTTATACCGCAACAAAGAGTGAGACGTGGCCTTTATGTAATATCTCTTTTTTCCTTTTTTTTATTTTTCTTCTTTTTCTTCTCTTCCTGGTTAAAGGAGCTCATTTTTTGGCACAAAAAAGAAAGGCAGTGGCAAATCAACTTTTGAATAGATTCGTTGAGATTTTTTTCTCCGTTTCTCTCTCTTTTTCAATAAAAGAGACAGGATAAAAAGCTTAGGGTGGAGCATTTTTCCTCAAGAGTTTCTTTTACTTGCCAAAAATTTCCGGGTAAGTTGTTTATACGTTTAAACAATAGAGAAAGCAGATCATGATCATGGTGTAATATGAAAGGCCGTAGTGCTCTACAAAATGAGTAATTTCCGTTGTGTGCACAAATTTTTAATTTGTTTCTTTTGACATTTTAAAACGTAAAGTTTTATATATATTTTGTTGGTTCTGTATGATGTTCTAGAAAGAGCATGAACGAAGTTCTTAACTTTGATGAGAAAAAACCGAAAGAAAAAGAGAGAAGACTACTGTTTATAAGGAGAGAATGAAGCATTACCAAAAAATAAAAATAAAAAAATAAAATAATATATATATATATATATATATATATATATAGAGAGAGAGAGAGAGAGAGAGAGAGAGAGAGGAACGGCTTCGAGTCTGAACTGCTTGTGGTGCCGCAGGGCGTTTCGTTCAAGGGACCATGTATGCAAAATACTACCTGGGGCCCCCTCCCATCAAATCTGGGACGTCACAGTCGGCGTGCTTTAGCCCGCCGGGACCCACTTTTCCACTAGAGAAGGTTCTGCGTGGCATGTCAGCATTCATTGGTTCCATTGATACGAGTCTCATTCTTCGAATTCAATTCTCGTACTCAACTCCCTCTCTCTCTCGGCCGGAGATTTTGGAATCCGGCCATTTTCCGCTTTGTGGCGTTTCGGGCAAGTTTCTGCGGCACCATTTACGAGCATCGCTTAGAAGGTGGGGATTTTGGATAGAACTGCTATGTTTCTCTTTGGTTGTCTGATGCTGGCTTCGTTTGATCAAGGAAATGATGGTTTCTTCATTGGCTTTTTGTACCGGGGCACCTAACTTTCCTTAAATGATCATCTTCTTGCTTTTTGTGGCTTTTGAGGGTGTTTTTATGCATTCCTTCGCATAGGAGTGTTGTGTTGGCGGAGAATGTTACGTATTCTTGGTGGTTGAGTATAATGCTTGACTTGCAGCTGTTTAGCGTCATTGTGGTTGATGTGTTTCATTTTCCAGCAAGGTCTAGTTTTTCTGTATCTGTTGATTTCTGATTGTGTGTATGTATGCCTTAAGTTTCTTATAGCCTCAACCCCAACCATGGAACTATGGAAGCCTCAACCCCAACCATGGAACTATTGAAGCCTCAACCCCAACTACGGAACTATTGAAGTTTATCTGCAAAAACTATTTCTTTCGAGACAGTTTTATGCTAAAGGGGTAGTTTGATTGGAGGAGGATGTTGTATCAGCACGACGAGGCGTTTCTCTCAGTGATGAAGTTAGGTACATCAACTACGAGCCTCAATAATGGCCACTCCTGGCTATGATTTACAGTTACAGGAAACCTAGTTCAGCTACGAGCCTCAATAATGGCCACCCCTGGTTGTGATTTGCAGTTCGAGGAAACTAGGCTTAATGGTCACTAGGTACTCAGAGTGTCCATTGGTATAAATGCGTCCCTTTTGGTTCATATATTCTTCATCCACATCCAAACCGACTAAGAATATGTCTTGTGGTTGTCTGAGTCTGCTGCTACGCGTCCAGAACATGCAGGTGTTAGGTTGCAAACCTGTTGCCACCTAAAGTGTCTGGAGTTTGCGTTTGCTTTCTCTTCTTCCATTTAACGATGGTGATTTGTCTGTGAGTGATTTGCAGCTGGAGTGTATCCCAGTAAAACCTTGTTTCTGTGATTGGTTTAGTATACATATACCTGCTGTTTCCACGTTGTGAGTAGGGGAAGAGGCTGCTGCCATTTTCTCTTTTTAGAGTCGTCTAGAGAATATGATCTCGGTGTTGTTTTCTTTTTAACTGCTGTTTGTGATGGTTGAAGGGTTGAGAATGGAGATGGATAAAGTTGTGGTTGTTGGGAGTGATTTTCATGGGGAATGGAAGGACCTTCCTATGGAGCTTCTTCTGCGGATTCTTTCCCTTTTGGATGATCGTACTGTTGTTGTTGCCTCTGGTGTATGTACCGGCTGGAGGGATGCTGTCTGCGTGGGCCTTACTCGTCTGTCCTTGTCCTGGTGAGATGAAGCTGCTTTAATTGCTCTGCCTTTTGGTTGATTTTTTTCTCTGCATCGTTATATCATTACCATAATGATTCTGTTGATCAGTTGTTGCACTATGTTAGTTTTTGCTCTTCCCGAGTCATTCTTTAGCTCGCTAGAAGTTTGTATGTTATCACTTGGATTTGCTTGTTCAGTTGCAATGTTCACTAAATGTAGTTTTACATTTGCGACCATTATAAGCTTAAGGTGGGTTCTTATTGGTGGACCTTGTCGCTTGCCATCTTTGATTTCTACTTACTTTTCAGATTTACATAGCGGTAGAACTTGTTGATGTTCTTCCACAAATTAAATGCTTCAAAAGTATAACCGGCCTTATCTTAAAAAAAATGTATAACTGGTCTTGGCTTTAGTATATGGAAACTTGTAACAACAATCGAGGTTCTTCATGTTGTTTTACAGGGCAAATTTCTCGTAGATAGTGAACGATGTATCACCTATGTATCACTTGTTGGTGTTCTTCATGTTGGTTGATTTTTCATACTTCAAACACAAACGATTAAGTTGGTTCAAGGCAGCTACCTATTGCATTTATATTACATCAGATTCCTCTGCTGCACTTAGTGATCTTGATTTGCTTGGAGCTGTGGGTTGCAGTACCACCTATTGTCGTTTCATTATAGTTAAAAACTTAAAATTGCTTCTCTGGGAGGTCTGTAACTGATTTCATGCGGCCACAATGCTTTTTTGGCTAACAAGAGAAGTGTTTTGACCCATTTTTACGTGTTTGGATTATCCTTGTGATGAATTTACTTTGGCTGTGGTTTTCTGTTTTAGTTCTGCAAGTTTTAACAGAGGAAAACAGATTTAGGAAATGTTGGGATCCTTTTCACAATTATTCTTCATACATCATGTTGCTTGATGGAGGAAAGTATTATTGAAACTTACCGTGATTTCCAGTGGTTTGGGCAGTGGAAAGTTTGTGAATGGTTAAAAATTCTTGTTCTCATGTGATTCCTTAACGCTTGGTAATTGATTTGGAATACACTTCACAGCTTCGCCTGAACTTCCAGGCTAAATTTATTCCAGACTTTGGCTACCTTTTAACTTTTTTATAAAATTCATCTCATACTATATAAAAATGAAGGTCTTAGTATCTGATTGCAGGTGCAAGGCCAACATGAACAATCTTCTACTATCCCTTGCTCCTAAATTCACCAATCTGCAGACACTCATGCTGCGCCAAAACGTGCCTCAACTGAATGATGAAGCTGTGGAAGCAGTTGCATATCACTGCCCTGACATTCAGCACCTCGACCTAAGCAAGAGTATCAAACTAACGGATCATGCTTTGTTCTTGGTGGCAGACGGTTTAACCCAGCTTACCAGCCTTAATATCAGTGGATGTTCTGCCTTTAGTGATACTTCCCTTGCATTTCTAGCTAGCAAGTGCAGAAATTTGAAGCACCTCAATCTTTGCGGGTGTGCAGAGGCTGCCTCTGATAATGCCTTACAGGTTTGCTTGATCACCTTAGTACGACTGTTTGCACACTCCTATTATGGACTAATGTCTGTTCATCAACCTTTGGATTGCCATGTCCAGGCAATTGCATATAATTGCAACCAGCTGCAAACTTTGAATTTAGGGTGGTGTGAAGGAGTCGGTGATGCCGGCGTAATCAGCTTAGCTAGAGGCTGCCAAGATCTGAGAGCTCTAGATCTCTGTGGTTGCGTCCTGATAACAGGTGCGAATAGGAGCAGTAAATCAATATCTGATGTTCCCTGATTTTCTGGCTTGTATATGATGACCCTATTCTTTATTTTTACAGTGACATGAGTTTTCTGTTCTGTTTTACAGATGAAAGTGTGATAGCTCTTGCAAATGGATGCCACCGCTTGCGGTCCCTTGGGTTGTATTACTGCCAGAATATCACAGATAAGGCCATTTATTCTTTGATCAACAACCACTATGGTGGCAGTCGGGGACTCTGGGAGTCGGTGCTGAACAAGCATGGAGAAGGCTTGATGAACCTTAACATCAGCCAATGCACTGCTCTTACTCCTCCAGCCGTCCAGGCATTATGTGACTCCTTTCCAGCACTTCACACGTGCCCTGAGCGGCACTCGCTGATAATCAGCGGATGCCTCAGCCTCACGTCTGTGCATTGCGCTTGTGCAGTCCAGGCATGCAGGGCTGTTGGAAGGACCGCGAATGCTGCACGGCAGCTCCAGTGAAGAAGATGATTCTGGATTAATGTTTTTATTGGTTCTTTTAGAGTGTATTTAGGAGTTGAGAGCGAAAGGAGTCTGTACATATAAACTTTGAATAAGGCGAGATGATATGGACCATTTCATGATAAAAAGAGGGGTGTACTGCTGTTTCTTTAGCCCTCTCCCGAGAAATAGCAGAGAAATTAAAAGAAAGTCTAATTTCGATTTTTAATACAGGAAATTTAACCCTTCAATCTCAATGTGGCGTTAACAATGACATTCCGTTTGAATAAATGAACACCACACCATATTTTTCATAGAACAAAGAACGTGAATGCCATGCAAGAATTTCCGAGTTGACAGTATAATTCAAAGTCCCGATCAACACAGTATCTAAATGTCTCAGCCGAGGATTTTCCCGACCTTGCGCGCCCAGTCAGTCCCTCCTTTTTTACATGGTTCGGCGTCAACATGTAAGAAACAACGACGTGAATACAGAACGAAGCCTATTCCCACCTTGTTATATGCGCGTCGCTGTCACAGACGCACATCCTTCGCTAGGAACCATCTTGTTCTGAGCTTGAGACTTGTCATGGAAACTGATCCAGTAAAGTTTTATGGGCGACCGTGCAACTTGATGAAAATTAGCTGCCAAGGCATACCATCCGGTACACATGCACAAGGGTTTCTTGGATCCCGGTTCGTTTCCACAGCAAATAGACTACATTGTCTGTGTAACCGCGCCCATGAATCGCTGTCATTTTCTGTGTGTCGATTCGCCAACAATGGTTTCTTTCTTGTGCGCTCCTTCTTGAAGAGATTAGCTAAGAGCACAGCATATTCATTGTCAGCATCAAATCTGAAAAAACCAAAAGATCTGCACATTGGTCGGAAATTATTGTAAAATTTTGATCATCTCGCATGAATTTCACCCAAGTGACAACATTGAGTGTCCCGTGAACAACTTCTGCTAGAAATTACAAACGAGTAAAACGATGATGGTTTGCACAAAGAGCAGTAGCTCACGTGGTTAGGGGGAGGACTCACAAGGTGGAGGTCATGAGTTTTGATGCCTGGGATCTGCATCTGGCTTCGAACTCCCCATTGTACCAATAATAGAGAACATGATTGAAGGGGACTATTTTCATGATCTGGTTAGTTCACAGTATTTTCTGCAGACTTAAAAGGGCCAACCATTAACTATGTAATTTCTGCAAGACCCCAATTGTTTTGAATAATCCTATTGATCAGGAAAATAGGTTGACAAGATACTGCACTCTTTGGATTTTGAATGTTCGCATGTTTTTCGATTTGAGACTCGCTGAACAGATGAATTACAGACCTACCCTAACCAGTCGACTCTCCAAGAAGAGATTAGGAACTTGATACTTGGATTTACATCCAGTGAGTTCAGCCTAACCCCAGATTTATTGTTAAAAAGGATAAGAAACAGAGACCTAAATTCACCAACTTTGTCCTGCATTGAATTGAGTTAGCTAGAGGGGTGCAATGGGACTCCATAACAGGTGATGCATCCCACTTAGCACCGATTAATAAGCCTAATCAATTGGGTTGGGCAGTTTGTGGCTCATTAATCAACTTAAATTAGTACCCACGTCTGGCTTGTTGTTGCGCATTTGAGCCAAGCATGAACTTCCTCATCAACCTTAAGACATGTTGTTTAGCGTATTATTTAATTAAAAAACAAAATCTTGCTTAAGTTCAAAACTTGATTTTCTATGCAATTTTCATCATAAAGTTATGCTCTACTAAATAAGTGTATATGAGCCCAGCCAAGGGAAACATATATACTAATACCGTTCATGGTCACCTTGTACAGCATAAGGACCCAACTCATATTCGGTTTGTGCTGCCACCATATGAGCTTGCTACAAGCCAAACAATTACGAGTAGGTCGATTTTATTTGCAATGCACTCTTTGCCAGGCACACTTAATTTGAGAGTTCTAATAGAATCCGGTGCTTACCTCTGAAAGATTCACCTGATGACAACGACGACGAGAATGGTGTGGCAAGATTTCTTTATAATCTTTCAAAACGCTGGGGATCACAGTGGGCCACCAGTCAGAGATGGGTATACGTTTACATGACTACATATCTAGACCTCGATTTTGTGCCCCATACCTACCTTGTTATTGGACTTCCATCAAGGGTTACATCTAGGAGTATATACACTCGTAGGACTTAGCATCTCAATATATATACACACATGTATACATATATACATATACATATATATATACATATACATATATATATACATATACATATATATATATATATATATATATATATATATATATATATATATATATATATATATACATACATATACATATATATATATATATATATATATATATATATATATATACATATACATATACATATATATATATATATACATATACATATACATATATATATATATATACATATATATATATATATATATAGATATATATATATATATATATATATATACATATATATATATATATATGTATATATAATATATATACACACATGTATACATATATACATATACATATATATATATATGTATATATATATATGTATATATATATATGTATATATGTATATACATATATACATATATATATATGTATATATGTATATACATATATACATATATATATATGTATATATGTATATATATATGTGTATATATATATTATACACTGCCTATGTATACATTTATTTATTTAAGTAGTAGGAATCAAATATGTGTTGGGTACTTTTTATACCTAACCCGTCCCATACCTGATCAAAGATGTTTGGATTTTCTGTACCCGAACCCAGCCAACTTATACACTGCCTATGTATACATTTATTTATTTAAGTAGTAGGAATCAAATATGTGTTGGGTACTTTTTATACCTAACCCGTCCCATACCTGATCAAAGATGTTTGGATTTTCTGTACCCGAACCCGGACAACCCGTTACTCCCTGCCTGATCTCGATTCGGTAGGGTCGGGCCCATATTGCCAACTCTCACATAGAATGAAAATCGCCAGCACAGACGGATATATGTACTTAGAATTTTTGAGTTGATTGTGATAGTATGTTATTGTCAAAGGATGCTGTGTTTACGATACAGTTCCAAGGAGATTCTTCCTATCTTGCCTAACAAGTGGGTTGTAGACTCGTGGACACAATATAAAGACCTTGCCTCCATCACAAAAGCAAGGTCCAACATCGTCTCATGGACCTTGCCAACCTTGTCCCTAGAATCAAACACTGCTGTCCTAATTTGTTACTTTCATTTGCAGCTCTTTGGAATTGCATCAACTGCTTCAAGAATTCCACGTACAATTGAAGTTTAGAGTAGGTTCACTTTGAATGGACAATGATAACATCGACAAATAGCTATATTAGACAGGCTCAATCATACTTATCATTAAGCAAAAAGGGTAAATCCAACTGCTCAATCATACTTATCAGACGTGCATGTTCGAGTGACATGAACATATATATATATATATATATATATATATATATATATATATATAGAGAGAGAGAGAGAGAGAGAGAGAGAGAGAGAGAGAGAGAGAGGAGGGGAATATGCTAGATAACCTCCTATGCTACACATTGCTTCATCATATCTACTATGCTACACATTGCTTTATCATATGTACAATCAATCATGTAATGGTGATCAAAGCACTCATCTCGCGTCACATTTAATGCACTCATATGTATGCTATCATCATCTAGTAGAGTATGAGATGGGAGAGTGTCTAGCAACACTCAGTTTTCATATATATATATATATAATCTTGCAACTCTTACGTATGAATAGTTATGTATACCCTTTACTTCTGATAACTTTAGTATATAGTTATGTATACCCTTTACTTCTGATAACTTTAGTATAATTTAAATTTATAAATGTGTTTTGAGAAATATAAACAATACCTAGCAACAAAAAAAGTAAAGGGTGAGCATGCAACGGTGGTAAGATCCATGTGTGTGTAATTGAAAATCATACTAATCATGTTAGTTATTCTCCAATGGATGAAGAACATTGCGAAGGTAAGAAAAGGCTGCGTAATGAACTAACAGATTACTCCATAAACTTGTTTTAGATAAAAAGGGAACTTATAACAAAGTCAAAATTGGAGATGAGATCATTGAAAAAGGGAACTTCCAGAAGAATCTAATAGTATTCAAAAGAGTCAGCAGCACATGAAGGCAATTAGAGGAAAAAGGAGAATGAAAGGGTTGAGATAGGCTGTGAATTGGGGTTGGTGGGTTCGTAGTTGATGACTTTTGTGACCACCAAATTGCTCCTCCTTTTATATATGGCAGCCTAAAAAGTCTTTGATTCCCTAATGCAGTCAACCTTACAAATTCAAGAGCACCAATGCAAATTGCCTTCGTGATACACAGTGTGTGCGTGCGTGTGCAATGTGTAGGGTCGGGTTACGATCTATTTCCGAGATGTCACGAAAATCCAACACTCACAAGTAGGAATTCCATGTTTTTACGAAAGTGACACGGAAAAGATCAGGTTGTGATTGGGTTCGCCTGTTTCTGATAGGAACAGGAAATGTCATGATATGAGCACAACCCAAAATGTGAAATTGCTGGAATCGAGGAGCGCTGCAGAAAAACCTGACATTAGAACGATACAATAATGTAACAGGAAAAGCAGACTTTTTCGGTCAAAACTCTGTGTTTTCCGTCCAGCCAAAGTGACACAAAAGTTTGAGTTTATGCTCGGCTTAACCAATTTTTTTCCATCACTACGACACAAAGATGACTCGTAGAAAGAAATTTTAACACTTAGTCTTGACAGCCTCAAGCAAGGTTCCTCCATAATGTTTATGGGTGAAAGTTGTTAAAATCCTGAAAATATTTTCCTATGCTCTGATATTGATCGGATGTCAATGGCACCCACATGTGATCGATGTGATGTGTGGATTCGTAGTTAGAGTAGTTGTATTTGATTTGGTTTAGAGTAGTTTGAGTCTTATTTGAATCTGCTTAGAATAATTTGGATCATGGTTAAGGTAGTAGATTTGGACTTAAATCCAGATTAACTACGATCCAGATTAGTGTCATATGATTGTGTTTGTGATTATGTTTTATTTCCATTTGGTGCCTACATTATATAAAGGTGCTCGTCCTTATTGTCGGGGTATTTTTTGTGATTTCATATTGGCTTTTCTTCTACTTTTTATTGAGTTTGAGATTGAGAGATGAGTCGTGAGGGAGACGAGCCCGGTTGGTGCTATAAGAAACATGTGTTTTTGGGTTGGTTGTATAACTCGGGGTTGAACGATGCCAACATGGATCGAGTCGGCCGTATTTCTGCACGGTCTTTAACTTTGCTAATTATGAGAATATGTTGTTTCCTTCGCTCAGAAGCTCAATTTTTTAGCTTGGTTATGTGATTCAGTTTGATCATTGATGATCAAAGGGATTGATTTGCTAATTTTGGAAGAGAATTGCTGTGAGTTTGTTGGTCAAATCATCTTCGACTCAATTGAAAACCAAATCAAAAGAGCTACTAGATTTTTCATATCCATGGCAAAAATTCCGACCATTATTCTAGCAAAGAATCCGCAAGGTTTCTAATCATAGAGCCACATTCTCCAGCGTCCACTATCCGAAAACAGAGCATAGGGCTCCTTTTCCGACTGGTCATCGCCATCTTCGGGCTCCTTTCACCCCATGTTTTCCTCTGTTAGCTGACACCAGTAGCTGTCCAAAGCTGCTAGATTCTTGCGATCGTTATTGATTGTCAGCCTGCATCAGCCACTTTCAAGGTCACTTTCTATTGCTGAAATGCCTCCTACTCTACTGTTCCCACTTTCCGACTATTACCAACGATCCAGTGGTTGCCAATGACCTTCGCCATCCTGAATACCTTCTTCTCACCGTCCACCTACATTGGCAGCCACCACCGTCGCCACTCGAGGCTAATCGAATTCTATCTGTCACTACTGGAATCCATATTGCCTCTGATTCTTCGTGTTTCACTATTAAAACAAATTTTGGATTGGATCCTCTACTAAAACTAATCTAGATCCAACTGAATCTATCCCAGACCCTGGTTGAATATACTAAAACAAATTTTGGATCGAACTAGATTCAATTTTTGTATTCTAGAGTACCTCAGTTTTGATGCATGTGTCATGAGACATGTTTCGAACACGTAATGCAGCTGTCATCGACCCGTCACAATGGTGTAGTTTTCAAGACCAGTGCAGACCCTAGTTGAATATACTAGAACAAATTTTGAATCGGACCAGATTCATTTTTTGTGTTCCAGAGTACCTCAGTTTTGATGCGTATGACATGAGACATGTTTCAAATACATAATGTGGTTGTCATCGATCCATCACAATGATACAGTTTTCAAGACCAGAGTTGAGTTTGATCGCAGCCAAGTGTGCATGGATCACCAAGTTGGAGGCTCGGTCGGCTAGGTAGCAATGTGATAGGGCTGGAAGGAGCAAGCTACAAACAAGGATGGGAAATTATTTGTCACGTCTTAACCATATTTGTGGGAAGAACTTTATAAGCAATTCATATAGAGTTTCATGAGTTAGTAGGAGCTCTAAAATCGGCTCGATTTGAGACATACGAACTGTGTGAGAGAGTAGGTGTGTCAATTTAGCACCAATTTTCTCAATGTACATGATATGATACAACAACAACAACAACTAAGCCTTTTTCCATACTAGACGGGGTCGGCTACATAGATTCTTTGTTTCCACAGATCTCTATCGTGTGCCATGTTAGCACTTAACTCCCAATAAGCTAGATCATTCTTTATTGTTTCTTTTCAACACTTTTGAGGTCGTCCTCTACCTCTTTTAATACTTTCTAAATTTAGTTTTTCTAACCTTTTTACAGGTTCTTCTTTTGATCTTCTTTCTATATGTCCAAACCATCTTAAATGATGTTCTCTCATTTTATCCTCTATTGGTGTCACTCCTAATTTGTTTCTAATAACCTCATTATGTATACGGTCTTTTCTTGTATGACCACTCATCCATCTCAATATCTTCATTTCTGTCACAGACATCTTTTGTACATGTTGATGATTAACTGCCCAACACTCAGAACCATAAAACATGGCAGGCCTAATTGCTGCTCTATAATATTTACCTTTTAATTTTAATGGTATCTTCTTATCACAAAGAATACCTGATGCTCCTCTCCATTTTAACCAACCAGCATTAATTCTATGTGTAACATCTCCATCAATTCTTCCATCACTTTGAAAAATTGACCCTAGGTATTTAAAACTTTCCTTTTGGGGAATGCAATGTGTGCCAATTTTAATTTCTATGTCCTCTGAAGTAACCAAATGATCAAACTTACATTCCATATATTCTGTCTTTGTTTTACAAAGTCGGAGGCCTTTGCTTTCTAATGTTTCTCTCCATAGTTCCAATTTTCTATTAACTTTTTCCTTAGACTCCTCCACTAATACAATGTCATGTGCAAATAACATACACCAAGGTACTTCATCTTGAATATGTTTTGTTAACTCATCCATCACCATTATAAATAAGTATGGACTTAAAGTTGATCCTTGATGTAACCCAATATTAACTTCAAAGAAGTCTGTCGTTCCTTCATGAGTCCTCACACATGTTTTTGCACCATCATACATTTCTCTTATAAGGTTAATATATGTCAATGGGATACCTCTTTTCTCCAAAGTTCTCCAAAGAACCTCCTTCGGTACCTTATCATAAGCTTTTTCTAGATCAATAAATATCATGTGAAAGTATTTCTTTTTTGCTCTAAAATGTTCTATAAGACATCTTAAAAGGTGAATCGCTTCAATAGTAGATCTGCCTGGTATGAATCCAAATTGGTTATTTGTTGTATTTGATACTTATCTTAACCTACATTCGATAATTCTTTCCCATAATTTCATAGTATGACTCATTAACTTAATACCTCGATAATTCGCACAATTTTGAATGTCTCCCTTGTTCTTATATATGGGTATAAGTGTACTTGCTCTCCATTCCTCAGACATCTTTTGGTTTTTCCATATTTCATTAAATAGACTTGTGAGCCAAGTGATTCCTATTTCTCCTAGTATTTTCCAAACTTCTATAGGAATATTATCTGGTCCTACCGATTTACCACCCTTCATATGTTTAAGAGCCTTTTTGACTTCATTCTTTTGAATACGTCGATAGAAATTGTGGTTTATATACTTTTCTGACTTACCTAAATCTCCTAAACTAATACTAACATCTTTATTTTCATTAAAAAGATTATAAAAATAGTTTTTTCATCTATTTCTTATATCATCATTTGCTACTAGAATTTTTTTATCCTCATCTTTTATGTATCTAACATAATTAAGATTTTTAGTTTTCTTATCTCTAGCCCTAGATATCCTAAAAATATCTCTTTCACCCTCTTTTGAGTTGAGTTTTTTATATAAGTCCTCCCAAATCTTAGCTTTTGCTTCACTAACGGCCTTTTTCGCTTCTTTCTTTGCTTTCTTATAAGCTTCTAAAGTTTCACTAGTTTTCTTGGCATAATGTAATTTGTAACATGCTCTCTTTGCCTTGATTTTATTTTGTACTACTTCACTCCACCACCAAGCTTCTTTTTGTGCTAGTACACCTCCCTTAGATACCCCTAACACATCTTTCACCACTTTCCTAATATGTATAGCCATATCATTCCACATATCACAGGGTGTGCCAACATAATTCCAAACATCTCCTTGAAGGACTTTCTGTTTAAATATATCTTCTTTCTCGCTTTTGAGGTTCTACCATTTAGTCTGAATAGCTTGATGCACTCTTTTCTTCTTTGTCCATTTTTTTATTTGTAAATCCATAACTAAAAGTCGATGTTGGGTGGTTAAGCTTTCTCCTGGAATTGCCTTACAATCTTTACAACACGCTCTATCTTTTTTTCTACAAATAAAGTAATCAATTTGTGTTTGTGATAAGCCACTCTTATAAGTAATTAAATGTTCATCTCATTTTTTGAAGATTGTATTGACTATAAAGAGATCAAATGCCATAGCAAAATTTAAAATCTCCCTACCTTCCTCGTTTATATCCCCAAAACCAAAGTTTTCATGAATCCCTTGATATCCTAATACCTCTTTATCGACATGTCTATTTAAATCTCCTCCTAAACAAATCATCTCCCTTTGTGGAATCATTTGAAACACCTTATCTAACTCTTTCCAAAAAACTATCTTTATACTATCTTCTAGTCCTACTTGGGGTGCGTAAGCACAAACTATATTCAAAACCTATGCTCCTAACACTAATTTCAACGTCATGATTCGGTCACCATATCGTTGTATGTCTACTACACTCTCTTCTTTAAATCTTTATTTATGATAATACCAACTCCGTTTCGAGCCTTTTCTTTACCATAGTACCATAATTTAAAACCTGTATCCTCTATCTCGTTTGCTTTTTCTCCAACCCATTTTTTCTCTTGTAAACATAGAATATGAATCTTTCTCCGAATCATAGTATCTACCACCTCCATTAGCTTACCAGATAATGTTCTTATATTCTAAGAGCCAATACGAATCTTATTATCTAGGACCAGCTTCCTTACCCCCCGCATCTGTCTATAATAAAAATGCGGAGATCCTCTCTGAAAATTTTTCATTGCATTCGGGTGACAATGTAGCGGGACTAACTTCTTTACCCACACCCGTCCATGATGTGGGAACCCTCTCTGCAATTGATCCACTACATTCGGGCGAAAATGTAGTGGAATGTACATGATATGATGAGGACAAATTATTCTACTGTATCCATGGTTTACAATGTTGGGCAGAGGTGAAGATATGTCGACATCAACCACGAGATGTTAATGTAGACATGGCTTATGAGAGAGCGTAGTGGATTTGTGGGCTTAGAACTCCATGGGTCCAAAGAAGGATGGGAAGAGACTTGATCCGATGATAAGGCTGATGGTATATGAAGACCTCAATCAAACTTGTTCGGTGTAGTTGCATGACAAGATTCAACTCCGATGCTATAACAAGAGACTCATGCATCTTATCGTAGAAAGCAAGTATAGACCCCATACAAGAGACCTATATTTGGTTGCTTTATTTGTAGGGAGCATATCGCATGAGGGACTATTAGAAGTATGAGAAGCTAAACTCCTTGCTGGTTCATGATTAGGCAGGACCGAGTATTCAGGATGAGGCTAGACTGCGTGTTTAGGAGCACTTTGTGAAAGTTGTACCATTCTATTTGTTGAACACATTGTAGGCAGAGTCATTGCAACATTCAAGACCGGTGCATATTGGAGATGATGTGGTGCATGCTTCGGTGGATAGTGGCTCCACACATTTGATCATGTTGATGATTTGCTCGAGAACATTGGGCATATGACTCATTACATCTAGTAGCAGACTGAAGATGATGAATGCCCGTGCTTAGAGGATAGTAGGAGTGACCAATGATGCAGGATACCAAGCATAGCCAAGAACAAAGTTCCAAGACCAGAAACTAAGAGGATTTCCAGTACAAAGTTGATGCTTGTAGAGTTCCAAATATAGAGTTATATCTATTAATGTCCCAAATATTGAATTAATATTTATGGAGTCTCGAACCAGAATTAATGCATGTTAAAGTCTCAAGTGTATAGGTAATATTTGTGGAGTGTCTAAATCTAAGTTTATAGGAGAGAAATTCCTTAGTTTAGGAGTGTGACCTAGACACATATGGCAGACATCCATGTTTTTTTACTATGGCATTGAGAAAACGGCAGAAAAGTTGCATCAAAGTTAATAGCGAGGAGACAAAGTGACCACCAGTGCAAAGTGAGGCATGGGTATCGTCGCTTAAGAGAAATTGTTAATGTAAGAAATCACATGGATATGGAATTGCAAATTAAGAGTATGATGTACATGGACGACATTCCGTGACCTCATGGATGAGGTCGAGCTTCAACAACGGAGAATTGTCATAGGATATTGATCGGATATGGATAACATTTGCAAATGATCGACATGGCACATGGCTTCATTGGTGGATCTATTGCATTTGATTTGGTTTAGAGTAGTTTGGATCTTATTTGGATCCGTCTAGTAATCTGGATTATAGTTTAGGTGGTAGATTTGAATTTGAATCCATATTAGCCAAGATCTACATTAGTGTTATGGTATCACATTTGGTGTATCCATGTCAAATGTTTTTTTCCATTATTGTTGTGTTATTGTATCAGTTCAATTTAGTTTTATTCAAATTTGGCCCTTAGACTATATAAGATGTTGGTCTTTATTGAGGAATTTGTTATGATAATTCATATTTACTTTTCTTTTGCTATCCATTGAGGTTGAGATATCAACCGTTAGAGAGACAAATTTGACGGGTGCTTGTGAGAATCATATGTTTTCAGGTTGGTTTTTTTACTCACGATCATGCAATGGCATTATAGATTAGTTAGAGATGCTTCCACTCTCTTCCAATCCAAAACCCTACCACCATTGCTATTGCTTTTACTGTAGTCTTTGCTTAGTTGGAGAGCCAAACCTTCATATTCGCTCTCATTTGCAATTCAAAACCCCACCACTATTGTCACTGCTTTTGGTATAGGCTTTGCTTAGTAAGAGAATTGACATTTTTATTCTAGACGAAGAGAGGGACACAATACTTGATGGTAATGCTTAAAAGTAGATACATTGTTGCTCTATATTTATTAGCTTAATGTAATTAAATATTAAATTTATTATTGAAATGTGTAAAATGTTTTTGTTTTTCATTTATTATATATATATATTGTTGTTTCCTTGTTTTCTAAGTTTTGAAGATTTACCGTTTTTTAAATCTTGTTTTTGTTTCAATCTCTTTTGTATTTCCGTGAAACATAGATTGTTTGTAGCCTCTAATGGTCATGTTACAAATGAAAACGAGACATTACACAAAACATCTAAGATATAGAAGTCATTCGTCATTCTCTGGTAGGTTTTGATGCCACCCCTCTTATGCTACATGCATCACCTCCCTGACACTGATGTCCCTTTCAAGTTGAAATTGATTATACTAGTAAGTTTTACCTTGTGAAACAAGAGTCCCTTGCTACCTCACCTTAAAGTGCTAGCAATAGCCTTTAGTAAGGTAAGTAGGTTTGCATCACTTAGCCCATCTTTTCTAGTGCTCCTAAAGTAAGGCTATATAGTTTAGTTTGTAAATCCTGGTATGGTAGTGCTCATGTACCTTATAGTGGTAAGGGGGTGTGCTTCAAAGGCTTCTTTCCCTAGATCCATATGCCTTGCATATCGTCATCCAACTAGAAAGTTTATAAAGAGGATATGTGACGGTTCGACCCACATAGATAGACTGTAGAGGAGCTACTAGTAGAGACTCTCCTATATTAAATGAAATATAGGATAAACATACGACACCCATACTGTATTAGACTATTTCTCTTTTTGTAGTTAGAACCCCTGGCTATAAATGTGAGGCTTCAAATTTTATTCATAATTATTGAATTCACACCCCATTTTCCATTATATATATATATATATATATATATATATATATATATATATATATTCCTATATGAATATATTTTCTTATATATATAGAAAGACTTTAACAATATGTAAATGCACTAACAATAATCAATATATATTTGTTAGTAGTATGTATACCCTAGTTGCAATATTGATTAGTCTATGTTGACACTTCTTTTCCTTGTAAGGAATCAATGATTCTTCTTCAAGTATAATAGAAAAATCCTTCCACCATATATAAATGATAGCCAATTGCTTTGTGTAAATCTGCTCATTCATTGACTCAATAACTTTCTTTCAACTTATGCAAAATACAATGGATAAAAGTTTTCGTCAACCGAATAATATATCTTTCAATATTTTCACAATACGACATATGCATAAAAAACATATTTCCGTGAGAAAATTATTATTAATTTCATTTATCATTGCTAACTCATGATCAATACATATTACATTGAGAAAATAACTCTCATATTTGATCCAAATATAATTATCTTTTTCTTCTACTCTCATAAAAGAAAATACTATAGAAAATGTTTTATTGGTTGATATAAATCTAACAACCTCCAAAAAAGGCATATTAGACTTAGTAGTCTTATATGTATAATTTAACTCTACAACCTTCGGAAATACACCAACAACCAAGAGAGAATGAACACAAATAATATTGCTATCATAATCTGTCCCTAGTATCTTATGATGCTATACACAATGTTAATGAAGGTCAAATTGATATAGTAGTTGTAGTAGAATCAATCAAATACTCATCATTTTTTTTTAATTTTAGGACTCGTATTGTAAATATATCTTACTGCAGATGTATTTGAGTCATCCTGCTACTTTATATAAGACAAGATATGCTTCTATTTACGATGACTTTTTGTCATATTCTTTTTAGTTTCTACTCAAAATCAATCAACCTATCTATATAAGCATGTCCTTCAAGATACAATATGTTTGGCTGATTATGTATTCTATTAATAAGAGATAGCCTCCAAAAATCATCACTTTTACCATTTCTTTTGAGTAAAAATAAAAATTTTATCTTTTCTATACTAGTAAATCAAATACTTTCAACATTAATATATTTCTTATTCCTATACGAATCACTTCTTTCACAACCAAATCACATTGTATCTCTTCAAAATCGAATACTATATTGGTTTCAAACATTCATGAATAGACAATTTAATCTCTCTAACAACCAACAAATGTAATCACCTTTAAATTTTGTCCACACTATTATTCGACATATACAAATAATAGTATAATAACAAAATAAGTTATTGGACATCACGAAATATAAAGGGATGCACCACAGTAGCATCTCTAAATAGAAGGATACGTGCTAGAACATTGTCTCCTATTAGGAGGCACAACTCTTGCACTTTTTTTGTTACAATGAGATGTCTCTAGAGTACGTCTCTTTCAATTTCAAGACATGGCTCTAGTGCATATTATGATATGGGACTCTATAACAAAATCAAAGAGTTTACCATGAGAGTGACAAAGAAGGGATGAAGAAGGAGAAAAAGATAGAGCATCATACTGCAATCATGATGGTCGGCCGAAGGTATTGCTAATAAGTGGAGGACGATGAAAAGGAGAGAGAAAGAAGGAGAGATCACACAAAGTGTGAGTGAAGGGGAGATTGGATAAAGTGCATGAGGATAGTTTGAGATTTTTCAAAGAAGGGGGGTGTATCCTTAGTAAAATGGATATGTTCTCAATATCATATTAGCTTTAAATATTGGTGAATAGCCAATTCTATCTCCATCTCAACCAATAAATGTAATTGTTTTGAATTGTCACTTGAATTGTTCATAATATCATTGAATATTTATAAAATATTAATATAATAAAGAAAAGAGTTATTGGATGTCACAAAATAGAAAGAGACATGGCAAAATAGAGCAAGAGCATCATCTCCTATTAGACGGAGATGCATCTCTTATCGGAACAAGAAGTTGCTAGAGCAATCTCTTTCTATTTAGAGATGCCAATGTGGTGCATGTCATGATATGAGACCATGTATCCTAATCTAACAAAATCAAAGAGTTCGCCATCGAGAAGGGAGAAAAAGAAAGAAGAGAAGAGAGAATACTATACCACACTAGTGGTGGTCGTCTCTAAGAGCATTGCTAATCAACATAGGACAACTAAGAGAAGAGACATGGAGGGAGAGATCACACAGAGTGTGAGTGAAGAAGAGAGAGGAGAGATCAGACGGAGTGTGTACGAGAGTAGTTTGAAATTTAAAAAAAGATAGGATATGTGTTTAGTAATCACCATTTCATTTGGTTGTCTAATCAAGGTCAACACCAGCTAACACATTTCTGAACAAGTTATAATACTGTGATACACACACATACAAACTATGTTCATATTATGTGAGTTCAGCTTATTTTATGACCCAAGTACCTTCAAAAGTAAGGGTGATTTTCAACCCCAGCTTGCCGATTAAATAAAGGCAACATTATTTTATTGAAAATACTCAAAGTTAGTTTTCATAAATTTATAATCTTTTCATTCTAAAAAAACATAATGTATTATAAGTGTACACTTACCATAGTAAGATACTCATGACACTTCAATAAGTTTAATTTGTCTAATATATTTGATCAATTTCATCTCTTAGGGACAATATGCCGAGGGTTTCCACCGGAGAATCAAAAGTAGCGCCAGAACCAAAGTATTCCAATTATAATTAGCAGTATGAAAATAAATCGTTTGAATCCCATAATTTACATTAACTTTATATGAGAAAAGAGGCTTATGGATCACATCGGAAACAGTGACTCCCATAAAATAACAGATACAACAGCTACAAGTTGCCTAACATTTGATGGTAGATACGTTCGCGCCTACTCATGTACATCAGACCCAACATTTTAGTCAACAATTTGACAAGTTTGACCGTTCCAATATTCCACCTTTCCTCCAACGTTTTTGCAATCTTCATTTGCTTTTGCGTGCAGAGAAAAATATGAGCTCTTTTCTTAAATGGTATATATATAGAGAGAGATAGACAGAGAGAGATTAGATGTTGCTCACTCTATATTGCTCACCCTTTACTTCTGAGGGATTTGAGCATAATTATAATATCATTATATTTTTTCAAATACTCTTATAATTTTTAAATGATACTCATATCCTCAGAAGTTTTATAACTCTTGAGAGGTGGGGGCAGAGTCATGTATTTTCTTTTACCTTTTTATACTTTAAAAACCTTTTTAGATTTGTAAATGATACTCTATTTCACTTTTCAATGGTGCGTGAGCTTAATAGTTGTATTTATATTTTCTATTTATTATTATATATATATATATTATATTGTAGCACATATATTGAAAAGTAGAGTAGGAGTGTATTATATTTTCTCTTTCTATTGTTTAAATACGTTTTTAATTTTGTAAAGTACACTCCTAACCTCACTTTTGAATGAAGTACACTAAAAAACATGTATATGTATATATACATATACATATATACATATATACATATATATATATATATATATTTGTATATAAATATGTACACGTGTGTGTGTGGGTGCCCATGTGTGTTGTGTGTGCACACAATTTGATGAGAAAAGAAAAACATCTCATCTGAATTGCATTGTTGGTCAATGCTAAGGCTGGTGGATAAGCCAATGTGGGTGTTAATCCGTATCTTGCAAAATGTTGTTCATTATTACCTTGTTTTCTCATTTAAGATGGACCGATCGAGTACATAACTGAGATTGCTGTTATTCAAACCAAGTTAAGCTTACCCTTTATGCTTTAGAAACTTTTTATGCTAGATTGAGAAAACTAAATTCTTGATTGTTTAACATGTTTGTCTAGGACATAGGCGAGCTTTTTCAAGCTTTTCTCGCGAAAACTATACATCCCAACCCATAGGAGTGGCCCGCGACAAGGCCAAGTGACGGGAACTATGAGCAGCTCATCTTATTTTGCAGACCTACGTCAATCCCATCATGTAAATTATATCCTAGATTATCGAACTTTATGTACAATTAATTACTATACCAACACTTGGTTGGTTGGTTGGTTTTCAGCACTTGCTCTGCCTAAGAGAAGGTCTCGAGTTCGAGCCTTGTGCATGGAGAAAACTAGTGCTGGGAGAGCTTTACCCCATAGGGGGCTGACCCAGCTTTAAACAGGATTAGTCAGTCTCCTTTCGGCTTCGGGATACCGGTGGTATACTTCACCGAGAATATCTGCAATCTCCGATTGAGTGAAGCAATGAAAACTTGGCTTTGAGTAGACGTCTATGAGGCAAAACCATTACATATGAACACATTTCTCTACATAGAAAGCTTGGGGAGAAGTATTGTTAGTAAGTCGGTCAAATTTTGCAGCTAAAAGGAGACGTGCAAATCAAGCTGGTTGATGCCAAGAAGCTACTGCCAAAATTAATGCATTGGGTCAACAAAAAGGGACGAGTCTGCATGTGCCAAAAGAACCGGGCCCAAGTAATCAATCTAACCAAAGTTTGTCTTGTAAAGGACTTGCAGTCTAACCAAGACCAAACCAAAACCAAGCCTTAAGCCTTCATCATCATAGTGGTGTATCTACGTTGAGCCGAGGTGGGGCATCTGTTCCACCCAAAATTTCAAAATTCAACTTAAAGCTTATAGACCAAGATTAAATCCATCAACTGTATAATACATGATTCATCCCACCCTAAGCCATTTGAGGGGCTATTCGCCCCACCCTAAAACAATTTCTGGATCTGCTACTGCTTAACCCCACATTTAGTGGCGTTGGCTACATGGATTCATAGTCGTCAATGTGCTCTGTCTTGTGCCATACAAGCAATCAACTCCTGAAAAACAATATTGTGTTTTATTATTTCCTCGAATTAAATTTGATGCTTTTATCCTTCCCTATTAAAGTTCTTATTATCTAATTTCTCACTCCTTTTCATATACATACGGATCACTATTAGTAAAGAGAATATGGGCTATTCGAAAATAAACTACAGAGGAGAAAACAAGCCCAGCAATTAACATGTTCAAATTTTGAAAATAAGCAATATAATATGCACATGCATATATATATATATATATATATATATATATATATATATATATATATATATATATATATATGTAAGTATGTATGTATGTTGTAGGTTACTTTCTAAGTCCATGGTAATTCACGTAGCCCTTAGAAAGCTCAGTATAGCCTATGGGACTACAGTGTATTGTTAAAACCATAGGATGTTTTCTCATCTCACAACTTTGTAAAAATTTAATAAGAAAAGCTATTAGCCGTAGCACCATAGTGAGTTTTCTAGATCTTCCATCCGGTCCAATTCCAATTTTGTAGATTGGGCAAGGTTCATTCCGTTCATTGTGAAAGGGAGTTAAACTTAAAGCAACGTGGTGGTGAAATGCAATTACACAGTCTTTGGGTTAATTGAAATTGTTTGTATGTACCAACAAGCTATTTAAATGCATACAAATGAAGGACTTACAATATGAGTTCCATTTCAGGAATTTGTCTAATGGATTATTATTATTATTGTGTTGTAATAATGCATGTTTTGCTAATAAAAATATGTCATTAAGTATAAGGACGGATGCACAACGGGCAATACCTCACCTGGCTAGGGAGTCGGACCTAACAAGTCGAAGGGCATGAGTTTGATACAAGGCAGCCATCTGGCTTTGGCCTCCACGCAGTGTCTATACAGAAAAACTACAAGGATTCGTGCACCATGAGCAATAGCATGACCTGTGTGAGGGTCAACTCACAAGGCGAAAGTCATGAGTTTGATACCATGGTACGCATCTGGCTTCCGACTCATTAATATATATATACATATATAGAGAGGGGGAGGGGGAGAAGAGAAAGAGTAACAACTAGATGCTAATATATTCATACAAATCTCAACTATTTCATCAGTGAGAGATGAATGAATCAAATTCAAAAGTAAAAAGTAAAAAAGTTTCTTTATGAATCAAGTAATCCGGTAAAGAGTACATGCATACCATTTATTTTTTGCTTTCTAATTTCAACCATCATTATTTTTTAACATATAGTTTAGATTGTAGAGATATAATGATAATATAAAGTTTACATACACACGTTTGATCTTTGAGATGAATGGTTAAGGTGATACAATAGAAAGCAGAACTTAATGTATATAGTGCATTAAATACAACCTCTATAAAATATTTATTTTTAAATTCAAATTTTTATTATTGATCTTGTCAATCAAACGATGGAGATGATGAGTTCCTTCTCATTCTCGATTTTTGTAGATTATCTAAATCTAGATTCTCTCTATATATAAGATGGTTCCATATGTAACAATAGCTTCTTTTAGTACATCAACAAAAAAAATTACTTTTGGGATTACTATTTCCGCACCCTTATTTTTGAAAATCCCCCAACATTTTCTCTTCTCTCCTTACCCAATTACGACATCCCTTTCTCTTTACTCAAATGACTAAAATTTATTTATTTTAGGCAATTGTTGATTTCTTTGCCACCAAAGAACACATGAGAATACTCTTACAAACCTCGCTTTTGAAAAAAGAAAATAAGAAAGAAGAGAAAATAGAAGTGAGAGATTTAAAAACAAGAAGAAGAAGGTGTAGAAGGTTGATTTTTTTATACTATTTTGTAGTTTTAGAGGCTAGTATTGGTTGTCTATAATTTTTTATATTTTTAATAATATTTCATGGTTTTGGGTTAAAAAATTGACTCACCATATTCTTGAGTGGAGACGTGGGCTAGTTGCATCTCTCTTAAGAGAGACATCGCTCGACTGTATCTCTCCCTTAGGTGGGTTGTCTCCCTCAAATAAGAGAAATGTGCCGAGAAAACTGTAACACAAGGGCATTTTCTACATGGGAGAGACATGCTTGTGTTGTGTCTCGATGTGAAAACCCGGCAAGTATCTATGCCAAAATTTTGACCAAAAAATCTGTGAAAATACTAAGTAAACGGAAAAGATATATATAAAAAAGTCACTAAATCCCTCTTCAAACCGGTCTCCTTTTCCTTTTCGCTTTCCTCTTTCTATGCTTCTTCTTTTTATTTTCTTCTTTCTCTTTGGTCGGATATGAAGCAACGTGGGATGACAATACCATGCGTCTGCATCATGGTTTGAGCCATGGGTTGCCAAAGCACGAGTACAAGGTACATACATAGTGGTGGAAACATCCAAAGAGAGGAGAAGAGAGAAGCATACGGTTTTTTGTTTCAGAGAAGAAACAGAAATTTTCAAATTATAGGAGGAGCAAAATTAAAAACACCCAAAACATGCGATATATATATATATATATATATATATATATATATATATATATATATATATATATATATATATATAGTAAAAAGGGTGTGTGCTTATCAATCCTGTTATTTTTCCGACTCATATAGTGAGTATCAGGTCGGCCCCGCTGCGTTATCCTACCATAAGACATGAGGCAACACTTTTTTCTTGTGACCGATAAATGAGACTTTTAATTAAGAAGGAAAACCTCTGTCCTTTACGGGACTATTGGAAGTCAAAAAAATTGGCGAAAGCTTGCCTTTGATTTGTTGTTATATTTGGTACTAAAAAAAGCAAAGTAATAAATTCCCGACCACGAGGGCTTCATGCGTATACTTCTAAGAAAATTTTTGGGCCACTTGGTTCCTTAGGTCACTTTCGATGAGTCAAAAAGATCAGCTCTCTATTATAGATTTGACCAAGAAAATCTTGAGGGGCACCAGGCTGGCCATACTTCACCCATGTTAGAAAGACTGATCACCTGGTTCATCAGTGACTCGCTTCAGGACGATGACCGGAGAAGGCTTCACGTCCGGTGGGTTATACCAAGTATTGATTCTCCTGTAATGGTTGAGATTGTCTATAACAAGTAATTTAAGTTCCCGATCTCTTCCTTTATTTTTTCTACTAAAAAATATATTTCATGTCTCCAGCATCGACTTGTGAACAGAAGCGGATCTAGAAAATAATGTAAAGAGGAGTGAAATATATATTTCATAGTGTTAAGGGAGGTAAAGCATGAATTTCAACCATGTATTCAACTGTAAAAAATAGCTTTTACAGTGAAATGTTAAAATTTCATCAGGAACGACCGCCTCTCTCACCCTTCTATGTAGATTCGCCACTGCTTGTGAGTCAACCTAGCCAGGAGCGAAATATATTTCATGTACTTTTTATAAAGTGCATTTAATCCACCTGATACTATTTTGTTTTGTGTTTAAAGATCTCAACAATTGATCTCGATGATCAAGCAATTAAGATCTTTAAGTAGATTTGAGTATGGATGAAAGTTTTCTTAAACTATGCTTTGTCTATATATTATATTATATATATACACATATACATATAGAGAGAAAGTAGAGAAAGCATTTAAACCTTATTCATCTTGAATCTACTCAAATATCTCCATTGTTTAATTAACATGATCTATGGTAGAGATTTAGATTAAAAGTATTTTTATATTTTTGTAATTTACATTTAATGCATCATGTATATTAAATTCTTTTTGCTTTATTACATCAACTATTCATCTCAAAGATCGAATGATTGAGATGATAAAGTAGATTTGTTCATTTACCACCACTCCTCTCTCTCTCTCTCTATATATATAAAGATATATATAAATTAACATTGACTTTCCTGATATAAGAAGTGACCATGTGGATGATGAGGTTTAACCATTGTGCCTCTTTTACATCAAAGTTTAGTGAGGCACCTAAATCAATCACTACATAGGAATTTGTTCCTTTGAGCAAGACCTTAACATGGCACAAATCCTTCATTATGACATAGAAGGGGGACACTCAGCCTTTTGGTCATCGCATCTTGGAGTGGTATGGCAGCAATGCATGGAGTAGAGTCATGCCAGTCCAACAATTGTTCCCTAGTCTCAAATAGGACCATTACATTTGATCGTGGATTGGTTGGCTTCGTCTAAGAGTCTCTAAAGTAATGGTTTCCTTTGCAATATCATAAGTTTTGCCTTGATATTGGTAAGGAGAACGAGAGTTTCTTTTCTGGTTCAGGGGAGTCATTTAGTCATCTCCCCCTATCTTTAAGTTTCATAGGATATAGATTTACAAACATCATCATCAAGATTTCCTTTGGGTTAAATGGTTGATGGGGTGTTCATCCTAATGAAGTTCATTATTGACCAAGGATTTACTAGTGGTAAGAGTAGAGGATAGGTCTTTTACACGCATTTGTCGAACCTCACACTCCCCTTTACGACAATCCATTCATGAAGAAGAACTTGTTCACTTCTACTATGTCAAAGATGTTTAACGTTAAGGAAGTAAAGTTATATTAATAGATCATGCTTGAGCTGCATATGATGCTTAGAGGCCATGTACTTAGAGTTCTAAGTGAAGAATCACTTCAAAATCTCTTTTTTTTAAGTCTTCAAAGAAGTGTCAATGTGTCAATCTTGGTGATGACTAGATTGACATAGGTTGTACATGTGCAAGTACCATAGCAAGGCATTTGCCGTATTGATTTTTCAGTCCTCCCTTCTAATCTTTGGCCTTGATATACTCATCTACTTGTCGGAAGAACTTCTCAAGGTCCTTGAAGTTATAAATGTTAAAGTATTATGCATTATTTTGAAATGAAGTTACGGTGACCTACTCACAATTGCACAACATGTCTTCAGGACTTCCAACCTTTCTTCAACAACTTTATTATTTTATTTCTGATTACTGCTTTAAATAATGAGGTCCTCAACCTTATTCTTAAAACTCGTTAACTTTTTGCCTTAATTTTATTTCAAGGTTTTCAGGCTTACCTTATAATTGGCTATGTTTACTTTCACTTTACATAAATGATTTTCAATTGTGGCCTCTTTGATTGGACGGTCTCATCTATATCCTTTTTATGTTTGTCTATGTTGTGTATGTTAGTTTCATAGTGCTTCCTCAATTTTCTGGTCTATTCGATTAAGATGAATATAACCTAATATGCTTACGCTATTGATCATGACATTAGTGACAAGCTCTTCCCTAGTGCACAGTACATGCATTCTTTTCTCAAAGTATTATAGTGGTAATAAACATGAAAAGTTTTTTAGCAAAAGGCCACCATAGGTTATGTCCTCTATTATATATACATACACATATACATAGGAAGCATAGTATATATTAGCAATAATGGTTGAAATTTGTTTGGATAAACTATCATGTAAGGTGCTAGTATATATCATGCACTATATATAGAGAGAGGGAGAGGGAGAGTTGCCACTCTTATTGATAGTAGACCCTTGGTGTTCATCTTGACCCTTCAATCAACAATTTGGATGGTTTATTTTCAATTAGCAAAAGGTAAAAGTAAGTTTTGGGAAAAGCCAAAAGTACAACTTATTCTTTCTTCACGTTTTTGCCTTTTAAAAATGAACCATCCATACTGTAAACTAAAGTCTATTAGGAATGGGAGTCTATATATATAATTCTCATACATGTTAGACCATTTATGTTAATTTGGACCATCAATTAGAAAAATGAATGTCCTAAATTCAGAAAATAAAATGTGAAAAGAATACAAATTGTATTTTTTAATTTTTACTTTTAAAAACTATCAGTTTTGCTTTTTTATCTAAATCATCTCTCCTTACCATCAAACGGTATATTATATTATATATGTGTGTATGTGTGTATATATATATATATATGTATATATATATATATATATATATATATATATATATATATATATATATATATATATACACTCCCTTCTACAAAGTAAAGTGCAAACAGAAATTGGAAAAGTACATAAATGTAGAAGTGACAAAAAGATGATGTATTTTTACATTGAGAAGAGAGATTCCTTATTTTACATGATTTTTTTTTATGGATTCTCAATATTTCTTTGAAAGGGTTTCCATGTAAGCAATATGAAACAAAAGTTTTCATAAATTTGTTTGTCCCAATTCAATGGATTCACATGAGAGAAGGCAAGCAAAACTTAACCTAAACACAGATAGAAGAATGTTTAATGGCAATGTTTGAATCCAAAAAAGTGATTGATGGTGAGGCTCCAATCAGCTTTTGGAGATATAAAGAATCAAATGCACTGTCAAACATTCCCTTCTAGTTGTTGTAGAAACTACAACAACAACAACAACTAAGCCTTTTCCCATACTAGACGGGGTCGGCTACATGGATTCTTTGTTTACACAAATCCCTATCATGTACCATGTTAGCAGTTAACTCCCAATAAGCTAGATCATTCTTTATTGTTTCTTTCCAACACTTTTGTGGTCGTCCTCTACCTCTTTTAATACTTTTCAAATTTAGTTTTTCTAACCTTTTTACAGGTTCTTCTTTTGATCTTCTTTCTATATGTCCAAACCATCTTAAACGATGTTCTCTCATTTTATCCTCTATTGGTGTCACTCCTAATTTGTTTCTAATAACCTCATTATGTATACGGTCTTTTCTTGTATGACTACTCATCCATCTCAACATCTTCATTTCTGTCACAGACATCTTTTGTACATGTTGATGATTAACTGCCCAACACTCAGAACCATAAAACATGGCAGGCCTAATTGCTGCTCTATAATATTTACCTTTTAATTTTAATGGTATCTTCTTATCACAAAGAATACCTTATGCTACTCTCCATTTTAACCAACCAGCATTAATTCTATGTGTAACATCTCCATCAATTCTTCCATCACTTTGAAAAATTGACCCTAGGTATTTCAAACTTTCCTTTTGGGGAATGCAATGTGTGCCAATTTTAATTTCTATGTCCTCTAAAGTAACCAAATGATCAAACTTACATTCCATATATTCTGTCTTTGCTCTACTAAGTCGGAGGCCTTTGCTTTCTAATGTTTCTCTCCATAGTTCCAATTTTCTATTAACTTTTTCCTTAGACTCCTCCACTAATACAATGTCATCTTCAAATAACATACACCAAGGTACTTCATCTTGAATATGTTTTGTTAACTCATCCATCACCATTATAAATAAGTATGGACTTAAAGTTGATCCTTGATGTAACCCAATATTAACTTCAAAGAAGTCTGTCGTTCCTTCATGAGTCCTCACACATGTTTTTGCACCATCATACATGTCTCTTATAAGGTTAATATATGTCAATGGGATACATCTCTTTTCCAAAGTTCTCCAAAGAACCTCCCTCGGTATCCTATCGTAAGCTTTTTCGAGATCAATAAATATCATGTGAAGGTCTTTTTTTTTTTGCTCTAAAATGTTCCATAAGACGTCTCAAAACGTGAATCACTTCAATAGTAGATCTGCCTAGCATAAATCCAAATTGGTTCTGTGTTGTACTTGATACTTGTCTTAACCTACGTTCGATAATTCTTTCCCATAATTTCATAGTATGACTCATTAACTTGATACCTCGATAATTCGCACAATTTTGAATGTCTCCCTTGTTCTTATATATGGGTATAAGTGTACTTGCTCTCCATTCCTCGGGCATCTTTTGGTTTTTCCATATTTCATTAAATAGTCTTCTGAACCAAGTGATTCCTATTTCTCTTAGTATTTTCTAAAGTTCTATAAGAATATTATCTGGTCCTATCGCTTTACCACTCTTCATATGTTTAAGAGCCTCTTTGACTTCATTCTTTTGAATACGTCGGTAGAAATTGTGGTTTATATACTTTTCTGACTTGGCTAAATCTTCTAAACTAATCCTAACATCTTTATTTTCATTAAAAAGATTATAAAAATAGTTTTTTCATCTATTTCTTATATCATCATTTGCCACTAGAATTTTTCTTATCTCTAGCCCTAGCTATCCTAAAAATATCTCTTTCACCCTCTTTTGAGTTGAGTTTTTTATATAAGTCCTCCCAAATCTTAGCTTTTGCTTTACTAACGGCCTTTTTCGCTTCCTTCTTTGCTTTCTTATAAGCTTCTAAAGTTTCACTAGTTTTCTTAGCATAATGTAATTTGTAACATGCCCTCTTTGTCTTGATTTTATTTTGTACTACTTCACTCCACCACCAAGCTTTTTTTTGTGCCGGTACACCTCCCTTAGATACCCCTAACACATCTTTCGCCACTTTCCTAATATGTATAGCCATATAGTTCCACATATCACAGGATGTGCCAACATAATTCCAAACATCTCTTTCAAGGACTTTCTGTTTAAATATATCTTCTTTCTCGTTTTTGAGGTTCCACCATCTAGTCTGAATAGCTCGATGCACTCTTTTCTTCTTTGTCCATTATCCATAACTAAAAGTCGATGTTGGGTGGTTAAGCTTTCTTCTCGAATTACCTTATAATCTTTACAATACGCTCTATCTTTTTTTCTACAAATAAAGTAATCAATTTGTGTTTGTGATAAGCCACTCTTATAAGTAATTAAATGTTCATCTCGTTTTTTGAAGATTGTATTGACTATAAAGAGATCAAATGACATAGCAAAATTTAAAATCTCCCTACCTTCCTCGTTTATATTCCCAAAACCAAAGTTTCCATGAATCCCTTGATATCCTAATGCCTCTTTACCGACATGTCCATTTAAATCTCTTCCTAAACAAATCATTTCCCTTTGTGGAATCTTTTGAAACACCTTATCTAACTCTTCCCAAAAAACTGTCTTTATACTATCTTCTAGTCCTACCTGAGGTGCGTAAGCATAAACTATATTCAAAACCTTTGCTCGTAACATTAATTTCAACGTCATGATTCGGTCACCATATTGTTGTATGTCTACTACACTCTCCTTTAAATCTTTATTTATGATAATACCAACTCCGTTTCAAGCCTTTTCTTTACCTGAGTACCATAATTTAAAACCTTTATCCTTTATCTCCTTTGTTTTTTCTCCAACCCATTTTATCTCTTGTAAACATAGAAATGAATCTTTCTCCGAATCATAGTATCTACCACCTCCATTAGCTTACCCGATATTGTTTCGATATTCCAAGAACCAATACGAATCTTATTATCTAGGACTAGCTTCCTTACCTCCCGTATCCGTCCATAATCAAAATACAGAGACCCTCTCTGAAAATTTTTCACTACATTCGGGCGGCAATGCAGCGGGACTAACTTCTTTACTCACACCCGTCTATGATGTGGGAACCCTCTCTGCAATTGATTCACTACATTCGAACGAAAATGTAGTGGCCCTTGCTTACTTCTTACTGCATTCGGGCTCTGCAGCACGTCGCTAGGCGGGGACGCCCCAAAGCAATGCTCATAATTTTTGTAATCCATGTTGTAAAAATTCGACGAAGTTTTACGTTGGCTGTCGGAAGCCTAACACAACCCTCCTCCTTTATCCGGGCTTGAGACCGGCAATGCAAAGGTGATCCCTTACATGGGCGGAGTTTGCTGTTGCAGAAACTATCATGCAATAAATCTATTATTTCCCATAAAAAAGAAGAAGAAAAGGAGGATACTATCACCACCATGATGAATAAGATAACATTTCATGACTATAAAAGAAAATGTCATACCTCAAAATCATTTTTGTTCTATGTACTTTTTCAATGTTCCAAGTGAACAGCCGACCATACTTAGCTTTGATTTTGAAAGGAATCCGAGCAATTAAAATTCGATAAAAACATTAGAAAATCTCTCTCTCTCTCTCTCTCTATATATATATATATATATATATAATACTATGTGAAAGATTACAGCCATTTCAAGTTATCACATCTAAAGCACCTAAATGTAGTACAAAGAACAATAACTCACCTAGTCAGGGGGTCGACTCATGAGTCTAAGGCGGGGAGTTCAATACCCCGGGCTGTGTCTGGCTTCTCCCTCCCCATTTACCATAAAACCAAAAACAAAAGAACCACCAGCATACCGGTTTGGCTATTATCATCTATCTAGGAAGCCTCGGCCATATACATCATTCTATAACTAATATAACTCTCCTGATTCTAGTCACTTCAATCCCTGACTCACTTTAGGGGGAGATGAAGCATGCACTTTATCTGAAATTTGAATATATATAGGGAGTTTTATAGACCTAATGTCTTTTGATACACAATAAACAGTTAAATCATTAGATCTTTGAAATCAATAACGAAGATTTAAATTAAAAGTATCATATACTTTGTCGTTTACATTAAATACATAATGTACATTAAATTCAAAGTAATTCAAATCTTTCCCATATATCAAAGGAGATGTTTATGAAAGATTATTTCATTATTTTCTCTTCTTTTTTATAAATACTTGTATCAAATCATCTCACTCGGCTAGAGGATTGAGTCAAAACAACCTTGAAGTTGAAGGTCACGGGTTTGATCCCTATGACTGTGCATATCAAGTAGGGAACTGTCAAAATCCTGCCTTTCCATAAGACACTAAAAAGAAAAGGGCTTTTAAAGAGGAGATTCAGAAAGAGGCTTCTGGGTTGCACGAAACTTACATGCTATCCACAAGTTTAAAAATGAAAATCTTATCAATTAAAAGCCAGACCAATGAGAAAATACTATGGTGAGCTATATGTTTAAACCGTGAGCTGAGAAATGCCCACTGTTTAAACCGTGATCTATTCTTTTAGCCGCATGCTCCATGCATCAAAGTCATGACCCCTAGCGAGGTAAGCTAACTATGGTCGTGTTGTGTGTACATTTTCTGAACCGCAAAGTTGCACCTTGCCCTAATGTGGATCCACCAATGGTAACAAACTGAACCCGTCATTTATGTCGTGAACAATAGGTTTTCCATGGAAAGGAAATTTTTTTCTCATGGAAGATGCCAAACATAAACCTGGTTGTTTGCATTATTTCTAACCTCAACCTCAAGGTCATGCTACCCCTATTTTCGACTCGGAAATTCAGACACGAATTTTCCGAATAGGTCCCGAGTATCGGGTTCACTGTGGACACGAGCCCTTGCAAAGAGTGCCTTCGTGTCCTTGTCGAAAGTGACGGGTCACCAACGGCACGTGACCTGCCCCACCTTCCACGTTATAGTGTAATATATAAAATATTAAAAACCTTAATGGAATCACGTGACAGGACGGCCACAGAGTAAAGAAAATGCACCAACACAAACACTCCATTGCACCTCGAATTAACAACCTAATTAATTACACATGCGATCCACCCAAGACAAATCAAGAGGGCCAAAGCTAACCATTTAAACTTAGAAAATGAAAATATATAATAATATAAATTCCACTTAATTGTTTTTTTTTCTTCTTGGGGTACAATGGAGAGGCCGAAGCCAGATGCATGCCCTCGGGTATCAGGCTCATGACTTTCAACTAGTGACTCGAACCCGTACATGCTTAATTATCTTGGTTTTGTACCGACCTGGGTTATGCGCACTTGGGATTTGAACTCCTGATCTACAACTTAAGACAAATTTAGAGAAGCAATATACATGTATATAGTGTTCCGCCAAATAGTTTGCTCTCGAAAAAGAGCTCTCCTCTACTTTATTCGTTATTATATATGTGTCACCCTCTCCAACAACCACCATAAGGATAAATGATTGAACTGAGGAACCCCAACACGAAAAACATAATCTCAATTCTCACCAATAATAGGTAATCTCTCTCTCATATCATATTAAGGGGAGGAATTATAAATGTCCTTTTTTTGGGTATACTTGAATTTTGCCTTTGGATTGGATGATTCAGTTTGCAATAATGCATGAACATCTAAGGTGAAAAGCATATTAGACTCTCTTTCTTTGTGTGTGTGTATATATATGTATGTATATATATATATGTATATATGTATGTATATATATGTATGTATATATATATATATATATATATATATATATATATATATATATATATATATATATGTATGTATATATATATATGTATGTATATATATATATATGTATGTATGTATATATATATGTATATGTATATATATATGTATATGTATATATATATGTCTTTTGCCCCTATGATCGGCCTTACTAGACGCCAAACAGACGAGGCCATTCGGCCCAACTACAAATATGGGGCTTCAAAACCCGGACCTAGCACACCACTTTAACAGGGCTGGACAGTCGAGGCCCATTTTGACACCCTCAGAAAGGATAAGATTTGGAATCGTTGAATCAGCGATTCCATCAAATATGTTCATAGTATGCCAATGAGTATGAGACCTTCATGGGGAAAGAGGTCTTGAGTTAACCACGCAAGGCCGGCACGCCTTGCAGCATGGATGAAGTAGCAGCAGGCTCGTGTTGACCAAGGGTCTGGCGCAGTTATTTGAGGAAACATACGAGTGCTGTCACGCATGTCTCAAGACTTTTTAGGCAATAATTACAATGATAATGAAAGTTATCTTAGTAAGGGACAAGAAATCCGTAGTTCCAATCAAAATTAGGATTAAGTGCCCAACAGGCAAGGGCACGCAAGGTTTTGGTCATTTCTAGAAATGGTCTAAATCCGTTGTTGGTCATCTTAACTAAGCAAAGGACTGGTTGGTCATCTAAAAAGCATCAAATATTGTATCAAATTGAACTAGCGATGGATCACAAAGATAAAAGATGGGAAGCCTCCGAAACGCGAAAGATAAAGTAAATGAAACTTAAAGGGTACTCTGGTTTACAATTTTCAAAATTTTTAATGGCAGACAAGATTGCATTCAAAACCTTCCACCGATGTCGACTGGCGTTACATCAAAATCCCGGCCTTCTTTTGACTGCCGCTTTCCATAGATCTCTCTCTCTCTCTCTCTCTCTCTCTCGTTTGTGTGTGGATTGTTAACGGTTTTTTTTTTCTTTGTGGCCTTGTTGTATTCACTTTGTCTTCTCCTTGCTTGTCCTTGATATCCACAAAATTCTTTTGGAAATTTATCACTACCCATTATGGTTCTTGATAGAAACATTGCTGTGTGGCGTTGATTCTTGGTGCCCCATCAGCGGTTCTCTCTCTCTCTCTCTGGTGGTGTTTGTTGCTATTTTCTGATTGCCAGAGTGTTAGTTGATTTATGAGCAAAGCTTTAGGTGGGTCAGTCTGACCAAGTAATGGTGGTAGTTTCAGATTGGTCAAGAGATTCATGATTTTCTGCTCGTTTGGGTGGGTTACAAATCATCACCTGTTTTTTCAGAGAGATTGAAAACTGTTTGTTTGCTTTCCGGTTAGATATAAGTCGGCTTACCCTCTTTTCAGTAAGTGAGCTTCCTCATCTTTGTAACCTGAATCTGGTTCTTGGTATTGTCCGTATGGCTTCATTCTGAACTTTTCTCTAAGATCCTTACAGAGATTTTGATACGCACATTTAGAAATCATTGTTTGATTTCTTTTTCCCAAGATACCTTGATCTTCACTTCGTTTTCTAGTGAAGAATTGATGTAAATTTCGTCAAATCAAGCAAACCGACAGACCTGATTCTCTTGTTTCTGCCCTTTTAAGAATCCAACAAGTTCAAAGCTCGATCTTTATCAGGTCGAAATGTCGAGTTTACATGCACTGTTCTTTCAGATTATTGAGAAACCCATGTTTTTTAGTTCTTAAACGCCTTTCTCCTTCCATTGCTGATTCTTTGGTTGTTATACATCTTGCTAACCAATGTTGTCCATGGATGATTTCCAAATGAGAATTCCACACCTTTATGTGTGCCCAATTTCTTTAGACCTATTCAGTGATCCTGTTACTTTGATTACCGGCCAGACCTATGACAGACCCAGCATAGAGAAATGGTTTGCAGATGGCAATGATACTTGCCCTGTTACCATGCAGAAGCTCCATGATTTCACCATGGTTCCAAATCATACTCTCCGGCATCTGATCGATAGTTGGCTACTTACAGAAGCAGAATTTGACTCGAATAGGGAGAAATCATTTGGTCCATATGCTTCTATAGGTTCTGTCAAGTTGCACTTGCAATCCCCAGATGCCTCAACGGAATCGAAGCTCGACATGGTCAGGAAGATTAATGTGTTTGCCAACGAATCTGAAACAAGAAAATTTTGCTTGATCCAGTTGGGGTTCCTTCCTGTACTGCTCGATGTTGTATTCCAATGCCCTGAAGCAAGAATCTTACCATCTCGTGAAGATTCAGAACTTGCAGATGAAGGGCTCTCTTGCATACTGAACTTACTGAGGTCAGCTTCCAAGGAGAAGTTCGAAGCGCTGAATATGTTGAAGCAGTCTTCTTGTCTTAATTCTTTGATTAATTTGTTGGAACAAGGTGGAATTACAACTAAAATGCACATCTGCAATCTTGTGGCCTCAGTTAGTTCAGTTTCACAGATGCATGAGCTCAGTTTCATCTTAGGGAAGGCTGAGAGATTAGTGAGAGGTTTGGTTCGCCTTCTCTATTTTCGAAAGCATCTCAACATATCAAATGAATCTGTTAGAGCTATTTCTGGGCTCTGTTCGTTGGGCTCAAACCATGAAGATATCATTAGAGCAGGGGCAATCGATGGCCTAATAGTGTCTCTTGAAGAGGCCGATAATAACACAAATTCTTGTGCTTTGTCCACAATTGAGATACTATCAATTCATGAAAGTGGGAAAAGAGTCTTAATTGAAAATGAAAAGGCAGTCCAGATCCTTGTCAAGATGTTGTTCAGGGTATCAAACAATGGAGGAAGTGAAATTGCAGTTGATTTGCTTCTAGATATCTGTCAAAGCGCACCACAGATACCGGAAGTAGCGATTCGCGCCGGTGCCATCACTCAAATACTGTTTCTTCTCCAAAGCCAGTGCAGTTATAGAACTAAAAATAAGGCCAGGATGTTGCTGAAGCTTTTGAGATCGATTTGGATCGAAGATCCCTGCCTATATGGTGTGCAATATGGTGTTGTTAAATCATAGTTCCTCTTGCACCGAGAGCGTCACTCGGCAGGGCGCTCTAGCGCCGTTGGTGGGATTTCGACTCACAGATGGTGCATGTGTGTGTGTTAGGCTTCGGCCCCCTGGTGTAACAAAAAAAAATCATAGTTCCTCTTATCTAACTCAAACATCCAAAATTTTGACAGTTTAATTCGTACGGTCAACCAATTTGCTGTTGATGATATCTTATTCCTTGTCAATAGTGGAATGGTTCTGTTCGTCTCTCTGCCACAATTAATTTATTTCCTTTTTTTCAATGATGATACCGTGGGGGTGGAGACTCTACTAAAATGTAGTCATCATCCGTGTGTATGTCTCTCTCTCTCTCTGTCTATATATATATATATATATATATATATATATATATTGCATATGTACGAGACAATGCAAGAAATATTCTGGAGATATATTTATTAAAATTAACCATGTCAATCACGAACATGATGACAATTATGACAATGAAAGATAGAGAATTAAAATAAAGCTAACGTTAGTTTATATTTATGGGTAGAATTCAACGTTCAAACCAATGACAACATTGGTAACGTGCGTCAACTGTACAGCTATCATCAATAAAACAGCGACTCCTTACATGGATGGTACCCCAGATTTGAATGTTGGGCACGTTGCTGCAGAAATTTTTTTATCTTAAAACAATGTCAGTGTTGTATTAAATTTGGGCTATACCAAAACCAAAGTCGTCTCCACCCCAAGTGGGATCTGTTGACATGGATTCTTATTGATCATTAAGCTCGATCATGAATCATATAAGCATTTAACTCAAAATAAGTAAAGATCATGTGTTACTGTTTCTTTCCTTCCAACAATTTGCGGACATCTGCTTCCCTCTTCTGAAATGTCCATCCATTAACTTCTCAAATTCTCTCACTAGATATCCATCCCCCTGCCTCACCAAATGAGAGAACTGTCAGACTAAGTTCTCAATTTTACCAATCTGAAATCCGATCCCTCTCCACACTAGGTGGATCATCCAAACGGATTCTTGGATTCCGTTCTGATCTGTTCTGTGGCGTACCAAATCAAAAGAGACGGTGTATATCTTTTGGTTTCCTTCCAATACCTCAACTCTTCCCGAGAAGTGTCCAATCTCATATATTTGACATGAATTATAGCAGGCTGAACTTTGATAAGAGAACTATGTGCAATTGCTCTGCAACATCGAACTGCACATAGAATTTGCAATTAGAGTTAATTTATTGATCCTAATTTACTAAATATGGTCTCCGCAATATGCTTCGCGGTGCTTCTTGCTTCAGCAACAGTCTGAAAGCCATTCTGGATGTGTCTAAGCACTATTTAAGGGGAAAAAGATCATCCAATCGCATACTTTTGGGGAGATGTCAACCCTCAAAAATGTTTTATATGTTAGACCGTTACCCATATCTTGGGTTGGAGATAGGATAGCCATAATAGCCGAACCGTTACCGGAAATCATGGTAACATTCCGGATAAGAATGCTTTGGATGAGGGAAGCCCAGCAGGATAACCAGGAAAGGTGGAGCACACGTTGTTTTATAAATACAGAGTAGCGCATATGGTTTAAGTATCGAGATAAACATCCAAAAAACCGAGAAAAGCTTTCCCTGCAAGATTCCACTGTGAGAAAACTTCAAACAAGAAACACACTTACCTTCTCTTCCGCTGTAGGCATACCTAGAAGGGCTCGATGACAGACAATGGGAAGCTCGAAAACAACTGGAATTAGGCAAGAAGAACTCCACATCTGGTATTAGAGCCTCATTGTTGACCCTGCAAATCAGGTACGCAAGTTAGTGTTCTGAAAAAACAAAAAAAAAAGAAGGAAGAGAGAGGAGTGGAGAGATCAGTTGCTGCAAAAAGCTCTGGGAGGCCGGAAGGCCACAGGCCGAAATCTCAGTCGGCCTGAGGCCAAAAGGCCAAAGCTGAACCACAGTCGGTCGTAGGCTAAAAGGCCAAAACCGAATCACAATCGATCGCAGACCGAAAGCCCACAGTCGGCTTTGTACCACCCAAAAAACCGAATCACAAAGGGCCGTAGGGCAGGAGCGAAGTGGATCTCCGCCAAACTCTCTTTCTCTCTCTCTCTCAAACGGTTTCACTCTCTCTTCATGGTTTATACCACTCAATAAACCGCCAGGCGGTTTCAGAAAACTGTAGGCTGAATCTTAAAAAAATGCCATGGGCAACGGACTAAAAAGTTCGTTCTACCCCAACCAGTTTTCAAATATTACCAAACTGCCCTTAGACAAAATTTTGAAAATATCCAGATATTTTAAGGTAAAAAAACTATTTTACCCTTATTAAGTATAAAGTTTGTTTTACCCTCCAACAGTTTGTGAAAATTATGAAATACCAGGTTATTATTTTATATTATTGACCTTATCGATTTAAATTATTACATTACTGCCATTATGTCAAAAGACATATTTGTCCTTCTACTTTTGAGAAAATTCTAAATTCAGATTGAGGGTTAAAATTACAGATTTAAGCCCGATCAGTTACGAACTAATACCAAGAGTAATTTTATGATTCTGCCCTTGGGCATTGTAGAAAATTACAAAAGTGAATAAATAGTCAAAATTACAGTTTTACCCCTAGTATTTAAAAAAAAATGTTAAGTACAAGAGTAATTTTTTAGAAAATTACAAATTTATCTCAGATTGCTTATGAGTTATTTTTAGTTCTTTTGCTTATATTGATTGTGCCTATAATGTTGATGTGAATGTGTGGCATAAACGCCTTGGGCATATAAGTCTGGAAAAGTTGAGGAAATTATCCAACTTTGACTTACTGCTTGGATTTGAGGAAAATACTTTTAACAAGTGCGAAGCTTGTATACAAGAAAAAATGGTAAGAAAAGTTTTTCCCAAAGAGTCGACAATGGCAACAACCCTATTGGAGGTCATTTATACGGATTTATGTGGAGCATTTAGAGTAAGTACACATCGTGAAAAGGTTTATTTTATAACCTTTATTGATGATTACTTAAGATATATGTATTTATATCTTTTAACACATAAATTTGAGGCACTAGAAGCTTTTAAAGAATATAAGCAGGAAGTGAAAAACCAATTAGGACATTAAATCAAAGTCTTAAGATGAGATAGAGGTGGTGAATATACATTAGCAACATTTCTTGAATTCTACAAAGTCGTTGGTATTGCAAATAAAAATACAATTTCCAGGATACTTCAACAAAATGGTGTAGCTGAAAGATATAACAGAACCTTGTTGAATATGACAAGGACAATATTGATCGATGACTCTCTATGAATGATATTTTGGGGAGAAGCAATAAGTACAGTGGTTTACATACTCAATAAAGTATCATATAAAGTTGTATTCGCTACACCATATGAGATGTGGTTTGAAAGAAAATACAACCTAGGTCATCTCAAGAGGTGGGAATCTATTGCACATGTAAAGATCCTTGATCACTCTAGAGACAAGCTAGACAGTAGGTCCTTGAGATATATATTCATTAGATATCCTAAAGGTTCAAAAGGATATCGATTTTATCATAAGGACCATGGACTGATAAAAAGCATAGATGTTGAATTCTTAGAAGATACTAAGAATGACATCCTAGAAAACAATGATGAATGTACTGATGATCTAGTAGACCTAGATCAATCTTCATTATAACCCATAAAAAATATTTTTTAAACAACCGAAACCTTAAGTGGACATAAAAGGCCTAAGGTCACTCCGTCCTACTTAAAGGATTATCGCACTTATCTTGTAGAAGAAGTATGTAATTCGATAAATTTAGATGAGTTGATAGATAACTTGACTTATCTGCAAGCTACGAACTCATCGGAAGCAAAGCCATGGATGATGAAATTGAATCCATTGAGAAAAACTAAGTCTAGAAATTGGTTGATTTACCAAAAGGAAGGAAAGTTATAGGCTATAAATGGGTTCTAAAAAAGAAATAAAAGGTCGATGGTTCAATTGACAAGTTTAAATCGAGGTTGGTTGCAAAGGGTTTTTCATAAAAGGAGGGGATAAATTATGTTGAGACATTTTTCTCAGTTACGAAATTTGCATCCATAAGAATAATCCTAGCAATATCTGCATATTATGACTTGGACTTACATCAGTTAGATGTAAAGACAACTTTTCTAAATGGAGATTTACATGAAGCTATATACATGCAGTAGCTCGAAGAATTTATAGTTGAAGGCCAAGAAGATAAAGTATATAGGTTGAAAAAATCCCTATATGGCCTAAAACAGTCACCTCACCAATGATATTTGACCTTTCAAAATGTCATTACAGAACTTGGGTTTGTAGCTAATAAACTTTATCACTGTGTATATATTTGGAATAGTGGGAGCCACTTTGTCATCGTATCATTATACGTAGATGACATATTATTGACTGGGAATGACAATTAGATGATTGTCAAAATTAAGTCATAGTTAAACTCAAGGTTTGAAATGAAGGATATGGGAGAAGCATCCTATATCATGGGTATAAAGATCTCTTGAGAAAGAGAATCTAAACTCTTATGCATAAGTCAGGAGAGATATATAGATTATATCCTCAAGAAGTTCAAAATGGGTGAATGCAAGTTTGATGATACACTTGTTGCAAAAGGGGTTAAAATAAGTAAGGTTGATTGTCCCGGTGAAGGAGAGACGATAAGCCTAACGTTTTTTATGCACAAGGTGTGGGTAGCTTGATATATGCTATGTTGTGTATAAGACTTGATATCAGCTTTGTTGTTGGTCTTATAAGTAGATATCAAAGTAATTCTAGATGGCAGCATTGGATAGCTGTAAAAAGGATTGTAAGATATCTGAAAGAAACAAGAGACTTGAAATTGTGTTTTCAAGCAGATGAACTGAAAGTGATAGGATGCTCAGATGCTGACTTTGCTGGAAGTAAAGATGACAACAAATCTAACTCAGGACAAATATTCTTATTTGGAGGTGGTATTGTTTCTTGGGCATGTAAGAAACATGATCGTGTAGCATTGCATACACAATAAGCTGAGTATGTGGCTTGTTGTATGGCTGCAACGAGTGCTATCTGGATTAGCCGCTTCATATATGATTTGAAGTTGAAAATAACCAACGAGTCAATTGTCATTTATTATGATAACAACACAGCAATTACTCTTATCAAGAGTGGAGCAAATTGCTCAAAAAGCAAGCATATAATGGTTAAATACCACTATGTTCATGATATGGTTATGAGAAATGAAATATACATCTCATACATGCCAACAAATGACATGTTGGCAGACCCCTTGACTAAAGGCATAACAAAGGAACTTTTCTCAAAACATGTTACAAACATGAGTTTGAGGTATGTTTCATTGTTGTGTAGGGAAATAACCACACAACGGGTAGTGATTGCAGCAACAATCATGAAAGGACATTATTAGGTAAACCCTGCAAAAGTGAGAGAAAAACCAGTATGTCAATACACTTGGATCGAATGACCAAGTGAGAGATGTTAGGTTGTGGTCATTCTCGGCAACCCAGTACAGTAACGGCTGGACTGGCCATCCAGACTATTACCTGTATCTTGGGTTGGAGATAGGATAACCATAACAGTTGGACCGTTACCAGAAATCAAGGTAACAATCCAAATAAGGATGGTCCGAATGAGGGAAGCCCAACAGGATAACAGGGAAAGGTGGAGCACTCACTGCTTGATAAATACAGAGTAGCGCATACGGTTTAAGCATCAAGATAAACATCCAAAAAATCGAGAAAAGCTTTCCCTGGGAGATTCTGCTGTGAGGAAACCTCAAACTAGAAACGCACTTACCTTCTCTTTCGCTGTAGGCGTACCTGGAAGGGCTCGACGGCAGACAACCGGAAGCTCAGAAACAGACGGAATGAGGCAAGAAGAACCCCACATCATCATGGGTCGCTATTCTTTATTTTGTTAATATATTACTTTCCTACATCTTGGAATTATCATGAAGAGGAGCCCATTACTGCAGCTTGAAAGATGAGTAGTTTATGGCACTTGGATTTTGCTGCTTATGAATAAAGTAGCTGTTAGCACACACAAAAACGCATGTGGTTGCTTTTAAACCTCTATTTAGAAATCAGTGTCCTCCTATATATGTACTGTCAAAAGGTTGATCCACCAGATAAGGTGTCAAATAGTCGATATTTAAGAACTAGAGCCCTGAAACTAAGCATTTCCGTGTATTACTAGTCTTCATTTTTTGTATATATAGACTCTAAATGCCAGGGGAACAATTGGTCCTAAGGAAGACCTTATGGATAAGTAGAAAGGTGACAATGGATGCTTCATCTAGAACCATTTGCATTCACAGCTTAGCTCACCTGGCAGGGCAGTCGATTCACAAAATGCAGGTCATGTGTTCGACTTCCCGGGCTTGCATACTTGGTTTCAGCCTTCTCGTTGTAAACAAAAAAAAAGAAAAATTGAACCATTTGAATTGCTCCTTCACATTAAGCTACAATGTCTTCCTAATCATCCCCAGTGAGAAACATCACGAAACAAAGAACATTATAAGTTTCTTAGCACCATAAGATGTTGCATCATAGATTTAGAAAGTTGAAAACAAAGCCATGTTTCTTGTCATGTGAGACTTCTTTTATTTATGACTTCAACAACAAATCGTCCTTGATCTGCGTACAATTGGAGCCGCCTGGCACGAAGCTCCGACGTTGCGAATCTTCAACCCCAGTGCTAGAATTGTGCTTTGGCTTGCATAAGGGGATAACGCTGGTCGGCTTCAGATTGTCGTATGGGTTTAAAACTCCAATCATCAAAAGCTTCAGTTTGTAGATGAATAGACTATTTCAATGGTTAATAGTGCTACTGCAATATTGTCAGAATAGCTTAAATATAGTTTACAAGAATGCTATATAAGGGACAAATGTAGAAGACAAGTTTCACATGGGTCTGAAATATAAAAACTAGCATATAAAACATAAAAAAGCCATTTCTGGCTTCCTTAAATCTAGCCTGATAACGTGGAAAATCATAAATTCATTCATAGGCCTGAATTATCGGAAAGAGAATAAGTGCAGTCTGAGTGCGTTCAGTAAATATGGTATAGACTGGGAAATCACCTAACAAATTCAGGTTGGCTAGAAAGATGGTAACCTAAAACTTAAAAAGTCTTTGTCTTTTCAGAAGGAAGAATACAAGTCTGCCACTCTTTATCCAAGTTAGGATCACTTTCACATCCTGCAAAATCAGCGACGTGCTCGACGCGATCATGGTGACCGAGTTAACAGCACTTAGCTTGGCCAATTCTGCGCATAACCCAAAGCACACAATACTATAAAATAGGCGTTGAGTTTTTCCACAGCTCTCAAGGCAAGGCCAGAGAGACCGCTGTATCTGCATCTAGGTCATAAGTCTAAAATAACATATTTGCTTCCTAGATTAGCCTTAAATTCAAAATAATGTAGCTGCTATCTAGGTCGTAAATGCAACAATAAAATAGTCACCCATACCTGTTCACAGAGAGAGAGAGAGGGGGGTTAACTTGATTGCAACATTATGGAGATAATAAAAGGGCGCATGATAATCAAGTGTTAAGTTAAGCAATACGATCATATGTGTTTGTCTTTGTTTTAATGAAGCGCTTTGTCGTACTCCGGTGATACTCTATGGCTATTCAATCATTACCAACGTTTAATAAGAGTGGAATTGTTTTCTTAATCGCGGAATCTTGCAAAAAATACATTATATGTGTTTGTCTTTGTTTTAAAGAAGCGCTTTGTCATACTCCAGTGATGATATCGCTATTCAATCGTTAGCATTAACGTTTAACGAGAGTAGGAATGCTTTCTTAATCGTGGAATCTTGCACGTACATTATAGTGCATGAGAGACTTAGGATCTCTCCACTGTTACACTAGTTTGTAATGCACGTATGTATGTGCATCTGTGTATATATGTGGTGTATGTATGTGAGATTCCTAATGTACTCGTGTTTACTACAATTAAGCTCTGAAGTTCATATCTTCGTGCCCTTTCTTAAGATGACTCTCCATCTATGTTGCATGGATATGGGTATGGTACCGGTACCCAGAACAGATACAGGATTGGTAATTTAAAAAAAAACTAAGGTACGAGTATGCCACTATTAAAAAACATAATAAATAAATAAATTTATATAAATAAATATACCCAATTATATATAGAGCATTCTATATTTTGAAGAGCAAGTGCTTGGCAAATAAATATCAAATTCAATAAGCAATTTACAAGAGACAAACAACAACAACAACTAAGCCTTTTCTCATACTAGACGAGGACGGCTACATGGATTCTTTGTTTCCACAGAGCTCTATCATGTGCCATGTTAGTAGTTAACTCATAATAAGCTAGATTATTCTTTATTGTTTCTTTCCAACACTTTTGTGGTCGTCCTCTACCTCTTTTAATACTTTTCAAATTTAGTTTTTCGTACCTTTTTATAGGTTCTTCTTCTGATCTTCTTTCTATATGTCCAAACCATCTTAAACGATGTTCTCTCATTTTATCCTCTATTGGTGCCACTCCTAATTTATTTCTAATAACCTCATTATGTATACGATCTTTTCTTGTATGACCACTCATCCATCTCAACATCTTCATTTATGTCACAGACATCTTTTGTACATGTTGATGGTTAACTGCCCAACACTCAGAACCATAAAGCATGGCAGGTCTAATTGTTGCTCTATAATATTTACCTTTTAACTTTAATGGTATCTTCTTATCACAAAGAATACCTTATGCTTCTTTGCATTTTAACCAACCAACATTAATTCTATGCATAACATCTTCATCAATTCTTCCATCACTCTGAAAAATTGACCCTAGGTATTTAAAACTTTCCTTTTGGGGGATGCAATGTGTAATGCTTAAGTGTTACTGCTGTGCAGTAACGCCTGAGTGTGCATCGACCAAGGCCTTTAAAAGGGGGGCCTTCATAGCACATCCTCCACCGAGTTGGGGCAGCCTCGAACCAGCTGGAAAATGCGAGGAGTCGACCGGAATCCGGTAAGTTCACTTATTTTTTAGATTTTCATTTTTTTCAAATTTTTGATGAAAAACTTGTTGAAAATTATCGTTTTGGGCTTGGATTGAAGGTTTGAGGTAGAACAAAGTGTTTTGGTAGGGTAGGTAAGATGATTTGGCCAGGAAACGATTACGATTTAACAGAAACCGATGAAATCGATGCCGAAAAACCATGGGAACCGGCCCTTTTGGGCGTGTCCCTCGTTTTTGTGTTGTGTCGTGTTGGACACGATGTGTCGTGTCTAAAATGTCATGAATAGACAATGATTTATGTCGTGTCCTCATACCACATGTTAAGAACCAATTATATGTCAAAATAGGTTATGTGTCGGGTTCTCTGTCAGAAACAGGTCAAGTTTGGGTCGTATTTTGAAATGGGTTTATAGGTTAGAAACAAGACTCATGTCAGTAGTTAAAGGTTCTCTGTTGACACAATGACACAAGCTATCTATTGTGTCACTCATTTGTATCAAATATAAATTTGGATATCGATTTGGATCTCAGATAGCTTAAACAGATCCAGATTGGGGTTTAGGATCCGATTCAGATACAGTTTGTTTCGTTAGACTTATAGTTAAATAAATTTTAATATTTTAATTATTTATAATTATTTAGAGATTAAAATTAAAAGATTTGGTGGTGATAAGAGTGGCCCAACAGCTTGGGGATTGGATCTTAGCGCTCATTCAGGTAGGAAATTATGAATTCTTTTACAGAACCATGCTAGAAGTGATTTTACTGTTTTAGATATATTTAAATATGCATGATTGATAAATGTTTTATTGATGTTTGTGAAATGTTATTCGCAATTATGGGTTATTTGATATGCTTTTCAAATAAAACATGTTTATGACACTATTTGATAAAGAGCATGTTTTGATATGCATGTGTTGTATGAATATGGTATTTAAATGTTGTTTAAATATTATGTGGATATGAGCTTTATTTTGGATAATTGTGGATCTGGATATGATTTGTGAATGTGATAAACTGTAATTGGTTTTAGAAATGTAATGATGTGTGAATATGCGAGTCATACTTGTGTGGTTTGTGTGGGGTCTCTAGAGACTTGCAGGTCCCTCGGGCAATCCAGCATGGGGAGAATATAGAGTGTGTTCTTGGGCACTCTACTGTGAGAGTCGACGTGGTTACCGTCATGGACGGGGTTACCAAGGTCACGTTAGAGAGGGTCGGACGACTCCCGTGGCCTTTGGAGTAGACACAGTATGGGCTGTAATTATCGAAACTAATGATGTGTGCATGTGTGTGAGTTTGTGCGCATGAATTTAAGATCATGATTTCAAGGTAAATGTGCTTTGCTATGAAATGATTGTGAACTATGCATGCTTTTAGTATGTTTTCTGTTTAAAGATGTTTAACCTCCCTACTGAGCTATGTATAGAAGCTCACCCTATTGTTTTACAACTCATCCTGAAACTAGCACTTCGAAGGCACACGAAGCAGAGTAGCAGTTTGATAGAGCTGCATTTTTATTTTAGATGGTATGATAAGTATTGAATGATTTAAAAAGTCTTTTATTTGAGGTTATTGTTAGGTGGGCCCCACACAATTTTGGACGTGTTGTTTAGAACTTCGATATGGATATTTATTTCAGTTAGATATTTCTTGAGTTTGTATTAAATTAGTACTGTATTTGGTTACTGCTCACCATCACGCCCGCGCGAGAAGCGGCTACATGGCATCGGCTCGGGCATGGTCATGGTTGCCACTCGAGCGGGTGTGACACAATGTGTGCCAATTTTAATTTTTATGTCCTCTGAAGTAACCAAATGATCAAACTCACATTCCATATATTTTGTCTTTGTTCTACTAAGTCGGAGGCCTTTGCTTTCTAATGTTTCTCTCCATAGTTCCAATTTTTTATTAACTTTTTCCTTAGACTCTTCCACTAACACAATATCATATGCAAATAACATACACACGGCACTTCATCTTGAATATGTTTTGTTAACTCATCAATCACCATTATAAATAATTATGGACTTAAAGTTGATCCTTGATGTAACCCAATATTAACTTTAAAGAAGTCTGTCATTCTTTCACGAGTCCTCACACATGTTTTTGCAACATCATACATGTCTCTTATAACATTAATGTATGTTAATGGGATAAATCTTTTTTCTAAGGTTCTCCAAAGAACCTCCCTCGGTACCCTATCGTAGGTTTTTTCTAGATTAACAAATATCATGTGAAGATCTTTCTTTTTTGCTGTAAAATATTCCATAAGACATCTCAAAAGGTGAATCGCTTCAACAGTAGATCTGCCTGACATGAATCCAAATTGGTTCTCTATTGTACTTAATACTTGTCTTAACCTACATTCAATAATTCTTTCCCACAATTTCATAGTATGGCTTATTAACTTGATACCTTGATAATTCATACAATTCTGAGTGTCTCCCTTGTTCTTATATACGGATATAAAGTACTCGCTCTCCATTCCTCGGGCATCTTTTGGTTTCTCCATATTTCATTAAATAGTCTTGTGAGACAAGTGATTCCTATTTCTCCTAGTATTTTCCAAACTTCTATAGGAATATTATCTAGTCCTAACCACCCTTCATATGTTTAAGAGCCTCTTTGACTTTATTCTTTTGGATACGTCGGTAAAAATTATGGTTTATATACTTTTCTAATTTGGCTAACTCTCCTAAGCTAATACTAACATCTTTATTTTCATTAAAAAGCTTATAAAAATAGTTTTTTCATCTATTTCTTATATCATCATTTGTCACTAGAATTTTTTCATCCTCGTCTTTGATGCATCTAACAGAATTAAGATCTTTAGTTTTCTTATCTCTTGCCCTAGCTATCCTAAAAATATCTCTTTCACCCTCTTTTGAGTTGAGTTTTTTTATATAAATCCTCCCAAAATTTACCTTTTGCTTTACTGACAGCCTTTTTTGCTTTCTTATAAGTTTCTAAAGTTTCACTAGTTTTTTTAGCATAATGTAATTTGTAACATACCCTCTTTTCCTTGAGTTTATTTTGCACTACTTCACTCCACCACCAAGCTTCTTTTTGTGCCGGTACACCTCCCTTAGATTCACGTAACACATCTTTCGCCACTTTCCTAATATGTATAGCCATATTGTTCCACATATCATAAGGTGTACCAACATAATTCAAAGCATCTCCTTGAAGGATTTTCTGTTTAAATATATCTTCTTTCTCACTTTTGAGGTTCCACCATTTAGTCAGAATAGCTTGATGCACTCTTTTCTTCTTTGTCCATTTTTTTATTTGTAAATCCATAACTAAAAGTCGATGTTGGGTGGTTAAACTTTCTCCTCGAATTACCTTGCAATCTTTACAACACACTCTATCTTTTTTTCTACAAATAAAGTAATCAATTTGTGTTTGTGATAAGCCACTCTTATAAGTAATTAAATGTTCATCTCGTTTTTTGAAGATTGTATTGATTATAAATAGATCAAATGCCATAGCAAAATTTAAAATCTCCCTATCTTCCTTATTTATATCCCCAAAACCAAAGTTTTCATGAATACCTTGATAGCCTCATGCCTCTTTACCAACATATCCATTTAAGTCTCCTCCTAAACAAATCATCTCCCTTTGTGGAATCCTTTGAATCACCTTATCTAACTCTTCTCAAAAAGTTGTCTTTATACTATCTTCTAGGCCTACTTGGGGTGCGTAAGCACAAATTATATTCAAAACTTCTGCTCCTAACACTAATTTCAACGTCATGATTCGATCACCATATCGTTATATGTCTACTGCACTATCCTATTAATCTTTATTTATGGTAATACCAACTCCGTTTCGAGCTTTTTCCTTGCCTGAATACCATAATTTAAAACCTATATCTTCTATCTCCTTTGCTTTTCTCCAACCCACTTTGTCTCTTGTAAACATAGAATATAAATCTTTCTCCGAATCACAGTATCTACCACCTCCATTAGCTTACCGGATAATGTTCCGATATTCAAAGAACCAATACTAATTTTATTATCTAGGACTAGCTTTCTTACCCCCCGCATCCGTCCATATTGAAAATGTGGAGACCCTCTCTATAAATTATTCACTACATTCAGGCGGCAATGTAACGGGACTAACTTCTTTACTCACACCCGTCCATGATGTGGGAACCCTATCTCCATTTGATTCACTACATTCGGGCAAAAATGTAGTAGCTCTTGCTTACTTATCACTGCATTCAGACTCTACAGTACGTCACTAGGTGGGGACGCCCCAAAGCAATGCTCATAATTTGTATAATTCATGATATAAAAATCTTATAATATTTTACGTTGTCTGTCAAAAGCCTAACACAACCCTCCTCCTTTATCCGGGCTTAGGACCGGCAATGAAAGGGTGCTCCCTTACATGGGTCGAGTTAGCAATTTACAAGAGAATGCCTACATTTTAAAGAGTTGGTGCTGCAATGATAATGCAATTATGCAAATTTACCAATTACATTTTGTCATGCATTTGTTGGTAAGATTTCTTCTACTTTACCACCTCATGAGGATGAGACAAATTTATCCTTTACTGTGATTTAACCAATTTGGAGTGGTTAGTCCCCAAAACGAAAAAGGCAAATGAAAAATTACAACTCATAAAAACACATATCACTCAGTAGTCATAATAATAAAATTGGACAAAAATGTGTTCTTTGCTAAAAGGCATATATAAGTACCATATGTTTCTTATTATGAAGCATAAAAGATAGAGTAGATAAAACCAAAGCACCTACAATGCATAACTAGATAAAACAATGTCAAAGTCATGGAGGTAACCAAAGAATAATAGTTGTTGAAATGCAGAAACAACTCATCATGATTCAAAAATGTTGTGCAATAAGATTGAATATGCAAGGCACGTGCATGCAGATGATAACCTCACATAATAATATAAGTGCTTCCCCAGACTCTCGATATATGATCAATGTTCTTTCTGAACATGGACTATTAACAAGAAGAAGCCACGAATAAATAAAGTAATGTTGAAAAGGCAATATAAAGGAAAAGCTAACTAGTTGCTTCCTCAAAATCATGTAGAAAACGGTAGAATAGTGGAAAACATTAGGTCAAAATAATTATAATTTTATTTGGTAAACTTATTTATTATTGTAATAAAATGATAACATAGATAAACTTGAACAAGAAATATCCAAAAGAGAAAACCATACATAGAAAATGTTGATCAAGGATGTACGTAGAAACTCATAAAACTTCAAAATACTTGGAAAATTATATGGTGCACTTTAACTAAGTTGGCGACCATCATCGTGCAAGATCGAAAGTAGAATCAACATAGTTATTGAGTAAAGAACAAAATTGATGTAGGGAAGGAAAATAGCTTTGCAAACTAATGCAGCAACATGAGTGACATAGTATGTAAAATTTGTAAAGACACACATATGTATATCTTGGTCATAATTCAGCTAAGTCGCAGGTATAAACACGCCAAAACATTTTCAAAAATATATCCAAGCAGGTTTTACAATTTTCAAAACAAATACAGGTGTATCCTTAAACCTTGATTTGAATACAACCTGCGAATTTCGTAAAATACCAAAAACAAAGATTTTGAAATTAAATGTTTTTAAACTTGAAGTTACGGAATCAAATTTTGAAAATTGAAAAGATGTCGATGAAATAAAGCATGGTTCCAGAGAGGATAAGGATGAATTCATGAAAATCATGCCGAAGATGTAGGATGAAGCCCAACACAAGGTTCAAGTCTGATTCCAAATCAAGCTGCAATCCAAGATGAAATCAAGATTCGAGGCAGCGTCAACCTAGCTCAAGTCAATTTAACCAAATCAAGAATCACACACGCGACAAGCAGGGATCAAGGAAAGGGGTGAGTCTCAAGTGATCCAGGGAAGAACACACCAACATGGGCTAGACCGTACCCAAATCAAAGAGCAACGCCTACGGTTAAGGGCAAAGACTCAACTACAATCAAGATCAAGCCGATGTGTTGGACTTAAACTAAGACATGGACTAGCCTAAGACAAGGGCTCAAGAGGACCAGATCATGGACTAAAGGAGGACCAAGACCAAACCTAGCCGGCTGCACCAAGACTATCCGTACCACACCTAAATGGTGCCGGACTGCACCAAGGCCAATCAAATCCACTTGGTTGAATGAATCCATCTTGGCCGACCTAAGTCCCATCTACCTTGACCCAAGAAGGACCACAAGTCCACGTGAAGCCATGTGCAGCAATGCACCTTTGGAGTTGGATCAAAATTTTGGCCAAGAAGTCCATCCATGCCCAAACTGTGGAAGGCTCTAGGCCTTCCCCCCTTGAGGCCTATAAATAGGCACCTTGAGGGTTGGTTTTCGAGCATTGAAGGGAGTGAAGAAAGAGGGGGAGAGCTGCATCAAGAGAGAGAGAGGGAGAGAAAGAGAGAGAGAGAGAGAGAGAGAGAGAGAGAGAGAGAGAGAGAGAGAGAGAGAGAGAGAGATAAGGAAAGAAACAAGGAAGGGGAGAAGCTACCCCTTTCCATGAGTTCTTCCATTGTTGTCACGAGCAAGGTTAGTTAATTTCCTCTTTTCCCATTAATCTTTACCTTACTTTCCATTCAATTTAAGGGGTTGTAATAATGGAGCAATTGACTCCCCCATTGATGTAATAACTAGTTATGCTGCTCATTTTATTTTGTTACATTCATGCCTATTACTTGTTTAATTTCAAGTTTCTCCTACCTCTCTATACATTATAATCCCTTATATCTTCTAATCCCCTCTATGCTTAAGCTATAGATATATTTCAATTCATTTCTTTCAGTCATTTACTTTGAAATTGTTGTGATTTGTCTTTAAATTTCGAACGAGATGCATTCATGTATGTTCTAAACACGAAAATCCGTTTTCCACATCCTGCATCTGTCTGATGTTTCATTTTTAATTTTCTGCTCTCTGCTCTAAATAATTTGAAATTTTGCACACCAAATCCACAAACACAAGCCCACATATAATAAAATTTTCAAGAATTTTAGGGTCATGCAGCCATATAAATAAAATTGGGGAAAATAGGATAAACTATAACCGAATCTGCAAAGTCTGTATTTCCTACAATAGAAGTTAGGTTATCATCCCATAACTCTATCCAAAGTTATCTAATTTTATTGAAACTAGTTTCATTGGAAAGCTGACATCCATAGTTTTCCAACAAGACTAAGTTCATAAAGATCAAAGATTTGTATATTGAGATACAATTGTTTTCCTAAACCTCAGTATTTCTGTCACAGAACTGTTTTAGACGTCTGAGGAATGGTCAATCAAGGATTTAATTGCTACAGCCCCAAAAATCAGAATAAAAATAGTTTTTGAATCTTCATACTTGTTTCTACTCATTATAAACTGTTCGTGATTTTTGGAGACTTAGAAGCTATCAATAAAAATTTAGAAAAAAGTTATGAAAAGAGAACCAGTTTCTGTTTTTTAGAACTTAAAAAACTTTTCTTCTAAAAACCTAATTTCATGAATTTGATTAAGCAATTTGGTTTTGAAAGTGAATTTTGAAAACACATCTTATTCAAACCAATCCTCAAAGTGTCTTGGTTGACCCTTGAGTGTCGGTTCAAGAAGGCATAAGTCGAAAAGATTCTACTTCCCCACAATTGCCATTAAAGTCAAAAAATAAAACTTTGCTAGTTTAAGTAAAACTAGCTGGCACGCTCGCGCATGACGTAGTATGTAAAAGCTTATTTCAAGTCTTTACATAGACTTCGGAGTAAATTTTCACATCTACAGAAGGTACTTATTATTTCTATACTGCAGACAGATAAGGCTGAGATGATCCAGGTGGACAAGCAAGTCATATATCTTCACTCAAGTATGCCAAGAATGGCATCAATATGACGAGACTCATTGTTGTTTCCCATCATTTCACCAACGATATCACACACAAATACACACACCATAATATGGCATCAACAACTAAATTCATGCACATACATCCATGTGCAAAAATACGAACTCATGCAGATTTCTTAAGATCTTTTCAAACATTAACAGGCTAACAAATACAATGAAAATGCCTAAAGTAGGTTAATGGATGATATGATGGATAGAACAGGATATGCTAAATAACAAATTGAATGCAGAAAAGGAGTACCCAGTAATCATATGATGAATAGTGTACATACATATGACTTTCATATTAAAATTGATATTCTAAACACAATATCTTTTAATCTAAATACATTAAACTTCAGACTCCAATAGTCTCGAACTCAGTATTTCCTTCACTATCATATGTAAAAAAGATTGCTTACGTATTTGGTTCATCAAGAGACAATGATGTAACTTTAAGAATTCTTGCTCCCTCAAATGGATCTCAATCATCTCCACCAACATCCTACATTTTGTCTCACCTTACATGTAATCCTTACTCTTTCCTAAAAGAAGGAAAGGGTTTATATGAACAAAAAACAAATCTTCACTTCTTTAAGGCTTATTTCTTTTATAAGAATGGTTGAAGGAATATGTGCTCCAATTTCTTTCACAACATGAAGATGAGCATGATTGCGAAAAAAGCTTTAAAGGAATCATTTTAAGCTTGAGAATTGATGATCTATGAATAACCTACCATTCTTTTGGGGATAAACTTCATTTATTTTTCAAGCAATTGAATTGTCCAAGTTCTTCTTCACTGCTTGAGAATTTGACAAATTATTTTGTCCCTTCTAGCATTTCTTTTGGATCTTAAAAGAACCTTCGAAGACATTTATTCCTTCCTTTATAAATTTCATTATCTTTGTGCGGGAGAATTTTATTAGGAGTTTCTTCAAGTCATTGCCTCATATAATACCTAGAAATTAGAAAACAAAAATATTAAGTAACAATATAATAATAAAACAACAAGAAAGTTATTTAAATCATAAAACTTAAAAGATTTTATCTCAGATTTAGAGAATGCACCATGCAATGAAGTGGTGTGTAACTTTTGGTCCATCTATCAATGAGAATATCATACACTACTCTCTAGAAGGTGGAATATTCATTCAACTCTTTGTTTTAATGTTGATAAATAACTGCCTTTACTTGCTCAATAATAGAGTCTCATTTCTCATAAACTAGATGAATGTAAAGTTTAAAATATAATCAATCTTATTCTACCAAAGATCATTCAAAATCATATCTTGTACAACAATAGCTTTTGGAACATCATCATCTCTATAATGAGACCACTAGTCACTGATAGTCATTCTTTGAAAATCATGCTTGATAGTTCTTATCTTTTTTAACATAATAATCATAAAAAAAAAATCTTATTTCAACAACAATAAGTAACTTTAGATGCACAAACTGGTTATACATTGCTAACCTCATAAAATGATTCATGATAATGTTTTAAATAACAATGACATCATCAACAACATATGTTATCTAATAACAATCGTTATAAGGAACTTCATTATTTATAGTTCTTAAGCTGATAAATATTTTTCAAAGCAAGATTTAATGTATGCATTACACATGGTGTCTAAAAAATATTAAGATAAACTAATTCTATAATGATCCCAACTGCTCTACAAACAAGTGCATTATTTGTTATAACTTACATAATATTTTGAGATTCAATCTCATTAATGACTTTCATAACTTTATCTAAAATAAAGTTCTTATCTTTTACCTCATCAGAGCAATTAATAGACCTTAAAAAGATAGGCTTTACATCTGAAATAGTCATAAAGTTAATTAAAGGTCTTCTTTGTACATCAGTCCATCCATTAGTAACTATACTCACTCTCTTTTTTGACAAAGTATCTTTGATAGGTTGAAGTAATCTCATTAAATGAGTTTTCTCTCTCTACAATAGTATAATCCTAATAGCATTATAACTAAGTGGAACAAAACCCAAAATTGAAGTATTAGAAGCATATTTCAATGTGCTAACATAGTAAGGGCTTCTAACTACATTAAAAGACAAACTTGTAGAGTAAAATAACCTTCCTATTTCATATGTTAAATGATCCCTTATTCCATTGTTAAATGTTTTTGCTAATTGACTTTCACCGCTTCATTTTCTCTTACTTTCATCAAACGATTAACATTTAAGTGGATTCAAACTTGTAGTCCTAGTAGATAAGGGAACTTGCAATTGTCTAACTCGTTCATGTGCTTTTCTCTCAATTTGTTTCATCTCTAAAAGATATTGATCAGTAACAGCAGAACAAACAACTATGTCATTTCTTTTTTTCTTTAATAAGTGACACTTCACTCTAAAATAAGACCCTTTATAACTTAACCCATAATAGTTACACTGCCAACTTACATTTCTACCTCTTGTCTTTTTATCTTTTAACAATGATACATATATCCAAAGTGGGCAACCGTTTTTAGGTCTTTCAAATACAAATTTACTAGTGATAGAAGCATACGATGTACTACCACTAACAGACATATTAGACATCTGAAAATAAATAATATTTAACTATAAATAAACAAAAATAGATTCAAAAGTATTAAGCAAAAATATTGCATGAACACCAAAGATAAATGTTGGAAGAACAATGAATCAAAGAAGATGGGGATAATTGTATGGCACTTCAAGTAAAAGCATTCCTTGGGATGAAACTAAACACAAAATGGAAAAGATAATGTTAGACAAACATGAGGATAGATGTCACTTTATGTTGACGGTCCATTCATATAAAAATCATTTAATGTAGAACTAAGACTTTTTCTTGGTTTTGGGCAAACTCAAGTCAAAATGAAGTTCCTTTGGGTTAATAATTGAGGCCCACTTTAGAGTTTCGAGGAAGGCACAATAGGAAACTCATGGAAGTTGTATGGACACTTTGTAGTGTCTAAGGCTCTTAATTGCCAGTTCATTTACTGTCAACTAGAAAGATCCCAAAACAACGTATCAACAAATCAAGATATAGCTCTAACCATATTATTTGTTAATTTGCAAAGTGAAACTATTACGAGTCGGGTTCTTCTTTAACCAATACCTCTTTACACAAATCAACATGCTAAAACATACTTTGAGAACATCAAGATACAGGACCAAAACTAGCATCATCGTAAGAGAGCAGAACTGGCAACACTTAACCAAAATTGGTCTGTCATTAATTTCACCGCATAGAATAATGGCATTTCATTACCCTACTGTGTTATGGATTTAGAATGAAACAGGAATAAACATGGATTCACAAGTAGAAAAAAAAATTCAACCAAAAGAAAAGTAATCATTTCACATCATATCATTGTCTTCACATAAAAGAATTAGCAAGGCTAGTTCAACATTTAGTAAAGGGATCACAATGAAATCAAAAAATCTACTAGAAGAACCTTCGGGTTGGTTTTCTTGGTTCTTGGCAGAGACACTAGGATTGGGGGATCACTGGTCGTTCACCATCGTTAGCTGGTCATCCATATACCACCATCGTCAGCCAATCGTCTGTCGCTCACAGTCACCGGTGATGAGTAAAGCAAAGAGGGAGAGACCCTAGGAATGGGGTAGAGTTTGTTTTTATACCTAACTTTTGGATCGGGTATGGGTTGACCTGATCCGGCAAGTACCCAATATGGGTACTTGACATACCCATATTGGGTATGCGTGCCAGTACATTGTTTGTGGTATCAATACGTACCACAGTATCGATACGTGTACCTATATTTGGTGCAAACCGGATACAGGTATGTCATCCATGTTGATGTACCCGTGCAACATAGCTCTCCATTTATATGCACTAGAGTGCTCAAGAATGATGCAAACTACTAATCTTGGATAAAGGTAAACTAGAAAAGACTTTAGTTTTAAATCCTTGTAAAATTGAATACCATGTAAAGGCGCACTTCACACATCTTTTTAGAGCATGTTGCCCTTAAGTAAACGAAATGACACACTCACACGCCAGTGTACATCCACACAGGCGTGTGCTCACACACACATACACGTGTAATGTTGACAGAGAGAGAGAGCTGATCGCGAACAAGAAAACTAACTTTTGATTCATCTAATATGGAAGCACTTCTACAGGTTCGGTCATCTTTTTCATCCAAATGTGGCCGATAAGATGAATAGCCCCTTCTTATTGTAGTCATATCAAGACAGCTAAAGGTGCCGCTGGTTAGTTGCATGCTATAGACAGAATTAACATTGGTAAGAGCCACGCCGGAGCTGCACAGCTATCACCTGAAAATATTGGTATATTATCTGGCAGTCTTTTCTCTGCAAGTTTTTCTTTTGAAACTCGAAAATGCCATGCACTTAAGAACATTTAGTTTGCCAGTTCGTGGGCTCTTTTTTTTTTGGCTAACCTCACGTTGACCTGTTCGACATGATACACGACCCCGAGACATAATATGTTAAAAATTCGAAAATACAGATAGTTCCTCCAAAATTTGAATATCAATATGATTCAATGGAATTTACAACCAAATGAATATATAATTATATTTCAAGTTTAAATTTCACATTGTTTACAAAATAATACAACTTTTTCTACACCCATACCATCACTCTCTATTTTATCTACTCATCATCTCTAACAACTTACTTCTCACTAAGTCAAACTCAAAAGCCTTAACGAGAATAGGATCATATACAAATATAAAAATACACTCATTAAGCACACAAAAAGGAGGCGTTCTAAATCAATTGAGTATGCAGCAATGTATCTTCAAATGCACCCTACAAATATCCACATGTATTAAATATGACCTACACACACGCACACATATATATATATATATATATATATATATATATATATATATATATATATATATATATTTGTATAAATATCTATGATGCAGATACTGATATACATGTATAAAATGCATAGAATTGGGCTCAGTATGACAAGATTATGGAAAATACGGGCTAAGTCTAGGTCAAATCATTTGAAAAAGGGCTTAGGATAGGCTATGATCAAGGCTAAACAAATTGGACTCCAAATGTGACTGGGCTGAGGCTCACGAATTCAATTTTACCGAATGGGCTCAAGAAGCTAGGGCCCCATTGTGGACTTGGACGGAGGATAAAGGACTTGTACGACTGCACTAGGGGCCCAAAATTATGACATCATCGCCTGCTCTTGTTTGGATCATGTTGAACTCTCTCCTGAATGAAGTATCCAGGAGAGAGTTCAACATGATCGCCTGCTCTTCTTTGGATCATCGCCTTCTCTTATAAATATCCGTACTATCCTCATGAATGGTTTCGGTTCAGAATCTAAGATGGGAACCAAAATACTAAAGAGGCCCAAAATTATAGGTAACAAACCCTGAAACCACTCTTGACACGAAATGTGAAACTAGTTTTGGGAGTTTAACATAGATTTTTTTTAGGAAAATTTTGAGTGTTTACGCTGACCGCTACTATTTGACCTTTCTAGGGTTTGTGTGAGGCACCAACCACCTTAGAGCTACGGAACTCCGATTTGGTAGAGAGAAATAATAGCAAACAAAATCCTTTAAAAATATACATTGCTCATTTCTCTTTTCATTCTTAAACTTAATCCTAATTCAATATGGTAAACGCTAACAAAAATTAGAAGTAAAACTTCATGGCGGGAGTTATTTCTCAATGACAAACATCTTGACGCAAAAGACGAAATATGCAGGCGGCATCACCTAGCCAATGGGTGGCATCACCCGATATGCAAGCTTCTCCTTGAGCCCAACTATGTTTATCCTATCACAACTTTCTTCATTTTATTAAAACTCAAAATAAGTTTACCATATTCTTACAAAATTCCAAAGCAACTCAAAATTGTTCTAATCTTTCAATTCATGATCTAATATTATCAACATGTATTTAGATCAACAACTGAAAGCCAATTAAGTAAGTAACCACTAAATCATTTACTTACTATAATGTTTCATCTACAACAACAACTAAGTCATTTTTCATACTAGATGTGTCAACTACATGGATTTTTTGTTTTCACATAGTCCTATCATAATTTATAGAATTCATGGTAGATAAGTCCAAAAAAGTTTTACGCCGGGTGTCGGAAGCCTAACGCAGCCCTCCTCCATTATCCGGGCTTGGGACCGGCCATGCAAGGGTGATCCCTTACATGGGCAGAGTTTACTATAATACTTCATATGTTTGCATAAATTTTGATTATTGAGAGAAGAATTAAATCTACAATATAATTATTTTAATTCTAATGTTCTTAGGAGAATGTGGGATCCCTTGGAGTTTTACACTCGTGATCATCTCTCACTTCGGCAAGTGTTGATACCGTGTGATAGGGTCGTTCTTAACTTGTCCATATGAACTGAGTGCTTACGTTTGTTCTTTGATTTGAATGTGTGACACTGATGATATGATATACTGTGGATGAGATGCTGCTGCGCTAGGTTGAATAAAGGATGCGCAAGATGGGCTTTAACGATCTCTTAAAGTGGGAATCGCAACACAAGATGATGAATAAAACTTAATTAGAAAGCACACCAGAAAGGTTCTCGTATTCTTGCAGAATCTTAATGCAGTAGAAGTTTCCGTAACACAACGTATGCTGCTGTGAAGCCTCATCAAGACCCCATTAAACGCAATACAACTCCCGAAAAGTTCACTCGATGAAAAACATAATAAATCTTGTGCGCTGGTAAATATTTGCTCGTTAATGTAACAAAACTTTGCCAATGCCCTCCCTGTAGGAATACAAGTGAGTCGAGCTGCTCACTAGCTAATAGAGCTTGAATTGTTTCAGAGTTCAACTCAAGCTCGCGAGTACTTGATTCAAGCAGCTCAAGAGCCACTGGTACAAATTCGAGTTTTTGGGACAACTAACACAATTATTTTGACCGTTATAACCCTCAAAATATGTCAGAAAACAATTCTGAGGATTAAACCATCAGAAATATACTAAAAACTGTCAGTATTTATGTACATAAATTATCGACAGTCATATTAGTTTTTCAGTCCTTAAAACGGTCGGTAATTATTAAAATTCCTTTTCGGCAGTCACGTACTTTAATTTCAGCGGTTTAAAACCATCGAAAATGTTTTATTTTTTCCGGTGGTTCATTTGATTATTTCCAGCGATTCCAACTGCTAGAAATAGTTTTTATAAACGGGATGACTAACTCTTGATTCCTCTTTCTTTCTCTCTCGCGATTTCAACGAACAAATCTCTTTGCAGCAAAATCTAAGGTAAAATCTCTTTCTCGTTGATCCATTCCTTCCATAATTTCTTTCTTCTTAGAAGTCATAATTTCATTTCACTCATTGTGAAATTCTTGTTTTTTCCTATTGTTAATCATATTCTTCCTTTTGTTGGGCATCTCGGCATCTTGACCTTTCTTTTTTTATTTCTATCATATGTTGCTAGGAAAGGCTACAATACTTAGTCCCAGTGAATCACACTAACGATAGTATTTCCATCATACATCTTGACCTTTACTTTTAGATTTTTATCATGTGGGGCTAGGAATGGTTGTAACACTTTGTCCCAATGAATCACACTAACAATGGTTAATTAACATGTGTGAATCAAAGTATAAAACATCGTGATTTTCTAACTTTTATATTTGTATACTTGGCCATCTTTTAATATATGATGTTTAGAGCATATTGAAGATTAACATACCTGACTTCATCAATACATAATCCAGTAACATCATTAGAAAGTGCCTTTGGGGATATGTCTCACAAACTTGACAATATAGTAAATAGAATGGACACTCAAGTAAATTTTGTATACTATATATCATGTATGTTGCTTTTTATTATAACATGAAATATAGCATATTAAATCATGATAAATTTACTTTTTAGTTTATAGAGATACACCAGATATTTTGTGACTTAGCAGTAAGATCCTTCAATTCAATGCAATAACGATATCGTAGGTAAATCAACGCAATAATGGTATCACTGGTAAATCATCTATGCTTGTAGCGGTCTTTCATTATTTCACACATTTGGAACTGGACGTAATCTTATGTATATGTGACATTTGAGATAACGATCTATACAAGAAGAATTATTTATTTTATTGCTTCAAATTTGAAATAGTAAATGTTTAAAGAATATTGTTTCACGTATCTTTAAAACTTTTTGATATATGTTTGATAATAGTGGCCACTAATCATATCTTTAAGTATGTATCATGTTTTATAATGTATTGTTGGAATCATAGAATACAAGAACTGATAGAAATGATCAAAGAAATGTTAAAAGAGATGATCGGTCGTGACCTTCCACCCTAGCTTTATAATAAAACTATGGATGGTGATCTTGGTTATATTTGATTGATTTCTTTTTGTTTATGTACTCATTTTAGATGTTTGTAATATTGGATATTGGTTTTGGATATATTTGACCTATATGATAAGTACTCAGTTTAAAAGTTTGTAATATGGGATATTGAATCTGGTTTTATTTGTCTCATATGGCATTATGTACTCGTTCTAAATGTTTGTATGTTGGGCATTGATCTTTGTAGATATATACAAATCTGCAAGATCATTTATATTTTGATAATATCAAATTGTATATTAGATATTTATGATGAGATTCTATTCCAAAATTTATATATGCTCCACTGATAAACTAAATGAGCTCTGGAGGCAATGAGTCCAACTTGGTAGACATGGTTCACCCTTGCAGCCAGTGCTGGTTAAGTTAGCCCAAGTTTCTCTGCATGTTAAAGGAAAGCGCACTCGTTTTACCTTTTACCTAATTTTTTATACTATTTCACCTTTGTTAAATCTATGTTAAGTTTCAACGAGGTTACACTGATCATCAGCGCTGCAAGAAATTAATGGACTGAGACGGTAGAATACATGGTCGCTAATGGTGGCCTTAGTGCTGTGGATGTCGACCGTGTAACGGCTCTCCACATGCTGAGCAGTAAAGTTAAAGACCTCGTTGTGATGAGCAAGGGGAACGTTAACCGAAGCTGGTGGTTGGGGACACACACACACACACACACACGCACATATATATATATATATATATATATATATATATATATATATATATATATATATATATATATATATATATATATATATATAAACACGCTAAAATATTTTCAAAAATATATCTAAGCATGTTTTAGAGTTTTTGAAACAATAAGTTTGTTTTAAAATCTCTGATTTAAATATAGCCTACAAATTTCACAAAATACCAAAAACAATATTTTGAAATAAAAGGTTTTAAACTTGAAGTTATAAATCAAGTTTTAAAAATTAAAAAGATGTTGATTTAACCAAAAATAGAATAATGCTTGATTCGAAAGGGGATAAGGATGAATTTGAAAAAGTTCCGCTGAGGAGGATTCAGGACGAAGGATAAGCAAGGAATGGGTTAAGACATGATTGACCGTTTGATTCCGATCTCAAAGCAAAAGCAAGATTGAAGAAGGCAAGGATTGTACTCACCCATCAAGTATGGGCCAAGACAAAGGATCAAGTCTCCAATGGGCTAAGCCACCATGGGCTAGACCATACCCAAGTCAAGACTCGAGCCAAGCTACTATGGGCGATCAATGGGCACTAGGGTGAGTTGAGCTCACCTAGTCGAGTCCAAGGAAGGACGCAACTCATGTGGGTTGCACCAAGCCCACATGGGCTAAGAGGAGACCACCATCCCAGCCCATGTGCATAATGGGCCAACCTTGGATCTGACTGAATTGGAAGGGCTCCAAAAGCTACACCTAGTTGGGCTACACCACATCTAGCCGACTTACACCAAGCTGCACCAAACCATGGGTTGGACTCACCTTGACCTAGAGGGACCACCATGAGACCCACGTGCCCCCCCATGTGAGGCCATGTGACCAATAACTTCCTCATGGGTTGGATCAAGTGTTGGGCGAAGAATTAATCCATGCCCAACTTGAGATTCACTTGAAGCCTATAAATTGAGGCCTTGGGGCTTGGTTTCCAACACTAAAGGGAGTGAAGAGAGAGTTAAGGTTGCAACCAAGTGAGGAGAGAAAGAGAGAGAGAAGGAGAGGAAGAAGAAGTTTGAAGGTGTTGCCCACCCCAAACCGTATTCATCCGTTACCAAGGAGTCCTTCAATTAAGGTTGATTTCTTTTCTCTTTTTTGCTTTGATCTCTTCTTTACTTCCATTTAATTAAAGGGGTTGTAATTAAGGAGCAGTTGACTCCATTCATTGATGTAATAGATAGATGTTATGCTGCCAAAATTTTGTTTGATTCATGCTTATTATGAGTTTGATTTGAAGTTTCTACTACCCCTTTATATGATATAATCTCTTATATCTCATAATCCCCTCTATGCTTAAGCTATAAATATACTTTACTTCATTTCTTTCAGTCATTTTATATTTTGATTGTTGTGAATTAACTTTTACATTCGGATGGAATGCATTCATACACGTTTTAAAAACTGAAAACTTGTTTTTTTGCATCCTCCATAAGTCCGTGTTTTATATATAATTTCTTGCTCTCTGCTCCAAATATTCTAAAACTTTGCACACCCATTCTACACACACAGACCCACCTCTGTTAAAATTTTCAAGAATTTTAGGGTGTGCAACTACGTAATTAAAATCGGAACATAACTTATCAAACCCTTGTTTCTTACAACAAATATTGGGTTATCATCCCATAACTTTGTCTGCAGTGAACCAATTTCATTGAAACTAGTCTCATTTGAAAGTTGATATTCATAGCTTTCTAACAAGACTAAGTTCATAAATATCAGAGTTATATGCACTAATATACAAATATTTTATTAGATCTCTGCATTTCTGTCACAGAAATGTCCCGAATGTATAAGCAAGGGTCAATGTCTGATTTAATTATGCACAATCACACACCAAAATTAGAATAAAAATAGTTCCTGAATCTGCATACTTATTTTTACTCACTTTGAAAGTTTCACGATTTTTAAAGAGTTAGAAACTATCAAGAAAAATCAGAGAATAAGTTCGGAAAACAGAATAGTTCATGAATCTCCATACTTGTTTCTACTCACTCTAAAATTTTCACAATTTTCGAACACTTAGAAGCTATCAAGAAAAATCCGAGAATAAGTTTGGAAAACAGAACCAACTTTTTGTTTTCACAACTTTGGAATATTTTCTTTCAAGACCTAGTTTCACGATTTTGGTTAAGTCATTTGGATTTGAAAGTGGATTGTAAAAACACACCAAACTTGAAAGAAATCCTCAAAGCGTCTAGGCTAACCCTTCAGTGCCTGTTCAAGAAGGCCTAAGTCGAAAATATCTCACTTTCCCACAATCTTCATTAATGTGAGAAAATCATCTTTGTTAGTTAGAGTAAAGTAACTCACACGGTCGCGCACTTGTAGTTTATGAAAAATTTATTTCAGGTCTCTACATAGACTTTTGAGTAAAATTTAACATTTATAGAATTGGCACAATCGATCGGACTTGGGCTTTAAGGATTGATTGATTCAGTTTTGGTTTCTAAATTCACTTTTCAAAATTTTGGTTTTTAATCCATTCCTTTTGCACAAGTCGATTTTTCTTCAAACATAATGTCGAGTTTGGAAGGATCATGTGAGGGTTTGATCCGAGCCTCACGCTCTACGAATCAATTTTCAAAAAGAATTTCAAAAACCGGGAAGAATCGTTTGTCTCCCTAAAAAGGAAATTAAAATGTATAGAGTAAAAAATCGCTGCATTAAGTTAAGAGGCCGATGCGATAGAGTCTTGCTCCACTCACAATAGACCCCCTACATGAGAAAACCAAGGGTGACCTCGAGATTTGAAGAGGAAACAGAACCCAAATCTTTTACCATCAAAGACAGAAAGGCCTTACAACAGTTGTTAAAAGGTTAAACAAAGTAAAAGACAACATACTCACTATCGGATTTTCTACCTTTTAATTATCAAAATGATAGTGATGACATCAGTACAATAGAAATGGAGATCCTAAATCCCATCTCCAACTCTTTTCTAGAAGAGCTTACAAAAAAAAACAAGATTTTTCAAAATAGGTTGATTGGTTCCCTCATTCTCTAAAGAGAAATGCTTCAAAATGGTTGACTTCATGCGACTTGAGCTAATTCATCAACTTTGAGGATTTGGCGAATTGTTTCATGCAAAGATTTTCGCACAATATTGAAGTCAACCCCACTTTTAACACTTTAAGAGATACAAAACAAGCTCCTAACGAGGATGCACTGTTAGGTGGAGGTCGCTTCTTGGTCAAGTTAGTGAGCCCATCTCTAAAGGGTGTGCAATGATGCTCATCCTTGAAAACTTTAAAATGGATTTGAAAGCACTCCTCTCTCTATATGAGATCTCCAATTTTCAAAAGTTTATCAAAAAGGTTTCGCTCTTCGAAGCAAATTTAAAAAAAGGAGTTTGCGAAGATCTGTAGAAAGGAAAAAGTTTTCAAAAACCCATATTTGAAAAACCTAGGGCATATGGGCCACATGCACTAGAAGGAGGAGCAAAGACTTAAAAGGTGGCCAACATCCAAGTAGAGCAAAACTCGGTTGGACCTTTTAAACTGTTCGAACAAAGACTCTTTCGAAAAGACCAAAAAAAGTTTGAAAAAAGATAGTTTACTTAGCTACGACAATTGCTCATAGAAGTCCTAGACATCCTGTTGGCATAAAGCCTAATAAATCTCCCGGCCATACCCGAAGGGGCACCCCTTAAAGTAAAATTTCTAAATGACTTTTAAAAGTAGCATAGGCTCAAAAGCAATGATACCAATAAATGTTTTTCTTTACAAAATAAAATAGAAGACTTCATAGAGCAAGGTAGACTCCATGTCTTGAAAGAATCGAAGTCCTCTCAAGCAATACTCAAAGAGACCTTCTTAAATCATGCAAGCACAAGTTAGAAGAACAAAGAGGTATGTCTTCGTCCAAACCAAACAAGTGGGATTAACCATGCATTCCATATGGTTTACACTACTTGTCACACACCACTATCTCTCGTAATAAAAAGAAAGCAAGTAGTGATCTGAGGAACACTTAGAGTCCCGCACCCAGTTAGAGACTTTGTAGAAATTTGAGGTGTTCCAAGGCATCAAAGTCAAGATAGGATCGAGCCTTAGGGAGAGTGTATGAGAGGTAATTGGATCCAGAATTATCTATCAACCCCCACACTTAGCTAAACAAGTTAGCAAGGGAGAAGTCATTTTGCTCTGCCCTTCAAAAGCATACATCCTTAATGCATTTTATGGCATGGATAAGGATAAAAGTATTGTGTTAATCCTATATGATTTAGAATTTCATCTTTCAAAACTTCTCATAAACATGCATATCTTAGAGTTGATACAAACATCACCTAAACATAGACAAGTTTTAGAGGTAATCTTAGAAAAAGTTAAGATTAATACTTCTATAACTCCTGAATCCCTATCCTTCTTGGTCTCCCCTATCTTTGACAAGGCCTTAATCGTGTTTATCGATGACGGACTAAAGACACCAAATACAACCCACAACCAAGCTTTGTACATAGAGATGATATTCAATCACCACACTCTCAACAAGTGCTTGGTTGATGGCGGAGGATGTCTAAACATTATTCTTCTTCATGTGGGCTTGAAAGTATGAGTACCCATGTCTATTATGCTTGAATCAAGTCTCACCGTTATCACTGGATACGATGACAACTCATCTCACCCCTTAGGATCTATCGAGTTACCCATGGAGGTCGGTAATATCCCACATATGCAGTTGTTGCATGTCTTAGACATAAATCCCTCATTACAACTTGTTATTACGGAGGCCTTGGATACATTCCCTCTATGTTGTCTCTTCAACCTTTCATAAATGTCTAAAGTTTTCATAGGATAACCAAGTGATGGTGTTCTTTAGAGAAGGCAACCCACACCTCAAAGAAATACAAAGCTTTTCTTGCCTATCAAGTGACCCATCAAGTGAGAGGGCCATGGAGACGTCCAAGTCTCTCCCTCTCAAAATCGTACATCTCCTAGGAGCCCCTAAACATCCTAAGCCACCAACTCCTGGGGTCTTGTGTATCGTAGGCAAACCAAACTCTTTCACCATCCCAACCCTACATCTCCTAGGCAAACTCAAGCAAACTCGAGTGCGTAACCATGTTGTTGATGATATATTATTTCAAGGTCATCTTCTTTATCAAAACTTTTCAAAACTCAAAAAACCTTAGAATATGTTATTAAACATGAGATATGTACCATACAAAGGTGTAAGAGTCAAGAACCAAGGTAGGTTAGAACTCATCTTGCCTCTACTTAACTTGAGTCAACATGGATTAGGATACACCCCATCCATACCCCTTAAGCCACCACCTAAGACCAATTGGGTCAAGGGTTCCCTAGAGCCAACTAAAACCGAAACCTATGGATTAGACCACTTGTTTAGAGTCTAATTTATGGTGTTTTCTTTATAGGTTTGATGGAAAACCCCTTTTAGAAAAAAAAAAGTATATAATTGAAAAAACCAAAAAAATCTATAAAACTTCTAAATCCCAAAAACATTTGAAAATTCTGAAAATTTCACAAAGAAAGTCTTTTATGTTCATTCTCCTAGCATTTATTTAGAAAAAACCAAAAAAAAAAATCATTTCATACCATTGTGAATAATTTTCTTGTGCATAATCCTTCTCTCTTGCATAATCCTTTCCTACGAATCAAAACACTTGAGAGTGAAGAAAGCAAGGAGGAAGATCCCATCATCCATGAGGATGATCAAGTCTTCGAGCTTCCGAAATTTCATAGAATCCTTGACTTCAAAAAACATTCAAATTTCGTAGGAATTTCCTATAGGTAAATTTAGGGAGTGAGTCTAACCCAAAGTGTGTCAAATAGGTACTTGTTTGCATGAGCATGAAAGAGCATCATTCATTGTATTTTTAAAATCTTATGTTGATGTGTTTGCATGGACCTATGTAGACATGCTAAGTTTAGACCCTAGGATTGTAGAGCATTATTTGCCTATACAATCTAATGCAAAACTCGTGAAACAAAAACTTAGGAAAATTCATCACAATGTTTACTCCCAAGTAAAAGAGGGTTTGAAAGATCTTTTAAAAGTCGGATTTATAAAACTCATTGCTTATTCAGAATGGATTTCAAATATTATTGTAGTTCGAAAATCCAATGAGGAAATTTGTATTTGCATCGATTTTAAAAATTTGAAGAAAGTCACTCCAAAAGATAATTTTTCACTTCCAAATATTGATTTGATAGTAGATAGTACTGCAAATCATGAAATATTTTATTTTATGAATGGTTATTCGGGTTATAACCAAATCTTGACTTCAAAAAACATTCAAATTTCGTAGGAATTTTCTATAGGTAAATTTAGGGAGTGAGTCTAACCCAAAGTGTATCAAATAGGTACTTGTTTGCAAGAGCATGAAAGAGTATCATTCATTGTATTTTTGAAATCTTATGTAGATATGTTTGCATTGGACCTATGAAGACATACTAAGTTTAGACTCTAGGATTGTAGAGCATTATTTGCCTCTAGAATCTAATGCAAAACTCGTGAAACAAAAACTTAGGAAAATTCATCCCAATGTTCACTCCCAAGTAAAAGAGGGTTTGAAAAATCTTTTAAAAGTCAGATTTATAAAACTCATTGCTTATTCAGAATAGATTTCAAATATTGTTGTAGTTCAAAAATCCAATGAGAAAATTTGTATTTGCATCGATTTTAAAAATTTGAAGAAAGTCACTCCAAAAGATAATTTTTCACTTCCAAATATTGATTTGATAGTGGATAGTACTGCAAATCATAAAATATTTTATTTTATGAATGGTTATTCGGGTTATAACCAAATCAAGTTAGCATTAAAAGAGTAGGCCAAAACTATTTTTACCATACCTTGGGGCACATACTATTACACGGTTATGCCTTTTGGTTTGAAAAATGTCGGTGTTACATACCAAAGAACCATGACTACTATTTTCTATGATCAAATCCATGAGCTCTTAGAAGTATATATGGATGATCTTTTAGTAAAATAAAAAACCCGATATACACACATAAAATATTTGCAAAAGGTTTTCGAAAGACATAGGATTTATAAAGTAAAACTAGACCCTAAAAAATGTGTTTTGGAATAGAATAGGAAAAACTCTTAGGATTTAAGTTTTGAAAAATCTAGAGGCATCATGTATTTAAGTCTTTGGAGATTTCATGCTTGTTGTAAACCAAGTTTTGAAATTTTGATAAGTAAAAAATGAAAAAACTCATTTCATACCATGAATTGGCCACCTAGTTGATTGATTCTTTCAAATCATGTACACTAACTCACATAGGTAGAGAGGACAACACCATATCTAATGCCCTCTCATCTCTAGTGTCATCTCTAAGAATCAACCCCACTATGGGCACCCAATCCCTAGAGATCCTACATTTGCCTACTCCATCCACTCATGATTTACCGATTTGCCAAAATGACAAAAATTTAAATGAAAAACCTTGGTTTCAAGACATTAAAACTTTTTAGAAAATAGAGAATTTTTCAACGTTGCATCATTTAAAAATAAGGCTTTTATTTAAAAAATTTCAACCCAATATGTGATTTTGTGAGGGGTTTTTTACAAAAAGAGTTTTACCGATATCTTTTGAGATGTGTCGATCATAATGAGGCTAGGACCATTACGCATGAGCTTCACGATGGAGAATGTGGGGGTCATGTCAATGCAAATATGATGGTCATGAAAATACTTAGAGCAGGTTCTTTTTGGTCCACTTTGAAGCAAGGTTGTCATAATCATGTTAGGAAGTGTCATCAATGTCAAGCACATGGAAATGTCATTCATATTCCATCATCCATATTACATTCCATCGTGAGTCCATGGCCCTTCACCATGTGGGTATTTGATATCATAGGATCAATCTCAATCTCACCTACTGCATCCAATGGACGTAGGTTTATTTTGGGAGCCACTGAATATTTTTCTAAACGGGTTGAAGCTACCTCCTTGACTAATATATAATGGCATTAATTAAGAAAAATATGTAGAAAATCTTCAAAATAGAGGTCTTCTCCTGGAAAGAAAAGAAAAAGAAAAGTCAAAGCTCAAAATTACAATTTTTCATCAAAATTTTATTGGCCTTATACCACGGGATGCTTTATAAGGGACCGTGGTGAATTCTTTTTCAAATCCCCTACAACTTATCCCAATGGAAAAAGGTTTACCATTAAAATCACATAGTAGGAATATGACTTATTTATTTGGATTTCATTTTGTTTGATAGTTAGACTTTGTTGTGTGAGAAATTGAATTTTGAAATGTTATTCAAAATTTCTTACAAAACTTCTGCTAAGTAGTGGGTATTAAAACCCGAATGAGTGGAAGTGTAAGAAATTGGAAATCCTTCTTATAGAAACCAAAAGGGAGTTCCCGTTTGAAAAGAAATTTTAAAAATCTAAAACATAAAAAAAAAACAATATGGGGATTATTTTACTTGGGGCAGCCGACCTTCATAGGTTTCTCCTCAAGCTAATAAACCTCATGAATAGGTCTCTAAATACACACTAAACTCCATTTACATCACACACCATGCATGCATACATCCATCAAAAGGTCAGTCATGCATGATCATCCTAGTACTAGTGCTTTATTTAAATCCAAGTCCCCTTTGGCCAAGATCCCCTCCTTCACAAAAATCCAAGAAAATAAAAACTATGAAATGAAAGAAAATACCTAAAATATTTTCAAAGAGGGGCATCTATAAACACCCTAAAATATTTTCAAAAATATATTCAAGCATGTTTTAGAGTTTTCGAAACAATAGGCTTATTTTAAAATCCCTAATTTAAATACAACCTACAAATTTCACAAAATACCAAGAACAATATTTTGAAATAAAAGGTTTTTAAACTTGAAGTTACAAAATCAAGTTTTAAAAATTAAAAAGATGTTGATTTAACCAAAGATGGAATAAAGTTTGGTTCAAAAGGGGATAAGGATGAATTTGCAAAAGCCTCATAGAGGATTGAGGATGAAGGCTAAACAAGGAATGGGTCAAGGCTCGATCGACCGTTCGATTCTGATCTCAAAGCAAAAGCAAGATTGAAGAAGGCAAGGATTGTACTCACCCATCAAGTATGGACCAAGAAAAAGGATCAGTCTCGAGTGGGCTAAGACACCATGGGCTAGACCATACCCAAGCCAAGACTCGAGCCAAGCTACTATGGGCAAGCAAGGGGAACTAGGATGAGTTGAGCTCACCTACTTGAGTCCAAGGAAGGATGCAACTCATATGGGCTACACCAAGCACACATGGGCTAAGAGGGGATCACCCTCTCAACCCATGTGCATAATGGGCCAACCTTAGATCAGACTGAATTGGAAGGGCTCCAAAAGTTGCACCTAGTTGGGTTGCACCACATCTAGCCAACTTGCACCAAGCTGCACCAAATCATGGGTTGGACTCAACTTGACCTAGGGGGACCACCATGAGACCCACGTGCCTCCCCATGTGAGGCCATGTGACCAACAACTTCCTCATGGGTTGGATCAAGAGTTGGGTCAATAATCAATCAATGCCCAACTCAAGATTCACTTAAAGCCTATAAATAGACGCCTTGGGGTTGGGTTTCCAGCATTGAAAGGAGTAAAGAGAGAGTAGAGAATCAACAGTAAGAGAGAAAAAGAAAGAGAGAAAGAGAGAGGGAGAGAGGAAGAGAGGAAGAAGTTTAGAGGTATTGCCCAATGTAAGTCGTGTTCAACAAATCTACCCAACCAGCATCTGATTAAGGTCAATCATTCTCCCTTTTCTTTAATTTTCTTTCTCCTTTCTTTCATTCAATTAAAGGGGTTGCAATTAAGGAGCAATTGACTCCATTCAATGATGTAATAGCTAGTTACTAACTTTACATTCGGATGAAATGCATTCATACATGTTTTAAAAACTAAAAACTTATTTTTTGCATCATGCATACGTCCATGTTTTATTTATAATTCTTTGCTCTCTACTCCAAATATTCTTAAATTTTACACACCCAATCTACACACAGATCCACCTTTGTTAAAATTTTCAAGAATTTTAGGGTCGCGCAACCATATAAATAAAATCAGTAAAGATCAGATAAATCCAGAACCAAATCTATAAAACTTATATTTTTTGTAATAGAGGTTGGGTAATCATCTCATAACTTTGTCAATAGTGAACCGATTTTGTTGAAACTTATCTCATTGGAAAGTTGACATTCATATCTTTCTACCAAGACTAAGTTTATAGAGATCGGAGGTTTGTACGCTAAGATAAAGCTATTTTTCTAAACCTCTGTATTTCTATCATAAATCAATTTTGAACGCTTTAGTAGAGGTGAAATTCTGATTTAATTCTGTACAATTACACCACCAAAAATTAGAATAAAAATAGTTCCTCAATCTTCATACTTGTTTATACTCACTGTAAAATTTTTACGATTTTTGGAGACTCAAAAGCTATAAAGAAAAATCCAGGAATAAGTTTTAAAAACAGAACCAGTTTATATTTTTCATAACTTTGGAATATTTCCTTTCAAGACCTAGTTTCATGAATTTGGTTAAGTCATTTGGATTTGAAAGTGGATTTTTAAAACACACCAGATTTGAAACAAATCCTCAAAGCATTTAGGCTTACTCTTGAGAGTCAGTTCAAGAAGGCTTAAGTCGAAAAGATCTCACTTCTCCACAATCGTCGTTAAAGTCAGAAAATCATCTTTGTGCCACGCTCGCACACTTATAGTTTGTGAAAAATTTATTTCAAGTCTCTACGTAAACTTTGGAGTAAAATTTTATATCTACAATATACACACGTGTGACACTTGTGGCCATGTCCATGCCCATTTGATTCTCCACTTTCAATTTTGTCTTTGCACTTGTGGCGACGGAGAAATCATAGAAGTAGCATGAAAGAGTGAAGATTTATTAAGTAAATTACACGGTCAATCTCAAGTAACACTGTAATTATTCAAGTAACTCTGAGCAAAACCAATACCAACTCAGTTCCCCTCCACAACGTACCATTATACAATCCTAGATCAAAAAACGAGCCATATTCAAGTAAAACTGTAAATATTCAAACATAAATAACTACTACTAAACATCTCTCTCTCTCTCTTATTGCGGGCAACATGTCAACTATGGGTGGGGAGGAACTGAATGGCTGGAATTGCTTTATCTTCTATTGTTCGATCGTGATGAATTGCTCACTCGCGATATTCATGGGGATGGTTTTTTCCTTGTCCTGAGAACGTGTCATGGTGATGTCTTTTGCGACGTTTTGTGCATCCAGTGCGATGCCGTAAAAGCCATGCCTTGTGAAGCCAATACAATAGAGTCCGTTGTTCCCTTTCCATTTACTCGGCCACCCACTGGCTGGAAATCCATCTTCTCCAAAGAAGCCATCATCATCCTGCAAGACCCATCAGCTTAATCCTCAGTTTTCACTTCTTATATTTGTGTGCCTCGAGCAAGATATAAAATTGATGCAGGTTTATGCACAGACCCCATTCAAGATGATAGTTTCTCTCATTCGCTTTTTTATTCTATATGAAAGTATAAATATGAGAGAGGCAGATCTTATCCCTAGGTATCGAACTGTTTATGGCACGACCAAATGAGGCCCAGTTAAGGTTGTGCAGAATGACCCCAAAAGCGGTGGTGGATCTACATAGAAGGTTGGGGCGGCCGTTCCTCCTGAAATCTTGTGATTTCAGTGTAAAAGATACATTTTTATAGTTGAATACAAGCTTCAGATAAATGCTTGCCCCTCCACCCACCCTCACCACTAACACAACTAAATACAAACTTTACTCCCTCAATACTATTTTCTAGATCTGCCACTGCTCAAAAGAATGAATTTGATGCCTGAACTCGAAGTGACCTGATCCATTGCCTTGAATTTCCACATCTACTAATCGCAAATAACATCAAGTGACGTCCATCACCGAAATCGATGATGGGAATCCGGAAGCACCTTTATTTTGTATTTGGCTTATCAAGTTAAATGCTCTGAGTTCCATTGCCAAGTACTTCCCATGATGCATGGTGAGGAAAAGAAATGCAGACCTCCAACTTGAATTAATAAAGGCTTCGATTAACCTGTCTGTCACATGTAGAGCTTAAAGAAGACAAGGGCAGGCCAAAGCCTGGTATAGCCGAGAGCCTTCCCAGTTGGGCTGACGCCCCCACTGCAAGACTCAGATATATGTGCTGCACCTTATAAATAAGTTTATCTATTCTCTTTTTTTCTTTTCTTTCTGTATTACAAAAGGAGGCCATAGTCTAGCACATGCGCACACATCCTCTTATGCACGCACTGGGAGTCGAACTCTCCACCAACAACAACTGTGTCCTCCGGTTGAGCTAACGCTATGGGTGCATAAGTTTATCTACTTTGATCAGCTGCCTTGCTAGAATAGGTTATTTTAAAAAAAATACGTCATATGATATTATATTCATCAATTGTCTTATTATTACTATTTCTTATGATAGTGGTCCTTAATTTACATGATGAAATGGTAGTTATATTTACTTCCATCTTTTTTCGATACAATGGGGATGAGTGAAGGAGGATTCAAGCATCAAACTCATGACCTTCAACTTGTGAATCGACTCTCTAGACAAGTGAGCCATATCGCAGTTGCTATATTTACTTCCTTTAGCTAACAATCTATAAATATGTATGTACATAGTTTCCCCACCCAAAATATGCTAAAATATTAAAAGCTACAATATGTTCCACCCAAAAAATATTTCGGGATCCAACACTGAAAGAATAGATTTAATTGTGCAGTTAAACCTCACATGCACTAAATTTTTAAAATCTGCACAATTTCTCATGACCTATGCCCAAACTTGAGGAACTGTCATTTACGAAGTGCATAATATAATTGTTTCCAAAATTTTGATTTTCTTTTCCTATATATCATTGAAGTGGCCACATTCCGAGGACACAAATCGAAAATTTCCACTATACGACTCCCACGGCGGGGCACATGAAGCCCATCGCCGTGGGCGCGTAGACCGTAAGGCATGGAAATCGAACCCAGAGAGTCTGCCTAGCAATAAGAACCTCTTTACTTGCATTTGATTAAATCTTATTGTTAATTGAGAAGTTATTTTCTCCTTAGTGTGGGGTTTTGAACCCTCTTTGAGTTAAATTTAAAGCAAACGGGATAATAGTAGAGCCAGTGAACACCCATTGTTGGTAGAAGCAAACGGGATAAGTATGTCATACCTTAAGCCAAGCTTTAACTGTGCTCCTGTACCCAGTTGCAAAGACGATCGCATCGAACTGGCGACTCGACCCATTTTCGAACTCCACATTGTTGCCTTTGATACATTTGATTCCAGGATACACCTGCCAATAGGAATAAGTGAGATATATCTGGTTTTGTATTACTTTCTTATCGGAAATGTCTAGAACCATTGGGATCTAGGGTTATTCGAGTGTACATATAAATATATAGAGAGAACCTCGTATATATAACAAATAAATTTCAATCCTGGGTGATTGAGTAGTTAAAATTTAAATCCACAAAGCAATAGCATACATGTGAATCAATACTCTTACAAAAAATATGCATATACATTTTTGTTTCTTAATTCAAATTTTAACCGTTCATTATTAAGATAGACTGTTGAGATTTGCGTTAGCACCCAGGCTCTCTCTCTCTCTCTCTCTCTCTCTCTCTCTATCTATCTATCTATATATATATATATATATATATATATCATGGAATCTTATCCATCACTAATGTTGTTTTATTCATACCAACAATTACTTTTCGAGGATACGAGTATAATGACATTAATTTTTATCTTTTTTTGAAAACTCTTAAACCTTATAAATTATATTTGTACCATCAAAAAGCAACAAGTGAATATATTAGAGAGAAGAGCACGATCTAGTTTCCATATATATATAAACAAGCTGGCGGTTGTATGGAAACGGAATCAAGCTCGTTTCAAACTTTTGTTGAATTACAAACAAGCTTCCTGAAAAAAGCAACCACGTATTTTCAAATTGCGACTTGACCAAAAACCATGAAAATGTCTTCCATTCTCATTACTCAGAAAATGAAGCTAAGAGTGGCGTGGCAAGAGGATGACTACATGACATGCTTTTTCACACGTCGTGTAGCTTTACACGGAAAAAGAAATTTTCCCAGCCTCAAACAAACAGGCCCCACGCGGTCACACATTAAAAACTCTTGGGGTGTTGGACTTTGTGCAGTAGTAGAAGGCAAGCCAAGGAACCCTTCCTGGTAGGTTACGCAATAATGAGACCCTTAACTTTGAAGGCACAGTTTGTGAAGATCTGGATCCAGTGCGCCCATCACAAAATCCAGACTCAGATCTGAAAATGGGCCCAGACCCCCATGCCTGTAAAGGCTACTGAGACAAAATGTTCCAATCCGTACAAATTGACCCAGACCCACCATTATTTTGCTTGAAGAGGTCTCCTACATGACCCATGTGCATTAAGTAGCCTGACACTATCACAGGCTTGCTACTTGTCTTTTCATATTGTAAAAATAAATTTTTTCCAACCTTTTACTGGCCAACTTTTCTGTATTGATCCCATCAAGAATCTGAAGCAAAGTGTCGCCCAAAAAAAAAAGTAATAATATAGTGGGTGGCCTTCTAGAAAGCTCACGTAAGGCACCCTCAACCCGACCAAGTAAACACACTTAGGCGTGAAAAAACTTGGCCTAATACAAAACCAAACACACAGTGTGTGAGAAAAGTTAGTGTCAACGTGAGAACACAATTCAGCGCAATTGAAATAAAGAACCCGCCCAACTTAGGTCGGAATGGAGGAATGTCCACGGCCAGATATTTTGGTTGATAGCTCCCTTCTCGCTAGATCACCTACTTCAATAGTATGTTTGTATGTACATATACACATATTTATAAATCAATATATATATATGTATAAATCAATATATACATATATATATCAATAAAAACATATACATATATATATGTATAAATCAATATATATATATATATAGATCTATATATATATATATATATATATATATACATACATATATGCCTGAGCATTACTAGGTTTATATATATATATATATATATATATATATATATATATATATATATATATATATATATATATATATATATATATATATATATATATATATATATATATATATATAGATATATATATATACATACATATATGCCTGAGCATTACTAGGTTAAAGCCAACTAACGGAATTGGACCAAACCGAAGTTTTCAGTTCTCTTGAGTTCTGGTTCAGTCTCGATTCAAACACATTAAAATTTTGGTTATTCGATTCAGTTTGATTCTTAAGATCTAAAACCTAAAATAAACCTATGACCGGAAGTACTTTGGATAATTTGAAACTTGTTTCCATAAATTATAAGAAGCATAATCGTTTGTGTATATTTAGATTACTGTTTCTCATATAAAGAAGTCAGAAAATATTGGCCGAACACAATATCATCCTCAAATAGTATATAACAAGGTATTTTATCTTGAATATATTTTGTTAACTTGTCAATAACCAAATATGAATTTGAAATTAAAATTAATCCTTGATCTAATACAATATTAACTTCAAATAATATGTCATTCTTTCATGTGTTCTCACATATTTTTGTACACCATCATATCTGTCTCTTAAAAAGTTGATGTATTTTAATGGAACACTAATATTTTTCATGATTTTTTAAAAAATATCTCTTGCTATCTTATTGTACGCTTTTTCTAATTCACTAAATACCATGCGAAAGTTTTTTTTTTAAATATTCTATAAAATGTCTTAATATATGAATAACTTTAGTAGTATATATCTCTAGCATAAATCTAAATTGGCTTTATATTATACTCCATACTTTCAGTAATTCAATAATCCAAATTGATTCATTTAGGTGCCTTCAAAAGTAACATTAAATGGTTGTTAGTTCACTTTAAGCGAACTGTCCTTTCTCATTAAAATACCTTTAAAATTGTCATTAAACGGCTGTTGCATCACTTTAAATTAACGTACTTTAAGTGTTCCATTTATTTGAGTTTATTGGAGCTATGAAAAGCTTTAATCGGATGACTGAACCAGCTGAATCAATTTTTTTTGGGTTTGGTAGAATCAATTATTTATATAATGCGATTCAGTCTTGGTTATAAAATAATGAAATAACCCGCTGCCACTTATTTACATCTGATTCCCTTACTGAACCGAACCAAGTCATGTCCACCTTGATACATACATACACACACACACACACACACATATATATATATATATATCAGTGATCGGAATATACATACATACATATATATATATATATATATATATATATATATATACATATGTGTATATATATACACATATGTATATATATATATATCAGTGATCGGATCTGTGAGCATATGAGAAATGGGTAGAATTCGGTTTTTCTATACATATATATACCAATTCTTTTTCCTACCCTGCTTTAGGTGTTCTTCATCTTACAAAGCCACAACCACTGTGATCTCAAAACTAAAATAGTTTTGACATGTGGGACCTTTCTTGGACGCGTGGTAGATGTCGTGATGGGTACAGCTTCGTCTGCATCGTAAGATCATATGCAAGATAGTCCAAAAAAATTCGTGTATATATTGAGAGAGAGAGAGAAAGAGAGATACGTGGACGCGACCAGATTTGATGTGGTCGATGGTGCCGACGTCAACAATAGGGTAGGTGCCAAAGGAATCTTTCAGGAAAAAGGGACCCTCCGTCGGCCGGGGAAGGCCGTACTTTTCCAGATCACCATATTTGAAGTTGCTGTAGAGCACCAACAGGGAGTCGACGGTGGAGAGAGGGAGGTGCTTCAGCATATGCAGCCCCATGCTCGTCACATCCCTTGTTAAAACATGCACCTCCATCACAAGAAAAAGATAGGAAACATGAGAACCAACGTATATATTTCATCGTGTTAGGGGGAGTCGACGGTGGAGAGAGGGAGAAACAGGCAATGGCGGATCTGAAAAATCGTGGTAGGAGAAACAACGTATATATTTCATCGTGTTAGGGGGAGAGGTAAAATTTAAAAATTTCACCAGGAGCGGGCGCCCCCCACCCCTCCATGTAGATCCGCCATTGGAGACATGGGAAGGTGGGAATTGCTTTCCATAAGAAAGTCAAAATATTATTAAGAAACGAACAGTGGATCATAGAGAAAGTGAATCGACGCAAATGAAAACAGGGGAATAAAGATAGGAAACATGAGAACCAGATCCATACCTTGCCCCGGACGACGACCGATGCTTTTGCTTGGTGATTAGAGAGATCAAAAGCAATCTCCATGCCGGAATTTCCAGCTCCGACGACAAGGACATCGCGGTCTTGATAAGGCTTCCCGTTCTTGTACATGCTAGAATGCACCACCTCTCCTTCATACCCATCTAGACCCTGTATGTCCGGGATGTAAGCTTCAGCGTTTTCCCCGGTAGCGACCACGAGGAACCTAGCTTGGTACTCCTCGGACTCACCGGTCCGGGTGTGCTCGGTGCGTATGATCCAGGTGCGGCTTGTGTTGTCATAGCAGGCACTTTTGACACAGCGATTGTAAATGGGTTGGATATTGAACTTGGCGATATAGTCGTCCACATAACGGACGAATTCGTTCTTAGCAACGTAGGTTGGCATGGACTCAGGGTATGGTTTGTGGGGTAGCTCGCAGAACTCCTTGGCTAGGTGCAGGTGGAGCCGATCATAGGCTCGCTTTCGCCAGAGCGGGGCCGAGCAGTCATCTCTCTCCAAGATGATGTGGTCTATATTGAGATTGGAGAGGCATGCAGAGGCAGAGAGGCCGGCCGCACCAGCACCCACAATCACAACTTCCTTCAACATTCTCTCTTTGGGACCTTTCTTCTTGGTGATCGACGATACAGGCTTATTCCTTGTTAGACTGGGTATTTATAGCTGGTTGGGAGGGAAAGTGCATGTGGACTTCCCGTAAATTTATATGATTCGTCACTGTGCATGTAAGTCACTTTAATGGACCATAAATATGCACGTGACTATACTTGAGGAAATGGGTTCCATTTGCTTCAAGGTTCGGTTTCCAATTTGGGTACGGAGATCATTCCAAAATGTTGGGATCTCAACAAATTGAATATATTTGATACCCAGTCCAACTCTAAATGTTTTTCTTTTATGAATTTTCTAATAAACTCTTTTTTTAAATTCCAAAAAAAAAGAGCATTTTGAGTTTGATTGGGTATCAAATATATGGGATCCGATTTGGTATCCAAAACCATATCCCGTTAATAATCAGAATGCATTCCGTACCCTCAGATACACTGATTGGTATAAGATAACAGGTCAGCTCAGGTCAGGTGTGTTTTTGTGGGTTTAAGTTGGGTTTTCATATTTGCGGCCTAAGACAAATATATATATATATATATATATATATATATATATATATATATATATATATATATATATATATATATATATATATATATATATATATTTCCGGTGATGCTCCAATCAGACTTCCTATTTCCCGATATAGATCAAAAAGTGGTAGAGTTGATTAAGGCACCACCAACAACAACAACAACAACTAAGCCTTTTACCATACTAGACCAGGTCTGCTACATGGATTCTTTGCTTCCACGTATCCCTATCGTGTGCCATGTTAGCAGTTAACTCCCAATAAGGTAGATCATTCTTTATTGTTTCTTTCCAACACATTTGTGGTCGACCTCTACCTCTTTTAATACTTTCCAAATTTAGTTTTTCTAACCTTCTTACAGGTTCTTTTTTTGATCTTCTTTCTATATGTCCAAACCATCTTAAACGATGTTCTCTCATTTTATCCTCTATTGGTGTCACTCCGAATTTGTTTCTAATAACCTCATTATGTATACGGTCTTTGATTGTATGACCACTCATCCATCTCAACATCTTCATTTCTGTCACAGATATCTTTTGTATATGTTGATAATTAAATGACCAAAACTCAGAACCATAAACATGGCAGGTCTAATTGTTGCTCCATAATATTTACTTTTTAATTTTAATGGTATCTTCTTATCACAAAGAATACGATGCTCCTCTCCATTTTAACCAACCAACATTAATTCTATGTGTAATATCTCCATCAATTCTTCCATCACTCTGAAAAATTGACCCTAGGTATTTAAAACTTTCCTTTTGGGGAATGCAATGTGTGCCAATTTTAATTTTCATGTCCTTTGAAGTAACCAAATGATCAAACTTACATTCCATAGATTTTGTCTTTATTCTACTAAGTCGGAGGCCTTTACTTTCTAATGTTTCTCTCTATAGTTCCAATTTTCTATTAACTTTTTTCTTGGACTCCTCCACTAATACAATGTCATCTGCAAATAACATACACCAAGGTACTTCATCTTGAATATGTTTGTTAACTCATCCATCACAATTATAAATAAGTATGGACTTAAAGTTGATCCTTGATGTAACCCAATATTAACTTCAAAGAAGTCTGTCGTTCCTTCATGAGTCCTCACACATGTTTTTGCACCATCATAAATGTCTCTTATAAGGTTAATATATGTCAATGGGATACCTTTTTTTTCAAAGTTCTCCAAAGAACCTCCCTCGGTATCCTATCATAAGCTTTTTCTAGATCAATAAATATCATGTGAAGGTCTTTCTTTCTTGCTCTAAAATGTTCCATAAGACGTCTCAAAAGGTGAATCGCTTCAATAGTAGATCTTTCTCATAATTTCATAGTATGACTCATTAACTTGATACCTCGATAATTCGCACAATTTTGAATGTCTCCCTTGTTCTTATATATGGGTATAAGTGTACTTGCTTTCCATTCTTCGGGCATCTTTTGGTTTTTTCATATTTCATTAAATAGTCTTGTGAGCCAAATGATTCCTATTTCTCCTAGTATTTTCCAAACTTCTACAGGAATATTATCTAGTCCTACCGATTTACCACCCTTCATACGTTTAAGAGCTTCTTTGACTTCATTCTTTTGAATACGTCAGTAGAAATTGTGGTTTATATACTTTTCTGACTTGGCTAAATCTCCTAAACTAATACTAACATCTTTATTTTCATTAAAAAGATTATAAAAATAGTTTTTCCATCTATTTCTTATATCATCGTTTGCCACTATAATTTTTTCATCCTCATCTTTTATGCATCTAACATAATTAAGATCTTTAGTTTTCTTATCTCTAGCCCTAGCTATCCTAAAAATATCTCTTTCGCCCTCTTTTGAGTTGAGTTTTTTATATAAGTCCTCCCAAATCTTAGCTTTTGCTTCACTAATGGCCTTTTTCGCTTCCTTCTTTGCTTTCTTCTAAGCTTCTAAAGTTTCACTAGTTTTCTTAGCATAATGTAATTTGTAACATGCCCTCTTTGACTTGATTTTATTTTGTACTACTTCACTCCACCACCAAGCTTCTTTTTGTGCCAGTACACCTCCCTTAGATACCCCTAATACATCTTTCGCCACTTTCCTAATATGTATATTGTTCCACATATCACAAGGTGTGTCAACATAATTCCAAACATCTCCTTGAAGGACTTTCTGTTTAAATATATCTTCTTTCTCGCTTTTGAGGTTCCACCATCTAGTCTGAATAGCTCGATGCACTCTTTTCTTCTTTGTCCACTTTTTTATTTGTAAATTCATAACTAAAAGTCAATGTTGGGTGGTTAAGCTTTCTCCTGGAATTACCTTACAATCTTTACAACGAGCTCTATCTTTTTTTCTACAAATAAAGTAATCAATTTGTATTTGTGATAAGCCACTCTTATAAGTAATTAAATGTTCATCTCATTTTTTGAAGATTGTATTGACTATAAAGAGATCAAATGCCATAGCAAAATTTAAAATCTCGCTACTTTCCTCGTTTATATCCCAAAACCAAAGTTTCCATGAATCTCTTGATATCCTAATGCCTCTTTACCGACATGTCCATTTAAATCTCCTCCTAAACAAATCATCTCCCTTTGTAGAATCTTTTGAAACACCTTATCTAACTCTTCCCAAAAAATTGTCTTTATACTATCTTCTAGTCCTACTTTGAGTGCGTAAGCACAAACTATATTCAAAACCTCTGCTCTTAACACTAATTTCAACGTCATGATTCGGTCACCATATCGTTGTATGTCTACTACACTCTTCTTTAAATCTTTATTTATGATAATACCAACTCCGTTTCGAGCCTTTTCTTTACCTGAGTACCATAATTTAAAACTTGTATCCTCTATCTCCTTTGTTTTTCTCCAACCCATTTTGTCTCTTGTAAACATGGAATATGAATCTTTCTCCAAATCATAGTATCTACCACCTCCATTAGCTTACCAGATAATGTTCCGATATTTCAAGAACCAATACAAATATTATTATCTAGGACTAGCTTCCTTACCCCCCCGCATCCGTCCATAATCAAAATGCAGAGACTCTCTCTGAAAATTTTTTACTACATTCAAGCGGCAATGTAGCGGGACTAACTTCTTTACCTACACCCGTCCATGATGTGGGAACCCTCTCTTCAATTGATTCACTACATTCGGGCGAAAATGTAGTGGCTCTCGCTTACTTCTTACTGCATTCAGGATCTGCAGCACGTCGCTAGGCGGGGACGCCCCATAACAATTCTCATAATTTTTGTAATCCATGTTATAAAAATCTGACGAAGTTTTACACTGGCTGTCGAAAGCCTAACACAACCCTCCTCCTTTATCCGGGCTTGGGACCGGCAATGCAAAGGTGATCCTTACATGGGCGGAGTTAGAGTTGATTAAGGCACCAAGTAACATAATTTATATCCTTTCTTTAAATCCATAATTTATATCCTTATACAATTTTACGCAAATTTGAGGAATTTACGTTTTACGGCTTCTCTTGTTGTGTACTTTACGTTTAAAATTGTTTCAGCAGCCAAGGGTAGTAAAGGAACCAGCAGAGGCTGTTAAAGTCGTCCGGTTTACCTCCCAATGGTGTGTTGTGCTCCTCTCGTTTACTCCTTCGTGGTATGTCTGTGAGCTAGCTGGGCGAGAGCTAGCTTAGTAGACTTAAATAAACCTTAGTTTTTTTAATTTAATTTTCTATATAAATGCACCCTCTTCATTTCAACTCAAAAAATTGCTATTAATAGAGTTTTTATTGTCAAAATATTCTTGATCGAGTGGGAATCGACTGTGTGCCCAGGACTCATCCAATCAACTATACCCTAAATGTGTTTCTTATGACATAATTATAAATACATTATATACTCCGTTTCATCTTTGGCATTAAAAGTGAAGACAGCCGTTCATGATCCATCTAATTCTCCACATGTAGAAACCAGATCCCATACAGTAATGTCTTTTCCTGAATGGGTATGGACCCGATCAATGCTGTTAGCTCCTACTATGATTGATCGATCATCGTCATTTTTCCTATATTGTCTGTAGAGAGTCGAAGTCAAAACTTCCTTTATAATAAATAAAAAGGTATTTTTTAAATTTTTATATTCATTTTATTGTGAAAAACATAGTTTCTCTTTCGTTATAGGGTTCCAACTTATGAGCTACCATGGATTCTTTTTTACTGTATTTTCAAATATTAAAATAAATGCATGCATGTGCCACTCTTGGCAGATCTTTAAGAGTTTTCATGTAGCCGATCAACACGTCGACACGGGGACAAACCTACACATTTGTCATCGTCTATGTGGAAAACGCTTAGGGCTGGTCGGACGGCCAGAGGGTTCACCGCATGAAGAACGTGAAGCCATTTCTTTAAAGTTAAAGCGAACCTGGTGTATGTCAAAACGACCATACTCTCCTTACCTACCTCTCACAGTTTTCTTAATAAACCAACACTATATTAAAATTTTAAACCCTCGAATCAGATTTTAGACACGTGTGCGTGCACACGCATGCACACGCGCACACACACACACACACACACACATATATATATATATATATATATATATATATATATATATATATATATATATATATAGAATAAAAAGAAAGAAACCAGTAACACCTTAAGTTTTAGCATAACCACAATCTTCAATCATCCATTTTATCATAGCTAGGTCACATTTAATTAGAAAACAAAAAAAGCATACATGAACAAAATACAAGTACAAAAGTATACATATGCTCTTGATAATGTTTTGGTTCACGACTATTTACAAACCTTTTTTTACTATCTGCACATTTTTTTTAAAATACCAAAAAATATTACTCATATAAATATTCTCCTCTCACACCCAATTTCAATATTTCTCTCTCATCTTCCACCCAATTTTTCTTCACCCATCGAATTCCAACAAGAGTCTATCTGGTTGGATATGTTTTATTTAGCATTGTTGCCTTCTTCCTAACTCAACAATGCATATTCATAACTTACGATTCTTGTCAAAAAAAAGAAAGAAAATATTAAAAACAAGAAAAACAAATCAATGACAAGAAAGAGAAGAACGACAACAATAAGAATCAATAACAGAAGAAGAAAAGAAAATTAAGAAACATACAAAAAATTAGAAAATAGGTGAAGCTAAGTGTCTCAGCGCATCTCTCTTATTTGAAAGACTGCCCCATTTGCATTTTCTTAAGCCTATGCCACATCTCTCTCCTTGGAAACTTTATTTTATCTTTTTATTCTGATAAAAAATGAAATCAATACATCAAATAAACAACAAAAAATACATCAAATCAATGAAATACCCTACCAAATCACTAAAACACTTTTTGAATTGGCCTCATTTTCCCTTTTTCTTGATTCCATCTTCTTTTTCTTTATTTATCGATCGAATTCGAAGCACTATGAGACAGTGGATGATTAAATATTGTATATTGGATCGAGCTTCAAGTCGTGGGTCACCGAAAAAATGGTATGGAATGGTTGATGGTAAGAAGAAAATGGGTCAAAGGAGAGAGAGGAGAGAGATTTTTAAATATAAAAAATATTGGATAATTTTTGGATTTTGGTAGGGGTAAAATCACAATCACAGTAAAAAGGAGGTGTCAATAGTAAAAAGACATAATTGATAGACACACATTTTTTACATAGATTTTAATTTTGTCCTTTTTAAAATCTAATTTTTTTTCCGATTCTCTTGGTGTTTGAAAACTCCGCCTATGTAAGGAATCACCCTTGCATGGCCGGTCCCAAGCCCGGAAAAAGGAGGAGGGTTGTGTTAGGCTTCCGACAGCCAGCGTAAAACTTTGTCGGACTTAACATGGATTCTACAAAAAAAACAAAGAATCCATGTAGCTGACCCCATCTAGTATGGGAAAAGGCTTAGTTGTAGTTGTAGTAGTAGTCTTGGTGTTTGAAAATCTCTCTCCTCTCTTTCTCGCTTTGATCAGTTTTTCCTTACTATCAACTATCCTATATCATTTTTTCGGTGATCACAACCTGAAGAGGAAAAGAAGAGGAAGGGAGAACCTGGTCATTTTTTCGGTGACCACAACCTGAAGCTCGATCCAATATACAATATTGAACCATCCACTATCTCATAGTGCTTCTAATATGCTTGAAAAAGGAAGAAAAAGAAAAGAAGAGAAAGGGAGAAGGTGACCAATTCAAAGAAAGTTTTAGTGATTTGGTAGGGTATTTCGTTAGACTTATGTATTTTTTGTTGTTTATTTGATGCATTGATTTTATTTTTGGTCAAATCAAAATAAAAAATGAGGTCATTCTGGATGAGAGAGACATGACACAAGTATGTCTCCCCAACAAGGGAGAAGCACTTCAACCGTGTCTTTTTTATCGGGAACTTTTTTTAGTTTTTTATTTTCTTATTTTTTTGTATGTTTGTTGTTTTTTCTTGTTTTGTTTTTCTTATCTTTTTCTATTTTTCAACAAGATTCAGAGCTGCAAAAAAACAACAATGGTAAATAAAATATCTTTTGTCACAGAAAAAGATCAGGTGAAATAGACTCTTAGTGAAATTGGGTGAGAGAGGAAAGATTAAGTGGCAGTATGTAATTATGTGGAGTAGAGAGAGTATTTTATATGAAAGATAATTTTGGTACTTTTTTGAAAATAGGAGTGTATAGATAGTGAAAGAGACGTGTAAATAAAAGTTTTTTAGAAAAAGTGAATGCGTTTGAATTCTGTGACGATTAATGCCAGAGGGTTCACTGCAGGGGAAACGTGAGAAGTGATTCCTTTAAAGTTGCAGGCGGACCTGGTTCACGTCAAAACTCATGCTCTCCTCACGTACCCCTCACGACTTCCCAATAAACCAAGACTGCACGTAAATTTATATATATATATATATATATATAAAGTTTATATCTTTTCGTACAAGGTGTTAACATGCCCAAACAATACCATTTTTAAGGTAAAAATGATCTCAAAAAGCAGCTCATACACAAATACAAGCGTATGCGCGCATAAAGTACTCCAGCCTTTGAATGTGATCATCCGGTGCACCCACATAAATTCCGGGTGAAATACCAGACCACCGCCAAAACATCAAGCTTCAGTGCATGGCACAATATTTTAAGTTAGATTACGGTGGAATTAAAGTAAATCAAATGTCCAAGGAGTACATTTTAAGTTTGATTCATCTTCCAAAGAAAAACCTGCAAAATCCAATCCAATTTATCGACTTAACATTCTTGAATTGCTTCCACACGGCCAAAAATCAAACAACCTTTTGTGCCTGTTATCAACTTCTCCACTTCAAAAGAACCAAATAAATTGTATAATGTCGATTAACGTTAGAGTTAAAGTTATAATCACTCATTTTCTCTCTTCTTCTAACTCACTTCCTCGACCAAAAGAAAAGAGTTTCTGAAACTTAAATTTAGAGGTGGGTTGCCCCCCGAAGTCTTAAAGTTTCATTGGAACGGCTCCACGGCCTCAATGTTTCAAAATCTACATAGATGAGTCCTAAAGTTACACTGGGACTGCTCTACGACTGCAATATTTGAAAATCTGCATCCATAAGGCCTATAAAAAACCCCACAAAACCAATTTTATGCCCCTCATCCTGCTGAAGGGCAACCAACATGCAAAAACAGATAAGTTTGGCTAAGCTTACACTTTTTAACACGATAGGTTTGTGTTCATGCCAGGGAGGCTTCATTGCAAAAACAATCAATCTTCATGGACAAAAAATCAACCCTTTAACACGAGGAGATAACCATGTTTTTCTCATTCAAAGAATCAAATGAATCATGTGATGTTTCTCCCTTGGCCAAAATAATGGGCAAGACTTATTGAGACCTTGATGTTGCCGATGGAGTCCTATGATCTCCCTAAGTAGATTTAGAAGTATCCCTTTGTTAATGAAATTAAATGCCTTTTAGGCAAATTACAACAAAAGGAGGACCACAACATTTTTAAGAACCTTCCATCAATTGATACTCTACAGACTTTTACACCAAGCAGCACTGAGGAGATATATAAAGGTAAAAACAGAGGGATCCACAAATGGAAAACTGTAACCCTGCAAGTTAACCAGTCGAACAATAATGCTTACCAGATTGAAGTGAAACTTTCTATCGGCTCCAATTCTTCAAGCATGTTTGCAGCTTGGAGGCAATCAGATGCATCCGCTATACGACCATCATCCCTATGGATCATCCCTAGATAATACCAGGCCAATCTATTTGTTGGTTCTAGCCTCAGTGCATCTGAAAGGAAGCTCCGAGCGACAGGTAAAGCTTTTGAACCTGTTTTCCAAAGCAAAGCGCCAAGAGACACTTTACAGGGCACATGATCCATATCTATCAAGAGGCCATTGCAGTAAGCAGCCAATGCTTCTTCGGTCTGTCCACGGGCTTCATGCATAATACCTGAAAGAGTCACATAGAAGACAACTAAAAGGTGCGCTTGAAAGCATTCCCTAGTCAATAGAATGGAAAATTTGAAACAGAAGGCCGTTAACAACACACACTGACCAAAAATATCTAATGCAACTTCTGCATTTGTTGGTGAGGAAACATGTCTTTTTCCATGATTTCTTTCCATTGCATGCTATTAGGTGAGCCTAATTGCACGGTTGCAACTTCAATAATGATGTAGAGAGCGACTAGATGATTACTCTTTCTTTGTTCTATTCTTTATTTAAGTTAAAAATTCCTTCATCTTTAAGATTTTCCTATACAATTCAATGTTTTGTTAACTCCTTTCACCATCCACCAGCACAAATGCTGTTGTTTCCAAGATAACATGCAGTTAGTTCATTCATAACCAAAGTAAAGATAGATGGTTTAGTGCTACTCGTAAGTATAATATAATGTATCAATCATCCCCTCATGAGTCCTACACTGACTGCTTCATTATACATGTCGTTTATAATGTCGACACATAAAACAGGTACTCCTTTCTTCTCAAAGATCTCTAAAAATAGACGTTCCTACCATGCCATAGATCCCCTCTAGATCAGATATAAAAGATTGTACCAATATGTGAAGATTTGGGCGGTAAATCAAGATAATTCATATGAATTAGCTTGTATTTAGAAGGCATATTGTTAGCCGTGGAAGATTTGCTGAAAGATCTTGCAACATGAAGGCTGATTGCTACCTTCAGTGTGTAGAGTCATAGAAGAGTAACAATTTAGAGCTCCGGCCTTCTCCAGACAAATTTCAGCATCTTTCCAATGTGAAAGACTGGAGTACAAACTTGCAAGACCTTGCCATACTTCAAACTCACCAATTCTCTCATCTTCAACCTATAAACACGAGTATCAGCAACCTCAGAAACTAAAGTAGAAGTTGAAGAGAACACAATGACAAAAAGAAGAAAATGTACAACAGAGCCAGGTTTATATTCCATCAGCTCATCAATAAACTAACATTTGATTTAAATTAAACACATGGATGTCAATATCAAGATGCTAGATTTGAAATATGTTGTAATGTTTTAGCCTAAATTAGAAAAGAATTCCCAATACATTTTAGAAAATCCAAGTTTTAATGATCTTTTCTGATGTTTCATACACGGAGCACCAATTGGTCATGTAAGAAATACATCTACTTTAATTCGAGGGAGATGTTCTGCTCAGACTCAAAGACCCATCCTTCAAAATTGAAACTTGCTAGAAGGTTTTAGTAGAGAATAAGTTGCCATGAAAAAGTCCCCAGTAGAAATACAATAACAATGGAAGATAAATACGTTGGCTCAGAGTGAAGTTGAGCAAGATGAAAGGTGTTGTTGACAAAGCCTTGGAAGTTAAATGGCATCATATCACACAATGACTTGGAAAGGGGACCAGAATGTTCAGAATTTGACAGTATTGATTAATTTCATAATAGAGGAAACCATTAAACCTTATCCTTAACTTACAGATTCAAGAACAAAATCATTATATCATTAATTTCTCAGCTTCTGCACCCATATCATCCACATGCATTAGCAACAAGAATTCAACATATTGAACTCAATTAGAGCCTGTATTATGAGTTCTCATACGACATTAAGTGTGTCTTTCAAATTACCTCTGCATGTGAACCATGTTTAGGATGTTAAAAATTAGAAGAAAAAAGCTGCAGAAACTTATATAGCAAATGCAATCACTAAAAGTTGCCCAATGGATAGCCAACCAATATGGCATCAACCACACGTGTTGCTAGAAAGTCGTACACCCTATGTAAGCATATTCATTTCATGTGCTGATTATGATAAATACAAGTAGAACAATGAACAATGTATACGTGCAGGTTGTAGGAGATGCAACTCTTATATAAAATTCGGTGTTGTAGCACAATCAAATCAATATAATCCAAACACCGGTAACGATGGCCAACTTATGATATTCATATAAACTATGAATGTTGCTTACAAAATCCTTAGAAGTCAGGAACTACCATATCATTAGTAAAAGGTCCATGATGCAAACCTCTTTAACATTTTTTACAGGCCCAAAAGTCTTGCGTTGCGCTTGAGCAAGAGCAAGCAATAGACGGTATGTCTCAACAGCATCCATGGGTAAGGACTGAGCAATTTTGAGCTTTGCCTTCAGTCTAAGCAGTGAACCCTGGTCCCACTTGCTAGTCTCATCTAATGCGGCATCAACAACCACTTCAGCATCTGAAAACCGCTGTTGAGCAGATAAAAGAAGGGCAAGAAATTTCCATCCTTTTATGACTGAGCCACCTGTGGCATCAAGGAAACCCCTGGCACAGCGTAATGCTGCATTTGTATTCCGATGCTCAGCATATTGAAGACCCAGATCAAATAGTATATTTGGATTGTTGTTTCCAAGGCTGATAGCTTCATCCAAGGTTTTCAAAGCTTCACTCTGCAACTGAGATCTCTGGAAATCTGAGGATGCAACTTTTGCCTGCTTCCCAAGGCAAACCCCTAGCAAATGAAGACCTGTACCCTTTAAGTGTTTCATTCTTCCTTCTAAAATAGAAACAGCATGACGAGCATATGACACCCCCTCAGAAGCAAGAAGGCAATCCTCGGCACAGACTTTGCTAGCTAACAGTAATGCTAAAAGGTCAGAAGGGTTTTCATGCTTGCCAAGTAATTTCCTCAACAGATTTAAGGCGGCATTATTCTCTGCTGCTCCCATGTAGCAAAGTGCCAAATTAATCCATTGTTCATAGCGGGAGAATATCCCAGGTGTTAACCCTTCAATTTCTGCTGCTATTACAGAAGTCAGACCAGAGATAGAAAGTGCTAATGTAATGTGTTCCATTACATCAGGATCCCACTTGACTTTACCAAGGCAAGTTTTTCTTAGGATTATCATCAAGAGCAGAATTGCCTCTTCCAAGTTACACCTTGGAACATATGAACCGTCAATCTGAACTCCTAGGCTGGGAGGACCAGCCTCAACACCACCAAATAAAAGAAAGGATGCAAACTCCTTCTGGATACGAGCACAAGATTCATCATCCAAATTCCATTGATTAAGTAGAGCACGCCTGTAGGCAACAATTGCTTCTTCATACAAGCCTGCTTGCTTCCATAGTTCAGGGAGAAGTTCAACAGCCTTGGTTACTATATCTTGCAACTTATTATCTACCAAAACATCTGGTATCCCTTGAGGAAATATTTTTTCAATGGCATCAAGGATGCTATTGCATTCATTTGCAGCCTCTGCAACATTCATGTTCAAAATTAGTAAGGGAAGTAGTGAAAACGAAGCAACCAATTTTTAATAAAGATTAAAAACACAAATATAAAATACACCATTCTCAAATATGCAAATTGTGTGGTTGCTCATTTAGCACCAGAACCAATAAAACCTTTTGTCACCCTAGGTAGGGTCAGCTATATGGGTTTTTGGTCAATGTGATATATCTTAAACCATACCCACATCTAACTCCATCCAGAACTTTGGAAGCTTTCCTTCAGCCTCTTTTCTGGTGCTCAACATCTAACTTCTTATGCCAAGCTTTATAACACGCTATTGATTTTATAATGAACAAGAAGCACATACCATAGATTAAGCAAACTTTTCATAAGCATAAGCACCCTAGCAGCATCAATCAGCTTCTAGGTTACTTCCAACATCAGCTCTTTATGCTGGCTGGTCCAATAAACCCATCAACTATGATGACTTTTTAGTTGTAATTTTTTTGCAAGTGTTCTTAAGCATCACTCATTTCAGAATGGAAAATAGATCTTGATGCAAAAGCGCCACCTGATTTAAGGAATAATACCTGACACAAGAAATAACACAGTAGTATCGAGATTACATTGATCCTAATGAGTTCACATGAGGCAGTTCCCACTTGCAGGACATGTAACCTCTGACATAACATAGAACAGAAAAACTTCATATAAACATCCAATGGATTGGCATACCACTCAGAACCTGGCCCCAATTGAGAAATGAGTACTAAATTTCAACAATTGTCTACAAATATGACACTATAAAAGAGGCATAATTTCTACTTATCTTTACATTAAGTTGTTAACTTATAACTGGTGATAGTGACATCAATTATCAAGTGCCTACATGATAAGTCAATTAAGTATATAAACATATGTCGTTCCTATGGTGGAAAAGTACCCACAAACACACAAGGGCTCCTGACACTTGTCTACATGGTTGGTTTGTATGCTTCAAGTTTAAGCTACACTAACAAAATCTTGTTTCCAGAGTGACAACATATAACAATAGGCCATGGTGTAGATCTCCAACTATGATAGTTTCCATGGTATACATCTGAAATGGAACTTGAAGGCCTCAGTAATACATACCATTTACCCTCCCAAGCTTTTGCAGAGTCTTAGACTTCAAGTATATAGCTTCAAGAACCAAGCTAGCTGCATTTTGGGGTACTGAATGCACTGAATCACTGCGAGAGCGATTCCTCTTTGAAGTAGTTCTTTCTGCAGGAGTTTGAAATCGACGAACAGCAGCCTGAAGATCTATGCCTTCAAAAACTCGAAGAGCAGCTTCAATGTTACCTTTTTGGTACTCCAGCCTACCAAGGAGAGCTCTGGCTTCCTGTGAAAAGGACAGATGTTATGAACATCTAAGAAAAATAAAACAGTCCTAAGTACTGTGAGAAAATCACCATAACAAAGCATTAAGACTTGATAAAATGTAAGGAATTGCTGAGAAACAAAGTACCAAGAGTTGCCAAGAGATTCGCAAAGGTTCAAAAGAACGAATTATTTCAGTAACCTTTAATCTCAATAAAAAGCAAATATAGCAACTGATTTCAGGACCTAGAAAATCACGTTTTGAAACATATTCTAGAAAATCACATTTTGAAACATATCACTTGAATTCATGAATTTCATCATAAGGTCAGAGATCCTTTGGTGTGTATTAAATATTCCACCATGCAATAACTATGACATGTGTAAACCATAACCGTGTGATAATATGTACATGTATCTATTGTTGATATATGAGAATCTGTCATTTCTGTCATGCATGCAATCATGTTCATGTAGCTAATTTCCTAATTACCTAAATTTTTTACCACATATTTTTCATCAAAGCTCCAAAGATACTTCATTGACATTTATGCTTAACCCTAAGGTTTAATCACGCAAAAGTGGATCACCTTAGGCTCGAGATGTCCCATTCTTCATTCTCAAGTACAACAGTGACATGTATATGGATGCACAGGCAAGACAGATAGTTCATACTAGGTACATCTATGACAAGTGTGTGCAATCAAAAGTATTGCCAAAGAATAAAAACAGCGCCAAGTCTTATTGATCAAGATGAAGATCAATATCATCTAACTTTTGAGTTTCATAATACTTGAGCAATTAAGTCTCAACTTATACTTCATTTCCATGAGAAAGAGAGCATTTAAAATGCAAAATCACCTCATGGTTGAGTGATAATCCCCCCCGCAGTGAAGACTCCGCCTCCTCAATGTTTCCTTCATCAAGCATTGCTACTACATCCGATGTCTTTATAGAAAGCCCATTTGTTTGGGCCTCTGTGACAGCCATATCATTTTCCAAATTCTGTCCCTCTTCTTGTTTCATTTACAATAATCTATCATGGGCTTTCGGAACAGTGGAACTTGGAAAATGTGGACTAACCCCTCATTGACCTACATCAAAATTTCCATGTTTTTCTTAAGGGACAGAACAAAAAAATCAACAAAACCCTAACGAAAATCTAAATGTTTCCAGGAAAGACATGGTCCAAGAAATTGAAACATACGACGGCAATATATTTTGAACATAAGAATTCTCTTCCAAAAGTTATTTCTAAAGTATGAACTGAGGTTCTCCGGTTCAGGATATTCCATGCATCAACTAAAGCATACTACAGCTTTGATCAACAAACAAAAGACTGGTTTTTCTTGTTGTTCATAGACCAACACGGATGGAATCGCCTCTAACCATTTCTCGGCGATGAATCACGTTGATTCCGGCCAATTCTGGGCGCATTTCGCCAGGACAAATAGTGGGAAAGGGTTCTCCCTTGTCGACCGAACCAACATGCACGGAATTGCCTCTAGCAGGCGGCGATCCCGTCGGAAAGCAGAGAGAGGAAACGGAAACATCATTTCTTCACAAACCTGTTTGAAAACCACCTTCATTCAACGATTTCTCATACGGGTACAACGTCGACCAGGCTGACCGAATCAGATCGCCTCAAACCGTGGTCGGCCAAGCGCGTTTTAATCTGGAAAAGAAAGGAAATGAACGAGTGGCAATTCTTACAAGAAAATGATCGGCAGGTGATTTTCCCGTGGCCTCTCCGGTGAACACAAATCGAGGGGAAGGCGTCAGATGGGCTTTTTGTGGAGCGAAAGAGAAGGTGGAAGGTGCTATTTCGCCCACTCCGCCATTGTCGGGCTTCCCTGCGCCCTTTTTGTTCGGTCTCAATTTCGGATTTCTGGTCTGTATCATCATCCAGAACTGGATCATTACATTATCAGATCCAGGCTTTACATTTTTCAACTCTCAGCGTTAGCTCACCTGGCAGGGGGCTCGAGAAGTCGATCGTGAGTTCCATTCAGGGTGAATGGATGCCTGGCTTCGGCCTCTCCATTGTAAACCCGAAACACCTATCCGACCTACAGGTCGCCTCACAAGTTAAAGGTCACGAGTTCGATAACGAAGGCATGCTTCTGGCTTGGGCCTCCCCGTTTCCCTGAAACCATGAACCTGGACCAGACCAGTCCCGGTTTAGAACCATCTACCGAGGTTTTGGTTCTGGTTTCAATTTGAATCCTAAACAGCTTGAAACAGGAAAAAAATGTTAAATTTTTTGGAATTTTGAAAAGAGAATACAAAAGCGTAGAGTCCGCAGTCGGAACCGTTGGTTCCGGTTTTGCATAGTTCCAGTTCCACTGAAGGTAGAACCCTAACTAAATCGAATGGTCCTAGTTGTGGGTTTGGTTTCATGTCCAGTTTGACTAGTTTTGATTCCACCCAATTTTTCGGTCCACTTCTGGTTGGAACCACCAAGCCGGCTCCAAAACAGCTATGTTAAACTTCATCCCGTCCTCACATTATCCATCAACTCACATCATAGATAGTGGTGCTCGCTTGTTAAGGTATTCAAGCTAAACATGGAAAATGCATATTTTGGTTCAGCTCGGCTCATAGTAGCTTGTTTATATATATATATATATATATATATATATATATATATATATATATATATATATATATATATATATATATATATATATATATATATATAAGGGGGGTATGTATATACGTATTTGTGTGTATGGAAACTGGATCCTCTAATTCTAACACATGCATATGCATACTTATCCTTTACTTTTAAAAGGCATACATGTGACTTAGAAATTTATAAAGATATTTATTTAAAAATATATAAGACACTTATTATCTTCATGTTTGAATATGTAAAAGAGTGAGTATGAGTATTCATGTCAAAAATGGTAAGATCTAATATATTATATATATAAAGAGAGAGAATATAGTCCATGAGCATACCGAGTAATGTGCAAATCCACTTAAGGGCAACTATTGTTCATCTCATCGTGCTTGACTAAATCACGGCCATTCATCAAGACCCTAAAAACTCCGTCTTTCTTAGCCCCTCCTCCCATTTCTATATCTCTCACACACATATATGGTCTCTCAGTTCTTGCCTTTCTCTCACACTCCCCCTAACACCCCAAGACGACACAAAACCACTCTCTCTCTCTCTCTCTCTCTCTCTCTCTCTCTCTCTCTCTCTCTTTTGTGGTCTCTTAATGGTTGCCTCTCACACTCTGTCGGTTCAAAAACGCTCTTGCTTGGTTCTTGCCTCTCTCTCTCTCTTGCTATGTGTGTATGACAAACAAATATGCTAAATGTCCACTGCTCTTTGACTATTTCTCCGGTTGTGATGTAGTTCTACTAGTCGATCATAAGAGTCAAGATATTGGGCCTTTTTTATTATATAGAAACTAGCGAGCCCTTCAGACAACTCAAGCTAAAGAGTAAAAGCTAAGACATTTTCTGGTTGTTATGCACATATGTTGCCTTGATTGCTCGCCTTGTAACTTCATTTGAGTTCCAGTTTGTGCCACGAGTTCATATTTCAATGGCTAAGATCTCCTTGGGATATTGTCATACGGATTATTACGAGTCATATGCTGGGAAATGAATTAAGATTTCACGATTCTCAGACGTGTGATCTACGTCGGATATTGTTCATGCCTTCCGCATAACACGCCCCCCAGTTTTTCGTCTAAATTTCTTATGAGCGATCCATCAACTCTCTCAAGTCCAGTAGAAAGCTGGTAGTTATTTCAAACAAATCTCTCTCTCTCAAGTCCATGTCATCCATTGACTCTCTTATGTCCTGTAATATAAAGATTTCTACCGTTGAATTTTTAGATGAAAGCTGAAAGTTTGAATTACTTTGTACTTACGCATTAAAAACAAACACGGTTGATCTAAAAAATCCGGTGTATATATATATATATATAGAGAGAGAGAGAGAGAGAGAGAGGGGGGGAAGGAGGAACTGGTATATGCTCTGACCTTTTCAGTGCCGTGCAGAATGAATGAGGTTTGAATCTACGCTGTACAAAATAATACTTTTTGCAGTTGGTATACTTTATTCCCATGGGCAAATCTCAACCATCACCAGTTTCTCTCTCTCTCTCTCTCTCTCTCTCTCTCTCTCTATATATATATATATATATATATATATATATATATATATATATATATATATATATCAATGAATGCAAACGCTGATGATAAATTCATACAAAGAACTGTAGAGAGAGAGATTACAAATAACTTAAGTTAAATGAAAGTTGTTATCATCTTTAATGGTATGGATTATTCAACGGCTGATGCACACAGTACATGGTGAGTTGGTGACACAGGTTCATTGTGGTTTTTCCATTTTTCTTCGCAGTTCAGTTCTGTCAAACCAAAAAAAGAAAGAAGTAATTCGAGTATATCGTGCATCACACTATGGAAAGATTTTCCCGGACACGGGACACAGAGGCAAACACCAGAAATCATACATGGAGTTGCTCTAATTGCACCGCACTTCCCTTGAGGGGAACATAGTCCCCCACATACTCATCGAGGTGATCAGATAGGCAAGACTTGTCAATGCTTTCATGGTGGTATGACTTGCACACAAAGTAGATGATGCTCTGAATCACCAAACCTAGCAGGATTAGCACACAAAGAAGCAGGACAAGCATGAAGCCATACCCGAGCCTGGCCCCGAGACCACCTTGTCCGCCATGAACAACCAATTTGCCAAACAAGCCCTGGATTGCAGCATATAAGATCGAAAGCTTGATGAATATGGCGCTCGCAAGGAGCAGCTTCCCTTTTATCATCTCCTTGCTCTTGGTCATTGCTGATATCCCATACTTGTCTTCAAGAACTGAAATCACACTAGCCAAATGCCATACTACGCTTATATACACCAGCCCAACAAGGTAGATCACAAACAATACAATAATTATTATGCAAGCTGCAGTCCCATATCCCAAAATTAGCACTACCAACACGATCAAGCTTATTGATATGAAATTGTACGTCAAAGTAATGATGAACATCCACAAGAATGTCACCATCAATCGCTTCCAAACCTTCGGCACGACTGTCATGATCTTTCGCAAGGTCATTTCCTTCCCGGAATATATGCAGGCAATGGTGTACACGACGGCCGAGGTTGATAGCAAGGCGAAGATGAGCACCATGATGAGATACACTGCCTTGAACAGCCAGAATGATGTCCATTCCCAAGAAAGGTTCTTGAGGATCTTTTCTCGAGACGAAGCATTGTTTTCGTGTTCGAGGGCTTCATCATTGTGGTCGATCTTCGCGAAGATGGAGTCAGTGATCTGGATGTGGGCGAGGAAGATGATGGAGAGGGGAAGGATGAGGGTGAGGGCAATCTGAGAGAAGAGCTTCCTCCATGAATATGTGATCTTGAAGGCTTCTTTGTAGACGCCAAAGAAGCCAAGGAATTGAAGCTCTTCTGGTTCCTTGTCCATTGATGAGCCTCTCTTGTTTTTTGGCGGTCAGGCCTCTTTTTGTGAATGGGAAGTTCAAGGGAGAGATGGATGTTATTATATTGAGGTGCTTGTAGAAAAAGAGCTATCAGAATATCCATAAGTATGCAGTTAATAACAAAGATGCCATTGTCATGAACAGATCAAGTCCCAAGTATTCATTATAAATTCAATAATGTCAAGCCCCTGCTGGATCAGACAGATAAGTGTTATACCACGATTCGTTATTTGAGATTGAATATGAATGGTTCGCCGGGTTTGAAGCTTCGGACCTTCTAGTTGCACACCTAACAAAACCTTTTGGTAGAATAAATAGTAGGTTCACCATCGATGGGGGAGGATGTTGAGACCAAGCTTAGATAAATCACAGTCAATGAAATATTTTAAGAATAACTATGGTTAGGGATAAGAAAAAAAAAAGATAAGATAAGGATAAGAAAATTAATAAAGTTTTTAATGAAAATAAAGATGATAGTATCAGTTTAAAAAAGTTCATCAAATCCGAAAAAATATATAAACCGTAATTTGTATCGACATATTCAAAAGAATGAAGTCAAAGAGGCTTTTAAACATACGAAGCTTTGTAAATCTATAGGACGAGACAATACTCTTATGAGAGTTGAGACTCACTTAGCTCATATAAGACTATTTAATGAAACATGAAAAACCCAAAAGATATCTAAGTAATAGAGAGAGAGTATACTTATACTTATATATAAGAACAAGAGAGACATTAAGAATTGTATAAATTATCAACGTATCAAGTTAATGAGCTATAATATAAACTATGAGAAATAATTATTGAATTTAGATTAAAACAAATATCAAGTACAATAAAAAAAACCAATTTAGATTCATAGAGGACAAATTTATCATCGAAGGGATTCATCTATTATGACCTGTTATGAAACATTTTAGAGTAAAAAAGAAGATTCACATTGTATAAATACTAGGTTGGCCTTCTCTTCGGTTTACACTTTGAACCCAAAAACAAGACATAATGGTTCCAATTTTCCAATAATAGTATGATTGGCAGACTAGTAATATGTTGAAAAACAAGGCTATTTAGTTAAGTCGAATATTCTCTCTAAACCAGATAAAGGATGACGTGCTGGACTCGGTACCGCGTTCGTCAACGTCAAGGCTTTCTTCAATTTACGAAATTATCCTTTACAAAAAAAAAATTACATAAAACCCAAAGGTATGAAACCATGACACAAGTCAGCCCAACTTAAATAAGATATGATTTCTTCTCTAGGGTCCAAACAGTCTTGCCGATCCATTCCGGATTGTGAAGAATATAGCTCCATCAGCAAAAGCTCTTGTTATGTTATCCATGCAAGGCCCAAGTTAACACATGAACGTACCTCCTAGGAATCGAACATGCCACCTGCAAGTGGGTGTCAAAGGACCCTATTTGTGAGCCAACATTTTGCCACAGTTTAAGATTCATGCACTCGCTCTCTTTCTCTTTTTCTGTAATAGACATGGCCAGTTTTGATTATCTTAGATCCGAAAACCGTAACTAAACCAGTTCAGAACGGGTAGTGAAACTGTTGATTTCGGAACGTTTTTTATTTGAGTCTTAAATTGCCCGAAACAAGTAAGGTGGTGTTGCAATTGAACAGGGTGACTCACGGTTTTCAGTCTAGTTTCAAGTCCTATTTCAACGGGTTTTCGGGTTTCCGTTCAACCAGGTTCGATTCTTGTTTCAAACTGTTTATCTAAAGCCACATATCACAAGGTTCAGGAATTCTTGATCTATAACTCCTATATAATTGTTAGGGGTCTGTCTTCGGAAGTTCTCCTTCTTTAAGGTCATGAGTTCGATACTCGGGGTATGTAAATCTTGTAATTGCTCCCGTCATGTTGAAGAAGGCTGGCTTTCCTAGAGCTAGCATGTCCTAGCGACACGAATAACCATTAGATGTGGGAAAAAGCACATTTGGAATAATTAGTTTTCCTATTCTCTCTCACATTCAGTGGTTATCGCTCTAGCACAAACTAGCGCTAGCAGAATCTGAGACATGGTAGAACGATATCTTACAATGTAAACCCCCAACAGATTACTGACTTTGTTTGGTAAGAGAAGGATAATTTTGGAATTCTCCTGCGGGCAATTTCTCTGCTCAGGCAGCCAGGTTTGAAGTTTCAGCAACCTCAGCTCGTCAATGACGGGTGGGTCCTTTTAATGGACCCGCGAAAGAGGGAAAAGGACCTCCGACGCGGATGGATCCGGTTAGACGCGTTTCTGGTCAGTTTCATGCTCTGGAACCAAGCTCGACCCGCTTTAATTCGATTCGGGCTTTGGGTAGTGGGTATTTTCATTTTTTTGGAGTCCAATAGGGACGCTAGCTAGTAGATGCACACCCCATGTATTGAACTCATGACCATAAGCTTGTGGGTCGGCCCCCTAGCCAGGTGAACTGCTCCTGATCGTGTGGGTATGTTCATCTTTTTAAAGCCTAATTTGTCAACTGATTTATTTCATTATTTTGTAATAATACAAATGAATCTTTGTAAACACATCGATTTTTTTAAGAATTAATTATTAAAAGAAACTTCTTTGAAAAGTAAAATTATAAAAAACTTGGGAAAGTGTTGAACATCTTAACCTTTTGGATTTAAGATCAAACAAATGTGAGGAGCAGCATCAAAGAGATGTGATTCAGGTTTAAGTCGATCAAATTGGATTTAAAAGGTCAAGATCCAAGACTCAGGGAGCTCAAGGTTCGAATTCCAGGACAAAATCCAAAGTTGGTTCATGAAAGATTATATCATTTGGTGTTGATGCCGATCCAAATCCATGTTAAACAAATCCAAGATCCACACATGAGACGTTTGAAGAGTCAAAAGGTGGTGGTGCCGTGTTGGAGGCTTCCAATGTTCCATTCTTACAAAAGAAGTCTGTGCATTTGAAGAAGTCAAGCATCTTAAGGTGGTTTGAGTTTCCATATTTGATGATATATTGGTGATCATGTTTTGTGCTTCACAACTATAGGTTGGCACCCGTAGGTAATTTCTAAATGCTTCACTATCCTGAAATCCTGGCCGTTTAATAATTTGTTATTTAACTGCAATAGATGTATTGGCTTAAAAGATGATATTGGATTTCCTTTCATTAGTCTTGTGGTATGAAAGAGCATAAAAAGGTTGTTAGTTTTTCCATAGTTATCTTAATTTCTTCATTGGTAGCCTCATTAAACAACACTAAATCATTCACAAACATTAGATGTGAAATTCTTGGTAAGAATTGTTTGTCACAAGCACACATTGATTATCTTGCCTATAAAAGAAAAGATAAAACACCTATAAGGGTTGCAAGATAATTTTATGAGAAAAATGTACCCAACATTGACTATTAATTATGGATTTGCAAGTAATAAAGTGGACAAAGAGGCAAAGTGTATATAGGGTTACTCAGACTAAATGATAGAACCTCAAAAATGAGAAAATAGATATATTTAAATACATACATGAAAATTATTTTTGTTAGATATATCATACATGAAGATTAGATATAAAAATAGATGAAAAATTATTTTTATAAGATTTTTAACATAAATATAGGTGTTAATATTACCTTAAAAGAGTTAACCAAATCATAAAAGTATATAACCACAATATATATCACCATATTCAAAAGAATAAAGTCAAAGAGGTTTTTAAACTTATGAGGGTTGGAAGGACCAAACAATATTCTATAGAAGTATGAAAAATCATAGAAGAGATGTGTATTATTTGGCTTACAAGATTATTTAATGAAATATAAAAAACCAAAATATACCTTAGAAATAGAGAAAGAGGATAATTATACCATATACAAGAATAAGAGACATTAAGAATTGTGCAAATTAATAAGGTATGAAGTTGATGAGCCATACTATGAAATTATGAAATAAATTATTTAACATAAGTTGAGACAAATACCAAGCACAAGAGAGAATCAATTTGGATTCATGTTAGAAAGATCTACTATTGAGGCTATTTATTTATTTAGACGTCTTATGAAATATTTTATAGTAAAAGAGAATAACCTTCACATGCTATTTAGATATCTAAAAAGAACTTACAATAGAGTACTAAGAGATATTCTTTGGTGAACTTTAGAAAAAAGAGATATTCCATTGACATATATTAATCTTATAAGATACATGTATGATAGTGCACAAATATATATTAGAACCTACAAAGGAATGACAGATTTCTTCGAGGTTAATATTAGATTACATGAAGAATCAACTTTAAGTCCGTATTTATTTGTATTGGTTATTGACGAGTTAACAAAACATATTTAAGATGGTTTTTTGGTGTATATTATTCGTGGATAATATTATATTAGTGGCTTATTATGAAAAAAGTTAATAAAAAAATGAAACTATAAAAATAAACATTAGAAAGTAAAGACTTTTGACTTAGTAGAATAAAGACGTAATATATGGAATGCAAGTTTGATCATTTGGTTATTTCAAATGACATTGAAATTAAGATTGACACGTTGTATCTCGTATAAAGAAAGTTTTTAAGCACATAGGATTAATTTTTCAAAGGGATGGAAAAACCGATGGAGAGGTAAATGCAAGTTGATTAAAATGGAGAGCTGAATAAGGTAGCATAGTTTCTGTCATTTCCTCCCAGCTAGCATGTCCTGGTCTCAAATGGTAGTTAGTTGAATGGTGATCATAGTGGGTGTAATTTCCGCCATTTGAGAAAACAATGCCCCCTTGGAGATCTCCAACGACGACGGATGTTCGAAAGCTAGTTCATCGTCCGATCGAGCATACAGAGCATATGGTATATTCTTCTTTTTGGATTGCGTTGCGTGAGAAAAGGGAGCTTGACCTGACAAATTGTATGAGTGCAGCATTCAAAAACTCTAGATTGTGGAGGAGATGCATGACCCATGTTGACATTGGAATATGTCATCGGGTATGCTCGATCAAAAAGTGAGTCTGCATAAACAGAGTGATTCAAACAAAAAGTGTTGAGCATGCTAAAGAATGTGTTATCGTCAAAAGTGATGATGTAATTCGAATAACAGCTACAAGAACCTGTTGGAACGGAATGTGATACGAGGAATGCTAGAAAACTCTATCCCTCGTTCTCAAGATAACGTTTCAAGCAATGAGCATGGATTCTCGAGAATCCGACTGTGTGGATCTCGGCTGCCATCAGGTTTTGATTTGCCTATTGATGACCTATCTGGTTCAGTTCTAACTCAGCGGTTTTGAGCCAGAACTGAACCTGCCCATGAAACTGGCCAAAACCGGAATTGAAGTTATCAAAACTTAACAGAACCAGTACTAGGGACCCCCATAGTTCAGTTTCGATTTTACCTATTGGAAAACCAAACTGAAAATGGGATCAAAATTAACAGTTTGGAACCGCCAGTTTCAGTATTTTCTCATCCAGTTTTAAAGTTACGTCTTAGTTTTTAAAATGAAACTAGAAGTAAACCAGAACAGGACCCTGTTTTGAAGGAAGAACTAGAACAGAACGTGGAGGGGGGGCTGTTCAGTGCCAGTTTCGGGGTTTGGTGGAACCCACGGTTCTGATTTACCATAGGTCATCGAAAATGAAAGGGGCGTGGGGCACTTGACTCTTTAAAACGTGTGATGACTTCTTTATTGCTTCAAAATTATTTACGAAAATTCTATTCCATGTTTTAGTATGCCAAGTCTATATTTTCATTAAAAAGGGTTGAAATTTATTAATCTATGTCTAGACACTTTTAAGACACACACATACATAACTATATAGTGCTCTTTCATATCCAGATTTTTAAACCTTGGGTCAGAATCATATCCAAGGGACAGTTGAGAAGAAAGCACATTAATATTTGGATTGATACACAGACCCAGTCTATTTGGTAGGTCAGATACAATAATGCACAAATATGAATTCGTATAGTTTAGGCAGCCCACTAGAGTAGGTCAAGTAGGCCCATAACCAAAGCCAAGCTTTCTATGGCACTAAGCGGGTTGCATGGATTCTTAGTCATCATTGTGCTCGATCTTGTCTTAATAGCCCTTCCATGTAAGGGATCACCTTTGCATGGCCAGTCTCAAGCCCGGATAAAGGAGAAGGGTTGCATTAGGCTTTCGACAGTCAGCGTAAAACTTTGTCAGACTTATTTACCATGAATTTTTCAAATTATGATAGAGCAGTATGAGAAAAGGCTTAGTTATTGTTGTTGTACTTTCCCTATCTTCAAAGGGTTCATCGTCTAAGTTCTCAATCGGAATTCCATTTAGCTCAGTTTGCATACACAAACTTGAAGGATCATCTATATACAAGTTTGGGTATAGATTACATATCCATATCCAATAAAAAAATTGTTGAATCTAGATTGAGGGTACGACTGAGACAAAACCATTTGTATCCCCAGAGAGACATAGACCCACTAAGATTGCCGTGATTACAGTTTACAGATTCATATGAGTGGGCAAGGCAAGCCTTGGCAGGACCCGGAACAAGAGACCTGTCACTGGTCAACCTAAAGTTATGAGTTTAGGTCGTGGAGATGAGGCTCCCGTCAAACTCATGGACCTATCGAGTTTAAAGAGAGAGGGGACAGAGCAAAAGATATAAGACTTTTATTCATGTTAAATCATTCAAAGTATATTATTGAATTAGAGAAATGAATAATGTAGATGAAAAAAATGCTTTTTGAAAAAAGAAAAAACTTAATGTAGTTTACACTCTTTTTTTTTTTCATTTAAGCTATTCATCAATCTAAATCAAGACCGATATGGTGCTTTTGGGATATATACTATAGAAGGAACACATTTAATCGTCTTTCATCGATATGGGGGCGGTTAAATCCTCATCATAAGGGGAACCCCACCAGGTACTGTCGTGCTCATCCAACAAGGAAGATGAGGCTCAGAGGAATCTCTCTCTCTCTCTCTCTCTCTCTCTCTCTCTCTATATATATATATATATATATATATATATATATATATATGATGATCAGATCCTGTTATTAGTCTTCTGACAAAGGAAAGAAACGGACGTTCTCATTTTCTTTTGGAGGTGAGTACTGGTTATTCCCTTATTCGATAGGAAAAGAAGGAACTGGTCTACTGCTTTGGTCTGCACGGATGTCCATGGTCAGATCCTGTCATTGGTAAGCATGACTAATTACTCCAGCAGCAAAGAGAAAAGAACAAGTCCTAGGTTGGATCTGAGGGATTTAGAAACATTTGCTGCGAATCGGGAATTTTAGATATTATACTCTAAATAACCTAGTTTGATACAGATATTGTGTGGGTTCAAATAATAAAGTTTGTAACAGAATTCATTATCTCTGGTTATAATTGGGCAATTGCCATCGATCTTCTTAGTTGTGTGCACCAGCCTCCTAGTTGAACCAACAATCTTTTCAAATTTTCTAATTTATAGAAAGCATAGGCCTCCGACTTAGTAGAGCAAGACAGAATATATGGAATGTAAGTTTGATCATTTGAAAATTAAAATTGGCACATATTGTATCCCCCAAAAAGAAAGTTTTAAATACCTAGAGTCAATTTTGAGAGTGATGGAAGAATTGATAGAGATGTTATGTATAGAATTAATACTGGGTGGTTAAAATGGAGAGGAGCATCAGGTATTCTTTGTGATAAAAATATACTATTAAAGTTAAAAGGTAAATATTATAGAATAGCAATTAGACCTACCATGTTTTATGATTATGAGTGTTGGGCAGTTAATCATCAACATGTACAAAAGATGTCTATGACAGAAATGAAGATGTTGAGATGGATGGGTGATCATATAAGAAAAGACCATATACATAATGAGGTCATTAGAAAGAAATTAGGAGTGACACCAATAGAGGATAAAATGAGAGAATATCGTTTTAGATGGTTTGGACATATAGAAAGAAGATCAGAAAAAGAACCTATAAGAAGGTATGAAAATCTAAATTTGGAAAGTATTAAAAGAGGTAGAGGACGACTACAAAAGTATTAGAAAGAAACAATAAAGAATGATCTAGCTTATTGTGAGTTAACTGCTAACATGGCACATGATAGAGCTTTGTGGAAACAAAGAATCCATGTAGCCGACCCCGTCTAGTACAGGAAAAGTCTTAGTTGTTGTTGTATAGATGCAACCCTAGTAATATATATTATTAATTTAACAAAATTGTGTTTTCTTCTTTTGAAATAAATCATCTGTGTTTTTAGATAATCTAGGTTTCACAATTCAATGATCTATACTGCATGCAATTAGATTATTGAGAAATTCATCATCCTATGTTGAAGATTAAACGGAGAGCCAACTCTATCCTCTGTAAGATTGTCTATGTAAATTTTGGTTCTTGAGAAGGAATTGCTACTTGTAATGCAATTTAACAATAACAATAACTAAGCTTTTCTCATAATAGATAGGGTTGATTATATGGATTATTTATTTTCGTAAGGTTTAATAATGTGTCGTAATAACAGTTAACTCAATAGAAGTTAGATCATTCTTTATAGTTTTCTTTCGGTACTTATGTAGTCTTCTTCTTATTTTACATTATTTATCATCTAACTTCTTTGACCTCCTTACTTAAACTTCTTTTGCTCACCTTTATACATGTTCTAAATATTTTAAATGATATTATTGAATTTTATCATATATATATGGTATATATATATATCCAATTTGTCCTAGATAACTTTATTATATATATGGTCTCTTTTTTTATATAACCATATAACCGTCTTACTATCTTCATTTCTGTCATGGACATATTTTGCACATGTTGAAGATTAGCTACCCAACATTGAACATTATATAATATAGCTGGTCCAATTGTTGGTTTATAATATTTACCTTTCCACACTAGTAATATCTTCTTATCATCTAAAACACCTGATGCACCTCATCGTTTTAACCTTTTATGTGTGATATCTCCATCAAATTTTCAGTTGCTATGAAAAAATGACTATAGAAGATGTTTAAAACTTCACCTTTTGAGAATGCAATGTATATTAATCTTAATTTTCATGTCATCTATAGTAACTAAACGATCAAGCTTACATTTCATATATTATGTTTTTGTTCCATTAAGTTGAAAGCCTTTATTTTCTAATTTATCTCTCTATGATTTCAATTTCTTATTAAATTTTTCTTTAGACTCATCATCTGACATAAGCACCTCATAATGCAATTACTTTGATCAAATCTAATTAAAATGTGGGACCCATTCAGATTTTTTTATTGATGATCTTTCATAGTCCAGTGAGTAGGTGTTGATACCGCTTGCTAGGGATTGTCTTTTAAATTAGTTCTATGTCAAGAGATGTATGAAGTTTTAAATTAGTGTTCTACCAATGAAATGTGAAGCTTGGGGAGAGAGAAAGAGATTAAAAGAAAATAATACAAAAGCTCGTTCATTGAATTTCCATGGCATATACACGGACCTCTGCGAATTATATACTCAAAGAAAAATCTCACAGGCTAAAAGAGTTTGGCCGTTAACAAACAAGGGAGAGGGAGGCATTGACACAAAAGTCTCTCAAAATATTTCGCAGTTGACGGTCATACGAGAGGCCTTGAGCTCTCTGAATAGGATGTGATAATTGAGGAGTCTTCAAAAGATAAACAGCCAAAAGCTTCTAAATCCTCAATTTGAAGAGTCTTTAAAGAGCAGATTGCACATTTTCCCAACGAGGCTCTTTGAGATAACTTTGAAAACTTGTTGCTTATTGATAGAAAAGCTTAAACCAAAACGTTGTGTTGGGAGCCATGATGAATTTGGCTATGATATACATATATATACATGCATGTAACAAATATATATATATATACATGTAATGAAAAAAAATACAAATATATATATATATATATATATATATATATATGTATATATATGAGCCATATATACTACATATATAGACATGTAATAAAAAACTATACATCTATATATAATATAGTATATATATATATATATATATATATATATATATATATATATATATATATATATATATATGTAAATATGTAATTAGAAAACTAACTATATATATGAGGGGGCGGGCTAGAACTTTAGATGCCCATATAAAATGTGGCCCGGCCCAGCCCATATTGACATCTCTAGAGTCCTGTCAGTTAAAGCTTGATTTAGGTTACCAACTCTTGGTAACAAGGGTCTTGAGTTCGAGCGTCGTGAATGGAGAAAACCAAAGCGTTACCCTGTAGTGGCCAATACACCTTGACCCAGATTAGTTTGGATCCTTTGGGATCCAAATACCAGTGGCATATTTCAGTGAAAAAAAAGAAGAAGCAGCTTGATTTTGATTGCCACCACACAGAGAGAAATCACCCACTTGTCTAGGAGATCAACTCACGAATTGAAAGTCATGAGTTCGATAACCCGGATGTGGATTTGGCTTTGTCCTCCCACTGTAACAACAAAAGGTGAGGTTGCATCTTGGACTTTTAGTCGCCATTGCCCTCGATGTTGTATTTGATTATAACCATATGAATGTGTTACAGTAAGAAGAAAGATGGTTTCGTATTGACAAGCCTGGCTAAATGGTGTAGAATCGGGTCGGGTATGGAGAAAGGTATCCGACCCGTAAGGTGGCTTGTCATTTAAGCGAAGCACATGCCGTGAGAGGCGGAGTGAACGTGAAGAATGAAGGGAAGGAAAGCCACCCTTTACTTCGCCGCTGCTCACGGATCCAAAAGCGGACACAGCAAACAACAAAACTAGCTCACCACCCAAAACACAGGTCATTGTTTTATAAAGAATATTCTACATAATATTTTATATATAATATTAGTTAACGACACCCCAAAGCATGGAACCTTGCTCCTCCCCATCTTGTTTCATAATGCCACCAAGCTGCTTTCAGAGTTTATTTTTCCAAAAAAGGTGTCAATTTTCAAATATAATAATAGTGTTTAAATCGTTTTGACGTACAGCAATAAGTCTTCAGTGGTAAAAAGGTCGAATGCCATAATAAAGTTCAAATTTTGTGGAAAACATGGTTAAATGGTGAAAAATTAATTAATAATAAGAATTGTAATTTTTTTTTTTGGTTACAAAGGCAAGGTCAAAGCTTAAAACACACACATACATGCGTGCACCATTGACAATTCATTATTAAGGCTTTTTTCCCATGTCTTTGCCACAAACAAAAAATCTAAAAAAGTTAGCACTAAGAGTCTCCTAACTAGGGAATCGATTAAAAAGATGTTCAAGTTGAAGGTCCCTAGCTCCATTCCTAATGGTTTAATATCTAGTATGAGGTTTATCTAATAACCCTAGCTTGCCTATAAAAAAAACAAAAAAATATATAAATATTTGAGGAGCTGGGTTACAGAGGCCCCTAATAAGTATGCAAGCCTTTGGTTTTAAGTTTGAAATTTCGACCTTTTTTAGTTGATCCCTTGGCCACAACATCCGCTGTCCTTGTTCTTCAAAGCTCGTTTTTCGAGGATCTTTATGCAAGTACATGAATAGCAAAATTACTATTAATTTACAAAAGATAAAGCCAACAAATGTGTAATCAGTGACTATTTTGATCAGTTTTCTTAAAGGCAAGTCTAATATTTTACATATAATTTATTTATTCCTTTTTACTTTTTAAATTTCTAAGCCAAATATAAATCTAATTGTGCACCCTCCTGTTTGACCAAATTAGCTAAATAGGGTGCGACCAGATACTGGAAGGATCATCTCACAACTGGTTTTCGTAAGAATTTTGGCTGCTAGGAGTTTGTTTAACCACGCTTGCCTTCTAAGAAGAAAAAAATAATCCCGTTATCCCTTTTACTAAATTGAAGAAAAGAAATGTTGTTCTTTTCAAAATAATTGAAATAAAAAGCATAAAAGAGAAAAAAAGATCATGCCATAAAATTGAAATTTCACAATAAGTTTTGAGTGGCAAAAAGAGTGAAATACCAGAATAAAATTCAAACTTCAGAAAGAATTTTTATTTTAAACTGCAAAAGGATAATTAAATTTAAAAACAAGTCAATTTTAACCATTAAACTTTTAGGAAGAAATACTTTATCAAATTCAGCAAGTTAAATATCATAAATCCCCCCTCCCCCAAAAGAAAATCCGATGAACAAAAAAGAGGATGAAAGCATTTATTGTCATATACACGTTAAGGGAAGCATGGGGAAGAAGCCAAAGCTGACTCAAATGAATTAGAGCTTCAGGTGGTCGGCCCCATTCATCCATCAAGAAATTCGACGGCCGCGATTGAAAGTTGTGGTTGGCCAACAAACAAGTGTTTGTGGTGCAACCGACGAATAAATTCTGCTAAAAAATCATGGAATTGGTTGCGTAGGTGATACGTGACAATATAAAAAATAAAGCATAGAAGCTGTATATTAATGAGAAAATGACATTAAATTTGCTCTTCCAAGAAATAAAATAATGTATTTAGATGCTAGAGATGGATATTATGTGCCTCATGATCTACATCGCTGAACCTTAGAAACGCCAATATCTCATCTCTAAAACAAGCAGGAGTTCAGCGCTGGATGTTTTGATGTATCAATAATTAATTAAAGGAAAACTTGAAACTTGTTATAAAATGGACAAAATAATAAGAAAAAATTTATCAATAGAAAGCTACCCAACCTCCCAAATAAATTAAAGAAATGAAAGAGAAATAAAGAGAAAGATTTGAGAGAAATCTCTCTCTCTCTGTGGATTCCGATGGCCATGGACGTAGAGAAAAGGCTATTCTACAGCGGGTTGAAGAGCCACAGATCGTCATGGGCAGTCTTGCTGCTGGTCATGACTCTCATAGCGGTTTCATGGGTGCATATGAAGGGCAGCGTTCTCATTCCGACGTGGGTATCTGGCGATTCTCCGGTTGGTGGTCGCCGGGAAAAGACGTGCTCCGGCTTCTTTGGTCCGACGGGAGGAACGAAAAGGAAGGTGGTTATTTCCATATTGGATTTTGCAGGCGTTGGTGATGGGAAAACGCTGAACACCGGGGCGTTTATGAAGGCCATTGAGTACGCGAAAGGGTTCAGAGAAAAGGGTGGTTCTCAATTGAACGTTCCAAGAGGGAGATGGCTCACCGGCAGCTTCAATCTGACGAGCAATTTCACTTTGTTCTTGGAGGAGGGTGCAACCATCTTGGGGTCTCAGGTAAGGTTGAGAGACACCTTAATTTGCCTGTCTCTCTGTCTCTCGATTTTGATTTTACGTTTTATAAAATTAGTCATGCTTCTTAGAAGAATAGTCAATTTGTTCTTGATGTACCGAACTGGATTTTGTTTGCTAAAACTTCTTGGCTGTTTGGTTGTTGCTTTATATGGTTTTCGTAGGAACCGAACATCGTATGAATGAATCCCTCTCTCCGAGCATCGTGTTAATCTCTCTCTCTCTCTGATATAATTTCTTGGCATTTGGTTATTGGTTTATAGTTTTCTGGACCATACTTACTGTTTACCTCTCTCTTTCTCTATCACAAATACGCGCACAAACATCTATACAATGTTCTTCTTATTTGGGGCTTCTGTTTCACATGATTTTCGTAAGAATGGGTCACCTTGAATATGCTTTCTTCCTCAGCCGCTTGAATTAGTTCCAGCCAACCAACACGGCATTAGTTGTATTTGTTCTACTTTTCTCATTGAACGTACCGCGATAAGTTCATCTATGTCCTTTTCACTGTTAATGTTGTCTTCAGTTAGTTTTGAACAATTCAAAATCCCAGCCCTCAATGTCCATAAGTTAATGATGGGAACAGTTAATTGACACTAGTTAGAATCACCTTCTTTACTTATGCTCTTTTCATTCACAGTGCACTAATAACCTCTAAACAGCTAGCACTGCGACTCTCTCTTTCTCCAAAAAGAATAGCGCTCCAGTTCACCGATTTCAAACACTTGCTATGAGTCCATGAAGCCAAACTTAGTATAGAAAAGGATGAATTTTGATTTTGGTTAGGGTTAGGCAAGCTCAAAGAATTGTTCTGTTGGTGTTGATAGGATGTAAAGGATTGGCCCGTTATAGAACCACTGCCTTCATATGGGCGCGGCAGAGAAAGGCTGGGAGGAAGACATATCAGCCTCATCCATGGGCCAAGTCTTTCCAATGTTATCATCACCGGCAAGATCTCTCTCTCTCTCTCTCTCTTTTTCTGTGTGCGTGTATTCTTGCAAGCTTGCTTGTCATGTGTCACTGTAGAGAAAGGATTCTTTCTTCTGCATTTATCTGTCATGGCAAAGTTAATCTATTCCACTAACCTACTCCAGAACCCCAACGTTCACAATCTGATCTGAACTTTCAGATCATGAGAAAATTCAAAATTACAGAGAAAGCAAGCATGCCTTCATTGGAATCTTAAATGATGCAAGAAAAAGGAATGCATCCTTTGACATTTGGCAGTAGTCATCATGCATTAGTTCCTAACTTTCCAATTAAATGCACTCATTTGCATTAACCACAAATCGTCGCCATCCATACGCATTGAGATCAAGGGTAGGATCTTGCGTTTGATGCCACTTAATCCAAGTGCTTGCCGGGGCCCCTCGATCCTTTGTTCTTTTCTTGTATGAAGAAAAGAACAAAAAAAAGAAAAAAAGAGGAGCGAGGCAACTACGCTAGTTTTCATCAATGGGACCCAGAACCAGAAGGAAGAAATATTTTAAGGAAAGCTGGTTGGTTTTGGTGCCTAGGACTGAGAGAGCACAGAGAGAGAAAATCTAATCCGTTGATGTGCAGGGCAGAATGGAACAATAGACGGTCAGGGGTTGATGTGGTGGGACCTTTGGAACAATAAAACACTGGAGCACACAAGAGGGCACCTCATAGAGTTCATCAACTCTCAACACATCCTCATCTCCAACATTACTCTCCGCAACTCTCCTTTTTGGACTGTACATCCTGTTTATTGCAGGTTCTCTCTCTCTCTCACACACACACACACACACACACACATTCATATGCAACTTCTCGTCATCTTGCAGTAATGTGGTGGTTAAAGATGTGACTATACTCTCTCCACTTCACGCTCCAAATACAGATGGTGTAGACCCAGGTATTGCATCAGTGTTTTATCAATTGCAGGCACTTAAACATTTTAGCTGAATAGTTTTAAAACTTCAGTTATTTTTATTGATCAACATTTCAGAAAGAATGTAGGATACATAACAAGATATCAAGGAGATGCCTAACATTGTATTCACCAGTTTTTATTCTGCCTATGAAACTTTGGTGGTAGCCGACTTTGTACAAATGACACTGCATTTACCCACTTTATTTATGTTCAGTATCTTCTTGCTAATAACTGAGTATTGAATGGTCTACTGTTGAAGATTCAAGCTCTCATGTCTGCATAGAGGACTGCTACATTGAGAGTGGAGATGATCTTGTGGCTGTGAAGAGCGGCTGGGACCAGTATGGCATAGCCATGGCTCGGTCGAGTTCAAACATTGTGGTACGAAGGGTTTCAGGCACGACACCCACGTGCTCCGGCATCGGAATCGGGAGCGAGATGTCCGGTGGCATCTCACACGTGTGGGTAGAGGATGTGCATGTGTGGAATGCAGCAGCAGGCATACGTGTGAAGACTGATAAGGGGAGGGGAGGCTACGTAACTAATGTGACATTCAGTAACATAAAAATGGATAATGTGAAGGTACCAATAAGGTTTAGCAGTGGTTCTAATGACCACCCAGATGAAGGCTGGGACCCAAAGGCGTTGCCTACAGTGAAAGGAATTGTTATAAGGGACATGATTGGCTACGGCGTGGGGAGGGCCCCACTTTTGGAGGGTCTTGAGGGGGCCACTTTTGAAGATATATGCATGAGCAATGTGAGTCTTCTAGGAATAGCATTAGGCAAAATGGCTTGGCAATGTGAGTTTGTCGCAGGCTGGTCCAGTGATGTGCACCCAGCACCATGCTCACAACTTCGGTCGAATGGCTCCCTGCCGTGGTGTGCAGGCGCCGCTTCAGAAGGGAATAATCTCGAGAGCTTGTGACACCCTGATGTCTTGGTGGTGTCAGCTTGGGTTTGCTTAACATGGTGCAAGAAGGTTCGCCGCAAGACTGAATCAGGAGAGCGTTGTTCTTTGTTGGCTCGGTTAGGCCTGATCATGCCAGTGCATTTTTGTTCCTCTACCATGTGAGGCATGAATGGAACCCGTTGGTCATGTCCTTATTGATTCATGCCGCTCTATTGTAGTACATGTACAGATTAAGTCCTGCTTTGTCGATAATTCTTGAGGGATAATAGCCCCTATTGATTGGTCCTCGTAGAAATCTAAAAGGGAATAAGAGATTACGATTTTGAAATATTGTTTTGGTACCATGGACTGTAATTCCAAATTACGATTTCCCAACCAAAGGAATAAAAGATTCTTATGGATGGAACCCGTTGGTCATGTCCTTATTGATTCATGCCGCTCTATTGTAGTACATGTACAGATTAAGTCCTGCTTTGTCGATAATTCTTGAGGGATGATAGCCCCTATTGATTGGTCCTCGTAGAAATCTAAAAGGGAATAAGAGATTACGATTTTGAAATATTGTTTTGGTACCATGGACTGTAATTCCAAATTACGATTTCCCAACCAAAGGAATAAAAGATTCTTATGGATTCAAATCTTTTGTTCTTCTGATAGAGTATTCTTATGGATCTTACAAGCACTAGGTTCAAATCTTTTATTCCTTTGATAGAGTATTCTTATGGATCTTACAAGCACTAGGATGTCATAATTTGCTTATTGTTCAAACTTTGATTGTGTGTGTGCGTGTGCCTGTGTGCACCGAGAAGCAGAAATTTGTTTATGCTGGTAATTTAGGTTATGGAACTCCATGTGCTTCTGGTTACAGATTAATGAATTTGGGTTGATTTTCCATGATATGAAATCCTTACAATGTGTGGAGTTTGCAGAAGGAGCCATTGCTCTCCTTTCTAGGTGGTTGACTGAAAGGACCCTCAAGTTGAAGGTGAAGAGTTCGACATCCTGAGGCTTTGCTGGTAGGGGTCTGAGCTAAACCCATCTTGTCAATCAAACAAACACGAAAAGTGTTTGGAGTTTGTGATCTGGTATGCTATGTGTTTGGCATTGAGAAGTTATTAGTGCATCTAGCATATGTGAATTCTCCCTTGCATAAGCAAGAAAACTTGCTGATTAAATTATGTAATATAACAAAATACATTCACACAAGTGGAAAGTACAAAGTCATCATGGAAGAATATCTCTTCACCATTTCCAGAAAACATTTGAGCCACACTTGTACTTGTCTTTGCCTTCACATTCCAATTCTATGTCATCACTCAAGAACTTGACTTTCTGCATGTACAATCAGAAAATGACCAAGCCAATGAGGTGATCAGATGAATAGATAGTAATAAAGACTCGGAAACAGAGCAATTTAATGATAGAAGATCAACGGAATCAGTTCAAGTTGAAATACTAACCCCTTGCTTTGCCAAGTCTTGGCATCCAGTGAAGTTCTCCGGGAACTTGCATGTGCCAAAATCGACTGTATATGCCCTCGCAAAGTTTGCGCTGCTGGTCGCCAACCGCTTCTTGTCATTCAGCTCCTACAAGTTCAGAGTGGATCAGTATTTGTTATATATCTAATCATTTTTCTGAATTAATTATCTTTTCATATTTGGGTATGCTTGGTTTAGGGACCGAAAGAGTTCATCGAACCTCTTACTTTTAACTTTGACATAGTTCTTTTTGCTTTGCTCTTTGTCATGTAAATCCCAGCTTTAATTGAATCTCCGAAGGTGAAGTCTTAAAGAGTGAAGATTAAAGTTTCTGGTCATGAATACTACATGATACGCCGAAGGCATTAAGAGGATAGAAACCACGAAGGGTTAATGTTGGATATCTTGAATGGTTCATAGCTGTGAGATTTGGTGCTTAGATGGCATACTATTAAAGCTGTAACTAAAACACACCTCTAGTCTTTGACTGATGCACAATCATAAAGCCTACCACTTTCATGCTTGACGATTATATATACCTCATTCTTTCTTTTTCAATAGAACAAACGCCCAAGTTTGATGGCTATTACTGTGTAGGTCTGGAGTAATGTCAGTATTTCCTAAAAGAAATCGTCATCCTAAGATGAAAATTGTATGTTGGTCCCTGAGATTGCCCCAAGGGGAGTTAAAGGCTTGGAAGTTTTTTTTTTGGATTTTGAAAATAAAATAAATAAGAAAAAGTCTGAGATTGTGAATCACAGTTCCTAACATTCGTAGTAGAGATTCAGTTCCTACTCTCTCTCTCTAGAGAATAGGGAAATGTTTGAAAATTACCTTGTTAGCCTTGCTCTTTTCTACCAAGTCCTCAATGATGCCTGCATTAGCAGAGGAGGAGGAGGTGGCTGCAGTAGCGGTGAAGAGTGCGGCAGCCAAGCCCAGCATAGCAGTTCTCCTCCTGCTGCTTCTCCCTTGCTCTTCGCTCTTTCCCTGCTGCGCCTTGATGCACGGTGACACCTTACCGTTGGAGCTGCAGGATGACGGCTGCATGGAGACCATCATCTTCCAGTTGGCCACCTCCGACTGGCTGCTGCCGGCTAGCGCGTAGCTGCACGCGAGAACGCTCGAGTTCATGGCTGCCATGGCTAGCTACTTGGAGCGTGTTGCTCACACTCGGAGAGAGAAAGAGAGAGAGGTGCAGCTTAGTTGGATGCAGAGGGGGTGTGAGTTTTGTGACAAAATAGAAGGGAGGATTCGTGTTATGTTAGATATCATGATAAGGAGGGGGTGTGTATGGATAAGAGCATGATTTCCTCCTCATAGTTGTGGTAGGAAATGGGCTGGGGATGCTTCGGTGGGTCCGCCTAAGATTTCATAATAAAGGATTACAATTTTGTCCATCGGTCTTCAGTCTTGGACCAGAATGGGTTTTGTCACTTTCTAGTTCCTACAAAGTCGCAATCCCATGGCGTTGCAGCGAGTTCGACTCTCATAGAGTGCATATGTGTGTTAGGCCTTCTCCTGTAAGAAAAACAAAGGGTCACAATAGGTAACAGAGCATCGGTAGAGCTCTATGGCTCTCACCCACAGGTAGCAAGTCCAATTCTTGGGGGTTGCCCTTGTACATGCAAAGCCTATCAATTGTAAAAAATAAAAAAGAAAATTGAAGGGATTTTATTATTTAATCTTTCTAGTTCCAAACCAAATGATAAAAACAAATGATACTAAATAAACAAGACTCGGATCCTAATGATCTTTTCTTACATGAACTCAAAGCAAACAAGCTAATATGGGTCTCATAAGACTTCTTATTATATTCCAAAACAATTAACAAAACACCAAGGACGGCATACATGCATGGACCTCTTCAAAACGGCCATGTAACAGTCTCCCCTAATCAAGTGGGGCCTCACCCTCGAGGTCCTGACAGATGAACTCGTCCTCAATGATCACTCCTTCGACTCAATCAAGCTCTACCTCTAATTGCGTGTCTTTGGCCTCTAAGTTGTCCACCAAGTGCTCACAAGGACACCCAATTGCATCTCACATACCATCCACCAAAGCTATTGACTGCTACCTCACACTCACACGATCACCATGTTTGCCCTGCTACCAGTATCACTCAACTTACGACACTCCTACAGCCGACTAGCACTATGTTGCACCATGAACAACATAGCTGCAACAACCCAAAAAGCACCCCTACATGGACAATGCACTACTGCTAGTGCACCCTTCAACGTATGTCAGCGTCCCTCTATCGGAAACATTAGAACAATCTCTAGAAGCATATTGTGATAGCAACTGCACTCGATTTCCTCACATTGATTCTCCTCAATATAGTTGATGGAATCCCTCAAGCGTTCCATCTACACACACGCATAGAGATGAAAGAAGATAAAGTTACTTTTGCCCTCTAAAGGTGAAATATGTTTATTCAATTGTTCTCTACTATTACAATAGTTCAAGAAGAGCTTAAATAATAAAATCTTAATAGATGAAAATAGACCATAATGAATCGCTTTAGATACAAACCAAATAGTAAACCAAATGTCAAAGCAAATAAACCTAAACTAGACCTAAATTACATCAAATTGAATCCGAATAAGCAATAATTGAATCATAGTGATTCAATCCTAATCAAGGACTCATTAAATAAATTAATGTTAGTGGTATATGACATGTTTATTATATAACCAAAGCAAATAGAAAAGACCTTAAGTAAACTAATCGAGTATGTGCCAAGGACTCTAATCCCAATGCATGAGCCTCTGGCATCGTGTGCAGCATGCATATGTGGAGTGCCCGAAATTGGCTTTGGCCTGCATCGTGTTCCTAGCATAGGCATCTCGTACCTTCCTACTGCCATGCAACTGCACCTGAATTAGGTGTAGTCTCCTTCGACTAGTCTTGGCACCCCAGCCACAGGTATGCTCCATGACAAAGTTTGCCTCCCTACCCTCTAGGAGGACCTCAATTACCTTTGCCACAGGTCATCTTCTACTAAACACCATCACGAAAAAAGAGGACAACACATGTATATGAAGTGGTCTTCTTTGAACCATATTGTGGGATGAAGCTTGTATGCTTCTCATGCATATACCAAAGTCTACTAAGATGTATCAATGTCTTTGTTGCAAGGAAGAAGTTGTATCCCAAAATAAGAGTGCACTTCCTAATCCACCATGAAGAAGTCAAGCATGCCTGACCTACTCCTCACCCAAATGTGGCATGTCTTTGCCACACCAACCACACGACACGGTTCGTTGTTCACCAACTGAATCTATCGGTCCATTGAGGAGATCCTCAACCCCAAAGATCAAGCCACCAGAACTGAAAGAATAGACAAAGATGTACCTAAATGAGCTAAGGCCCTTATCTTTTTCCATCCCAAATAAGCCTCTATGAATCTAAGGTTGCTCCTCGAATCATCACAATCACCTGCATGACCATCCTCAACATGAGCCTCCTCCTCGGCCACCAAAGCAGCCACCTTGGCCTATTTGGATAATTTGATATAACATGAGGACCATTGTAAATGTATCAAGGGGGTTTGATCCGTGTTGTCCTGTGTGGGTGAAGAACTACAAGCCTTGAAAAAACCTGCACTCTTGTGGTTCTTGACAAAAGCCTCTTGCCACATTCAGTCACCAAAGTCACTATTATCTCCACCCGAAGATCCACCATCTGTGGACCTTTTCGTCCAGTCACCTTGGCTACCCCTCTTACCCCTAGAGGTATGCCTCAATTTTCTAAGTTGCAGAAGTTCATGACAGTTTCCAGAATGGTTATGGCCTCCATTACATCCATGAAATGATGCCGCTTCAATTTAGCCTATGACCAAGGTTGAAGACTTGCATGCACGTGGAATTTCTTCTCATCCTCACTCAGGTTTTGGATGTCAAGAAGAATAACACTAAACTCTTATGTCACTGATTTACTTTAACCAACACAGGTACTCCCGCATTCTCCAACTAAAATTTATAGGAGAGATTTGCTTACGAAACTCAGCTTTCAGCTATACCAAAGAAGAGATAACGCGTGTTTCTAACTCAAACGCCAAAGATTGTCAGGTCTTCTACTAAAGTTTTTTATCCTCAAAAAGGAAAAGATTTGTTATAGTTAGTTGATTCTCTTATGAAGCCTTTGTTGCCTAAGAAATAATAGATCATATCCAATAAAAAGTTTTGAAGCAACTTATGATCATGACATCCTTTAAACTTCTTTGGCTAAGGCACTCGAACCTTATGAACCACACCATGGTGGCCATGAGAAACGCTTATACCAGTAACTAGTACAATCAAGTGAAGTCATGCCACTAGAAGAAACAAGAGGCAATGCAGCACCTAGATTTGTCTTAGAGACACCCACGAGGAGGTAGTGGCCCCTTCCCCAAGTGTGTGAATTTTCACCTCAAGTTTATCTTCTCCGGTCTTTGTGTGAGGTGCACCAACATGCTCTTCATCTCGACGATACAATCAGCCGACCCCTACTCTTTGTCACCTGTACTAAAGCTAACAGTCTCATGATCGATAGCCACACGAGCCCTAATAATTGGTTCCAAGTGGACTTTCTCCAGAATAAATAAGTTTGAATAAATTCGTCCTACCTCAATCGAACATATTATATTCTAAAATAAATAATAAAATACCTTAAACAAAACTTCTCTAAGATGCACCAATGCCTCAATCCCAACACGCTAGCCTCTCATGCTGAGGACAACACGCACACGTGGACTTCCCAGAAATAGCCCTGTAACATAATACATATTCTCGATTTTGTTTCATGTTAAAAATTTGAACATTGTGCTCGCTAGTCATTCATAAAATCTATGAGTCTTGTGTGGGTCATATCATAGAAAAGGACCAAACGAACCGGTCCATGACGAGCTAATACCACGTCTGAATATGAGCTCATTTGAGCCTCAAAGAGAAACCAAGACTTTCATGATTCATGTTGATTCGCCCTCCAACAAACGAAGAGATCTTGGTAAGGGGAACTGCCTCATGAAATTGAGCGCAATTTTGCAAACAAATATCCCATGTGACCTTGCTTTATGTACATTTCATAGGTTCTTTAACTTAATGTCCCAAATATAATTTTGGCCATTCATGTGATGAACATAAGAATTAGGCTACCCAACAAGGTAGGCATGAGCATTAAGCCAAAAACTTCAAGAATTTTTGAAGCTGATAAAGCCAGTTCACCCTGCTACTTTGCATGAGTGGGTAAAAGTTACATTAACCAATCCAAGATAGATTTTGTGCCTTGGTGGAATGTCATTTCACTCTTGCATCACACTTTGACTTTAGGCACTAAAGGTAAGCTGGGTATTTGTTCTTGAGAAGAGATGAGAAAATGCTCATTTACTCAACTCGTTGTTTGAGGAACAATTCTACGCCCACCCTTGTTTTATTTTTTCACCAAAAGTCCTAAAATTTCAAATAGCCATGATGAATTCAAATAGATTATGTTTTTCTTCTTCGGAGAAACACGATCAAACAATTCCAAACACACACATATATATATAAGATAAAAAAACTCCAAATATTTGATTCCTCTTTCTTTAAATGGGACATCAATTCGAGCTACTATTATATTAGATATCTTACAACTAGAACCCCTCCTTTTCGGATCTAGTTTCTCAATCACCACAAACCGTAGTTAGATTCAAGCATGATACAGTTATGTTATTAGGAGAACCAAGTACTATCTTTCATATCCATGAAACTAACTCTCACAGCATTTTCAAAGACAAGGAGAGACGATCAGCCCATTGATATTGAGAGACAAACGATTCTTTATCAATTCCAGGTCGAATGGAATTCACGAAGAAGCCCACTAAATAGAATTTTTTTCTTTCAACCCTATTTCGATCGTTAATACGATATATAAGGAGCACTACTACAAGCAACAAGCAGCAACCTAACTGGACGGCTGCTAGCAGGCTAACTCGGTTCATTGGGCTCCGTTTATAGCCCTACTGGATGAAATGTTAGAAATAAACTCAGTATCAAGAACGTATGTGAATGGCATAGACTGGCAGGGATGGGTGTAAACACAAGGGTACACGAAGAGCACAAAATAGCAAATACTGCTGTTGTCAGTCTAGCCATGTGTTCACTACCCAACTTTAGAATTAATAAGAAGACCGTTTTTAATACGTGCCTCAATTAAGTATTGGACTCGGCAAATAACACTGATTCAAAATAAGATGATCATCAACTGCTACTTTTATTTCAGCAGTGTTCTTGATTAGTGGCATCAATGCCCAACTCCAGCAGTATTCTTGATCTTGGAATATCGTGCTTCAAGCTCAAACCATGATTCCAGCTCAATCAATTGATTAAATTCTTCAAAGGTCGCCAAACTATTAAGATTGTCTTTGGTTGTTCCCTTCTCCTTCAATGTCTTCAGAATGTCGATCATTGCTCGGGCTGATGCATACAAAGTTGTGAGTGGGTGAACAATGAGATGAAAACCCATTGCTTTAAGCTCCTCCGGTGTGTGTAGAGGTGTGACCCCTCCTTCTAACATGTTGCAGACTCTGTAGCCATTTGTGAGACGACCAATTTCTTTCAACTCATTCTCATCCCTTGGGGCTTCAACAAAGCAAGCATCAGCTCCTGCCTGGAAAGCATGAGTCTCTTTGATTTTACAATATCTATTGTTTATATAATAAGGAAACAAGAAAGCTAAGAATAGTTGATGAACAGTGGCAGCAGACTGAAGTGATCAACGACACTGAGAATTAAGTGCAGTCGAACATATATATATGAGGTTCTTATCCATTTTTTTGTTGCATTTGATCATCAGAAACAACAAAAAGGACAATGGAATTATTTACATAGTGAGCTTCATATAACACCTACCAGGAAGGATATCTTCATATTTCTTTAGGAGAAAATATGTTATGCTTGTCTTAAAGGTAGAAGTAACAGGGATCGAAGAGGACACCATAATGGAAACACACAATTTAATCCATGTACGTCTTGCAAAACAACTATTACAGAAGCAGGAAGATTGTGCATTACAGTATCAATTACAAAATTTGGCCAAGTAGAGATGACCATAAAATATACACCAATCAGTAGGGATATCAGTGCGTCAGATTCGAATTGAAATCCAAAAAAACTGACGCTGATCCTTTCAACTAATCAAATTGAATGCAAGCACTCAGCATGCATGCACACACAAAAATATATGTATGTGTGTAGTAGGAATGTATGTATGTGTCATGCTACCAAATTCAGATCATATGATAGATTTCATACCTGGTGATGGGCATGAATGCAAATATTTTATTCAATACTAAATATGACCATTAGTGACTTTGACGTGATGTTTGGCTAGCAAACCCAACTAAACAGATTACAGTTATTGAATGAGTGAACCCAAACCCATACTGTTAACATGCTATCCAATTAGGATTCAAGGTCCTTGAAAATTTTAGTATGCCATCCTCGAGATTCAAGTCCTGTGAGGCATCTTCTTGCCTGAACGGATACAATCTTGGGGAGAGAATGAGGTCAGATTAAGAAAGGCCTAGATATATCTAATAATATGATATTTTAAGTAAAGTTGCTTAAGAAGTATCATGTTGCCTATACTGAGAAGACAAGGGCATGGGGATGACTTGTAGGCAAAAGGATATTGTTCAAAGCAATTGTCACATCATCTAAGGAAAACCTGATGAGCTCCAAATACACAAAATAATCAAAGCATTTCTCACTGATTCCATATGAATCCACCGTGATGAAGCATTGTGAAAGGAGAAGGCATCAAAAGTTTCTCAAAGCAGTCACACCAACCTGAAGTCGCCAATGGGCTTCTAAAATGCAAGCATGCTGATAATCAGAATTTTGTGTAGGGAAAGATTTCCATGAATGGGATAATATATGTCTATGATTAGGATGTACATCCACAAGCATATGATTACAAAAGAACAAACGGGTAATGATAACACCTACCATGTTTTATTTGCTTAGTTGTGCTTTTCTTAAAAAGAAATTTATTTTGGTGTCCACGATGGAAACACAAAACAGAAGATATCAAAATTAAGCAGTTATATGCTGGTGAATTTGGCAATACATACCTCCATGTACAGGTTAGCACGTGCTATGGCCTCTGATAATCCACCTTTGGCTGATGTTGCTCGAGCATCAGTGCGGGCCACAAGGAAGAAATCAGAATTCCCAATAGCATCTCTTGCAGAAGCTATCTTGATGGCATGCTCCTCTGCAGGTATAACCTTGAAAAAGTATCCAAAAAATGAGATACATCAAAACTATGTATTGACCAGATACTTATAAAACTACACGATGCTAGAATAAGAGCCATATACTCTCATCCATGCAAAAACAGCTCACTCATATGCGTAGAAACATGAGTTCTGTTACATGCCCCACACCCATGTCAAAAATGCAGCAGAATTGAGTCCTAAATAGAAGCCACATAAAGCATGCATGGATAAGAATCACAAAGGAGTAAGCCAAAATTACCTGTTTCCCGCGCATGTGACCTTCTCAGCCGCATACACACCAAGAAAAAACACCACGAGAATTGTTATTCCAATAGTAGAAGAATGGGCTTTTTCTCAAAGTACTTTAAGAAGCTAAAATTTATTTATTTTTTCTGATAAGCAAGCTTGAAGAGGATGTAGGATTTGAACGTAAATGATAAGGAAGAGAAGTTTCCATACCACACTTTTTTGGCCATGCTTGATCCTGAAATAAAAGAAAGAGAAACTCACCAATTTATGAATCTTTAACGCACAAATAAAAAACTAAAACCATCACAAATTGGGAAAAACATAAACACTGATGGTACGATTAAATTCAAACCTAGGAAAATGGAATTGCAACAAGATAAAGAGATACCTCAAGAAAGCACCCAGCAGCACCTGCTGCAATCAAATCCTGAACAGTCCGCTGTACATTGAGAGCATTACCTCCACCAGTATCTACAATTACAGGAAGGGAAACAAGAAATATCAACAATGACAAGCCTTGCTAATTTTCAATAAATGCAATAATTTATTCGAAACTATATTGTACACCATAAATCATAATTTCATAAATTTAACACATACATTCAAATAATAAAATGCACAGGTTTGAGTATTAGTTGAGATCAAGTATTTTGTGCATAAAGCCCATTTTCACCAGTGAGGAGGTTTTAACTGTGGATGTGGAGGATTCATTCTTGAAGTGCCTAAAAGACCTTCATACATGAGAATATAAGATCAACAAATAAATTATGTAGACAGTAACTCACAAGAAGGTATAAAGTAAAGGAAAAAGGATCACCTAAAGTGCAAAGTATTGATTAATAGTTATACATCATTATGAGCAGAGACAAGAAAATTTCAAAGTAGAAAATACGACTTGAGCAATTTACTTCTAATAAAAACCATGCAAGGATCTTGAAAAAAAAGAAAAGGATAAAGTTTACTATATGGAGTTAAACTCATAGCGTAAATGAATCCATGAAGTTGTACCACCTTAAAATTGTCATTCTTGAAATGCCATTGGAAATAGAAGCCCTAACAGTCATGAGTTGGAATGCCCCTCAAGGACCAAATCAGGAGAGGTATGCAATAGCACCTTCGTGGGTGGGTTACTAATTGAGGATTTACTACCATAAGGTGAACGAAATTAAGGAAATTAGCTTCAGATAAAATTGTCAATCTTCTGTTCTATACAGCAATAAGCCTTTCATAGCATTTGCTGAAATGACTATGAGAAAATAGAGGTGGAACAGACCCACCCATGAAAACTGTGTTTGTCATGGAGTGAACTTGAGGGCAAAATGAAATAAAGTTAACTTCGAACTCATGTTCTCCTTTGGGTCAATTCTCAATCTTCAAATTCTCTCTTTAAAAATTTCATCTCCATAAGTGGAAACTTGAACATTCTCAGAGTTACAAAAGTATGCCAGAGGTTCTATGAATTCCAAAGATGAATAGATCAACACGTTGGTACACATTAGATGTAAGAAAATTCTTGAGAATATGCATTATCAAGAATTCCAATCTCAATTGAATTCAGAATTCGTTCATACTTCATACACATGCTAGATGAAAACATCTCACTTTTCATCAAAAACAAGGTCCTAGGTTCCTCACAAGGGGATACCAGCTGCCTCCTCATTTGGAAGGATTGCTTACGAATGAAACAAGCCTATTTCTAACTTTTCCTGAAAAAACACAATGTAGAAAAGTTGCAGTTCTGTCCACAGAATCACAGATTGAAAACTAGCTTTGAAAGTTTCATCTGGACATTGGCTAACAGTTTTAAGGTTCATTCTCATTAGCCAACTTTTCAATATTCTCTGTTACCTAAACATCACAACCTTTTCCTCTCCCGAGACACCATCCTTATCCGGATAACTGCATCTCCATACAAACAGGGACCCGTGAAAAGGAGAGGGAACAAATCTTGTTTTATGACTAAATTTCTACTGACTAAAGCTATATATTCATTAGAATAATGAAACAAATGATCTACCTCCAATCAACCTGGTTTATTCTTGCCTTTTCTTTTAAAATAACCAGGTCATGACAGAGAAAAGAAAAGATTTTGCAGTCAATGTATTTACTTTTTTGTAGCTTGGAACTGAATAGTACAATAAATATTCATAAAGTATAAACAAGTTTGTTTGCAAAAGCTGCTATCCACGCTTTAATACCAAATGTAGCAACTCAAGCTCGGTGAAACAATGTTCAGCTGTACGGACTCCTTTCTATCATCAAATTTTCACAAATGCATCCAATCGTCCTCAACCAGAACTTGACCCCAGCAAGCGTCTCAGGAATGTAATGTGCGTATATATATATATATATATATATATATATATATATATATATATATATATATATATATATATATATATATATATATATATATATATATATATATAGAGAGAGAGAGAGAGAGAGAGAGGTTACCAGCATCCACGATTATGGGGATGAGAGAGGCAGCAGCACAAACGAATCTTGCCTTCTCCGCCATCTCCGGCGGGCTGAGAAAACAAATAGCAACACTAGAAAGCCGCATGAAACGCAAAAAAGATCGACGAAACCGACACCCCCACTTGGAGGAAACAACCCAAAACTCAATAAAAAGAGAGAGAAGCATTCACGTGAGTAGGCCGAAGTCGGGCTTTCCGAGTAGCGAGGCAGAGAGGGCGTATCCGGAAATGAATCCCGCAGAAAAGCCAGACTTCTGAACTATGGCTGCCGACAGTGCGTCGTAGCAACCGGGCATTAGTACTATGCCCTCCTCCTCGATCAAACGTTGGATCCTTGTGCTATTCCTCGCCGGACTGGCGGAGCATCTCACTGAGAACGCCCTCTGGCTTGAAGCCTTCCGCTTTTCGGTGGCCGGAAGCCGCATCCCGGCGTTCATCGAGAGGATTCCAGCCATCTTTCTCTCCCTCTCTCTCTCTCTCCGAGTAAAGGGAGCAGAGTGAACTGTGAAGCGAGACCCATGGCAGTAGTGTCAGGAGAGGTGCTTCCCAACAGTGGGGATGGCCCACATTGTGCGGGTCTGGGTCCAGATCAGATAGACCAACTCCATGCCTGAATGTATACAGGAATAGCACGGTGCTGATCTTCGGGCGAGCCGAGTCCGGTAGAGAGATGGGGTTTTGGAGAGTGGAATCTTACCTCTCTCTCTCTCTCTCTCTCTCTCTCTCTCTCTCTATCTCTCTCTCTCTCTCTATATATATATATATTAGAATGTCAGTGCTCTTTTGGAAGGAGAACTTCATTGACTAACTTTACATGGGGAAGAGAACTAATTTCAACCACTTGGAAATATGACTGACATCATTTATTCTGACATTCACACATGACCATTCCTAGAGACTAATACATAGCCAGAATGAACCATGTTGGTTCCATATGCAGACAACTACAATTTGGTGATCCAACACCAAAAACAAATGAAACAACAATATCAAAATCTCTTTCAAACATGCTTCTTTGTAATGAAGTTTCACAGAGCTCCACTGCTAGCGTTCAACTCATTCCTGGCTTCAAGGGACTTCTTGTATTCGGCGTAACGCGCTTCTTTAGCAAAGTAAGACTCCAAGTTGATCAACTGATTGAATTCTGCAAAGCTAGCTAATTTGTCGAGATGGTCTTTGCTGGACCCTGATGCCTTCATCTTTTGTAACATGTTGGTCAGGGCGCGAGCGGCTGTGTACAGTGTTGTAGTAGAGTGCAAGATGACGTGGTAACCCATCTCCTTGAGCTCTTCCTGTGTATGTAAAGGAGTCACACCTCCTTCTATCATGTTCACAACCCTGTAACCTTGTGTATTGCGCGCGATCTCTACAAGTTCATTGTCACTTCTTGGTGCATCAACAAAGCAAGCATCAGCTCCAGCCTGTTTAGTTATGACAGTTTAGTTTATGTAAATTTCATCGGTAGCAAAATGCTTATAACTTTTGATAAGAAATAGTGAGCAAACTTTTTATGTGCCAACAGCCTTCTGTTATTCAACTCAGCATGACAGTGGAATACAATCTTCTGAGAAATTACCTCCATATAGAGGTTTGCCCTTGATATGGCTTCTGCTAATCCATATTTCTCTGATATGGCCCGGGCATCTGTCCTTGCAATAAGGAAGAAATCCGAGTCTCCTATAGCATCTCTTGCTGCAGCAATCTTTGTGGCGTGCTCCTCTGCAGGTATGACCTTCAAAAGAAGTCCAATTCAAAATCAGATACGTTGAAAACATAGAAATTTGCATATGTGAGGCTTCTTTCTTATTTCATTTTTCAAGTTTATCACTGTATTGCTAGTTCTATCTCATTTGAATAACATTTATAAACTAATGTATAAAAGAAATCATGTTCTCGTATATCAAAATTTTTGCTAGCTAACCTGCTTGCCACGCATATGGCCTTCCCGTTTCAACCACACAATGAACAAGAAAAACCGTTAGCTACTCATAATTTGAAGTTGAAAAACTGGATTTCTCTAGAATCAATAACTTGAAAATCAATGAAGGAAATTCTGTGGAGCACTGGAAATGATGTTTCTTACCACATTTCTTTGGCCATGCTTGATCCTGAAAAAAAAAAAAAAGCAGTTACTGATTAATCAGCGCGTATGTTACAAATACACTAAGTATAACTATGAAATTCTGTATCATACAGCCACTAAAACTACGAAACAGTAACTGAGGGATTGCTTAAATTGTGTACCATACCTCAAGAAAGCATCCAGCAGCACCGGCTGCAATCAGATCTTGGACGGTCCTTTGTACATTGAGAGCATTTCCACCACCAGTGTCTTGAGATGATAACAAGAATACGAAAGAAACAATTATGCCATTTTCAAAATTTAACCCACGTTTTATGAAGTTCTGCAAGGATCTCAAATGCTATTACATCGCTATAAGCAGGAGAATATATAACGCGAACTAAAATCCTTGTAAAAAGAACCAAATTCAGCCGCATTAGAGGCAATGATCTCTCTCTTATTTGGTAGTCATCGTCTGCTAGCAAGAATACCACAACGCAGGAGATGCAAATTATGCCATTTTCAAACTTTAAGCCACGTTTTCTGAAGTTCTGCAAGGATCTCAAGTGCTATTACAACGCTGTAAGCAGGAGAATGCTACAACGCGATCTAAAATCCTTGTAAAAAGAACCAAATTCAGCCGCATTAGAGGCAATGATCTCTCTCTTATTTGGTAGAGTCATCGTCTGCTAGCAAGAATACCACAACGCAGGAGATGCAAATTATGCCATTTTCAAACTTTAAGCCACGTTTTCTGAAGTTCTGCAAGGATCTCAAGTGCTATTACAACGCTGTAAGCATGAGAATGCTACAACGCGATCTAAAATCGTTGTAAAAAGAACCAAATTCAGCCGCATTAGAGGCAATGGTCTCTCTCTTATTTGGTAGCGTCATCGTCTGCTGACTCTTATCGCTAAATAAGATAAGAAGCTAAGAGAAGCTAATGTATTTTACTAAATTGATTGGAGATAAGTTCCATTGACATATATAGAAGGACAAAACATGATTCAACTGCGAAAGGTGGAACAAGTGAAGCATATTTAGAGAAAAAGGGACTAAATGAGAAGATTTATGTCGAAATCCAAAAGATAAACTTATTGCTTTCTTTGACAAAAACCTTCAAGGATAACACAAAGAATCGAATTGCTTGCCAACCAAGGCCAAGCCTTCTCCCATACTAGGGGCATGGGAGTGATCGAATCGATTGATGATAGCATTTTGTTTGATCATGGTCTGATCATTTTTTTTGTTGAAATCATTCCCAAGATGGTATTGATGGATCAAAGTTGCCTCTTTAAGGCCCATTGCATTTAGAGTTTTACATAGAGACGGTAATAGCCGAGCAAGCATGATTGGATCTAATCCAAGATTCCTTTTGCATAGAGAAGGCAATATGAAAAGGACTAACTTATTATAAGATTCAAGGCCGATCGACGATCACACCTCTTGGTTCTAATATTCCAGGCTGGATGTGAAGTGGATCAGGAAGACTGGACTAATAACTATGCGGGCCAGGGACTGGGTTCCTTTGGTCTGCTCATGGCTCCCCAATTATGCAGACCTGTGCGTGACCCTTTACCATAATGAGCAAGATTCATTATTTCCTAGCAAAAACTTATGAGGCCAACCTCTTTTGAGGTGCTTACCATCTAACATCTGACACCTTCTCACCACATCTCCCCAACCTTAACACTAACCAAGCCTTTTCTTTCATACTTGGTCTCGCACCATGATGCCTCCCATCAATATAAGTTTTTTCCCGATCACACTTCTTCGATGGGATCAAGTGCGCTAATGCTGAAAAGATGGCACCATTACAAAATATCTAATTAATGCTGAGTTGATCACACCATAATAAGAGATACAGATAAGGTAAGTTTTTCTTCCACCTTCCCAAAAATGGCATACCTAAAAAACGTTTTCAGGCGAGGCCAAATTCAGGTGAGCCCGTGCGTTATTTTTTTCGAAAAATTGGTTGGATAATTTCGGTTGATATGGCCAGCTCATCTTGCCCATGAATCGGTCCAACATTACTTCCCAAAGCGAACCTCTTCTCCGATCTACCCATCAACTTGTTAGAGGAAAGGAAACGAAGGAAATTAACTGAAGAGCTAACATTGTTTCTGATCTGAAGGACAAGAACGTCAAGATTCTCAATGGCGATGATTATACTTAATTAGCGGCCGGGTTCTGCAGCATTCAGTACAAGAAGAGAAGGAAGAGCTCCTGTTGAAGGCTATACCTGCGTCTGCAATGAATGGAATGTCGGGCGCTGCGGCGCAAATGGTGCGTGCAGCCTCTGCCATCTCTGGTGGCCTGGAAAAGACCGAAACTCCGGCTACTAACCTCCAATTCAGGCACGAAACAGGCGAAAGAGGGAATACCAAGATGACATGCAGTAACAACAAAAGTTAGCTTACGTCATGAGGCCGATGTCCGGCTTGCCGAGGCGAGCAGCGGAGACGGAGTAGCCGGAGATGAAACCAGCCGAGAAGCCGGTCGTCTGGACGATGGAAGCAGACAGGGCATCATAGCAACCGGGGAGTAGGATCACGCCTTGCTCGTCAATTATGCGCTGGATCCTGGTAGTGGCTCCTGCCTGTCTGTCGGAAGAGTTGGAGGAGAAGCCGCGCCGTCCTGCCGAGATGTCACTTCCGGCAGCGGCCGCATACCTGGAGAGGAGTCCGGCCGTACTTCTGGCGGCCTTGGAGCGTAAGGCAACACGCATCGAGACAATTCCGGCCATGTCTCCGTCCCTTTCTCTCCTCACTCGGTCACTCTTCTTCTCACAATCTCTCTCTAGACCTCTTTAGACTGAAGGCAGCTTAGAAGATGCAACAGCCTTCATCTGGTTATAAAGAGCAGCCGTGGGGCCCGTTGCATCTAGCCAACTCAATATAGAATCTAGTCCGTGGGACCCACCACGTGGGAGCGGTCAATTTACAACCGTACGTTTGTAAAGTTAAAACGAGAAATGCGACAAGAAAACTCTCGCGATAAATTCAATTCCTAACGAAGGATCTCTAAAGAAACGTTTCGAAGAAAACGCCGTATTTCGATATACGTGATCCGGAAGTGGGGAAAAGAAAGTACTCAGTTTGCCGGGATTTACCGAACCCGGCCCAAAACTGGACCTGCTGGATAAACTGTTCCTGTTTCATGCTCAGATCTCGCCATGCCGATCCAGTTAAATGGCCTTGGAGTGATTCGATCCGAGTCCGGTCTGTCAGTTCTAACCCCAACATGTTCAAGGCAACAAATGGATTGAGAGAATGTGAGGATTGACTTAGTAATTCGGATCCAGACCCATAAGATCATTTGGTGGGTGAAACTTTAAGGAAGAGTAAAGCCGCACACAGGTCCGAAGCATCCTTTAATGGCAGCCCAGTTCATAGCCCCCACTATGCTTTTACTGCATTTTTTATTTGTAACGAAATGGATTGGGTTTCTAGAATGAATCAATCAATGCCACTTTCTTAATGTAAAAGTTTACGTCGGACGTTTTGCATGATATTCTTAAACAAGAAGTAGAAAATAAATCAAAGTTATTTTTTTTTAGAGAAAAAGAGAGACCCTTATTGTAAATCAACTAAAAAATAAACTAATGACCAAGTTGTTTTACGTATAAGCAACTAAAAATAAATGAATGACCGTTTGACATTCTTAGATATGACCAGTTTCTAATCGGTCCGGTGGTTTCAACCGAAACCGGCTGGACATAGAACCGGGACTCACCCGGTATGGTTCTGGTTACACCTTTTATATAACTGGAACTGAAACCGACGGTTCCAAGCTGCTGATTCCGGTATTTTTATAAAAAAAACTTATAAAATTTAAGTTTTTTTAATAAGATTACTAGTTCCAAGTGATTCCCGACTCAAATCCAAACTGATAATTCTGGAACTGGAACTTGAACCGGTTTGGTTACGGTTATAGGCTAACCAGAACTGGTAGTTTAGAACCGCCACCAATTCCGATTTACCTAGAAGTGGACATGTCTAGGTCTGCTTGTCTACTCGTAAGTACTTCCGATGAGTTTAACTTTGAAAGTGGGGTGAGCCCAACGTACCAAGTTGTTGGTGAGGATTGGGCTTGGTTAACATCAATTAGTTGATGAAATGCCTATGTTGGCCCGTATACAACTGTTCTTGTTGCTTCGTACCGGACACCATGGCCAACTAAAAGGCAGCTGCCAGTGAGAAGGTGAAGAATTGGATAACGATCACTTTAAAAGAGGAAGAATCGGAACCCCACCGGACCAAGAATCAGAACAAACATTTTCAATAGGAACCGCACCAAGCCCAGAAGCGGTTGAACCCAGAATTGAAGACCCCATCTAGTTTGATTCCCGTTTCACCTCTTATAAAACCAGAACCAATTGTTTGAAACCATCCGTTCCAGTCTTTTTCTTAAATTTTTTTATAATTTGTACATTTTTACAATAAAATTATCGGTTCTGAACAGTTTCGGACTCAAACCAAAACCGGAACCAATCCTGCTTGGTTCGATTATGGTTTTAGGTTTTGGGCTAACACATACCTAGGAATCACATACTTTTGACTTGTATAAAGGATTAGAAAAGAGAAAAACAAGACCACCAAAAGTTATATAGAAATCACATACTTTTGACTTGTATAAAGGATTAAAAAAGAGAAAAACAAGATCACCAAAAGTTTGGAGCATCGACCAATTGAGTTATCGAGCGGACAGTTTTAGAAAGTTCAGTCAAAGTCTTCTTATGGAATTTGTGCCAAAAGTCTACACCTTGAATGAAATTCCAGTATATTCACTTCGCTACCGTGAAGGACTAGTACGGCTTTAAATGCAAACAAAAGGCTCTCAATAATTGTGAGAGAGAATTGAATTAAATAACGAAGAGAGAGATGATTACATCTTTTAAGATAGAACACTCTCAATAATTGTGAGAGAGAATTGAATTAAATAACGAAGAGAGAGAGAGAGAGATGATTACATCTTTTAAGATAGAACACTCTCAATTAGATATGATTACGTCTTTTAAGAAAGAATACTGAGAGAGAATTGAATTAAATAGAAGAGAGAGAGAGATGATTACGTCTTTTAAGAAGAATACTGAGAGAGAATTGAATTAAATAGAAGAGAGAGAGAGAGAGAGAGAGATGATTACGTCTTTTAAGAAAGAATAGATTTTAATTTGAAGATTTCGCATACAAACAACGGAAAAGGGTTTAAATTTTCAAGGGGCAAAACATTACGTTTATCGTACGCCATTTGGGTGGACATCCTTGATCCACACGCCTCTCCATCTGGGTGGACATGCTTGATCCAAATTGGACCCATTTGTTCAATCGACAGTAAGATGTGGACCCTGTGCTGAATGGATCAATGATGGAGCGGGAGCCAAAGACAGTTTCCAACCACAAGTAGGTTGGACCCATATGCATGGCTGAGCCTGCTTTGTCGTAAACTCGGTTTAATCCCGATAGCAAATCCAAGTATTACTGGACCAAGATGAATCCAAGTTGCTGTTAGTTTGCATCTGTCTGTAGCTTTATTGCAATATTATGGATATCATATAATGCTAATGCTAATTCCATATGATAGCTCACTAGATATCATATGGTACAATTTTACCCAGAACTTTATATTGACATAATGCTAATGCCATCACTCACTAAATATCATCAACCTTGCAAAGAGACTCATTAATGTCACTTGATCGGAGTATTATGGATAGCTGCTGAAGTACAAATGCATTATTATTCACCAAGATATAATTAAACTCTTGTCCAAACACCTAATCAATTTCTATTTATATATCATAGTTCATGATTTTCTGATGGATGGATTTTGCTCCGCAAGTATTAACAACTAAATCAAAATTTTGGAAACCAAAGCAAGTATTAACACCTAATCTTTACCATTTAGACGTCAACCATGATCTTGTGCATGTCTTGATCTCAACAAAAGCAGACCAAGTTTGTGGTATCCACTGCTCTCACAAATTAGGCATCAGGAGAAAACATGCCCAAGTTCCTGAAATCCAAAAACTAGATACATGGAAATCAAGATCTTGATACATGTAATGAGCGTATACTCATCAAGGACAATAATTGTTCCTTGGTGTGATGCCATATGTGTGTGTCCCTACCCATCCAAAGTCTTGCTTACATACATCACAAGATTGATCCAATTCCTCTATCAATGAGGTGTCCTCACAGATTCCAGAAAATAATACAACTAATAATGCCTCACATGGTATTCGAGTAGGATTCGGTCTCACGGATTACCATTTTTTTAAAACAAAAAATAGAAAAAGAGATTATATGTGAACATGCCTGGGTTCACACACACACATGTGTGTGTGTAGTTGCAGTGTACAACTCTGGACATGGTTTTTGGTTTTCGACTCCAGACTTGAAACCCAACTACCCGATTGTCATAGCCATATCTGGCGATTCAGTCACAAATTCATTGCGGAATCAATTGCGACGGACCAGACGTTTTCGCTGCACTAAAAAGTGTCGGCACATTTTGTAGCTATATATGAATACTGACACAATGTCCACAACTACCACCCACAGCCTTCTTCATCAACCACATGAGGAATTTGCATGATATACGCTCTTTATATTTTATAAACTATGATGATAGTTAGCTCCTCAATCAGCCGTATGCTTGACCGTCCAATTTCAGAATTTCTCAAATAAAACCAATTATTATCATTGGACATGTTCATAGGGTTTTGGTATAAAATGCCTCCTAGCCGTAGACTCTGTGCCAGTATTTAGCCATGAAAACGAATGATGACATTCAGCCGAATTCTTCACGGCGTTTGACATTGCGTAAAAATTGCCGAATGCTAGCATTCGGCAATTTTAACGTTCAAAATGACACCTCTCGAGGTAAAATGCCAACATTGGAACATGAAGCGCTGTCTGTCACCTTATCGAATGCGGACATTCGTCAACGTATTTGACCACATTCAACAATCCAAAACTCATACGAGAAAATCATCCCATTCAAGTACCTTCAATGACAAAAGAGCCAAATGTATCTTTGCATTAGTCTCGTACTTTTTGGGTAAAACTGGAAGGCTGAAGCCAGATGAACACCCTGGGCATCAAGCTCATAACCTTCTACTTGTGAGTCGACCCACTACCCAAGTGAGCAATTGCTTGTTGTGCACGAGTCTCATATTTTATGTCAAAATCAAATAGTATTTTCATTGTCATCAAATCAATTAAAGGTCAATCAAAATCCTTGCCAATATATACCATTATTCATGTAACAAACAAAACAATATCTGCAAATGCAAGTGCATCCACATGGTGAAAGTTCATATATCGACTTTGGATGCTTTTGAAGATCAGAAGAAGTTCAAGAGAAGCCTTGTAAGAATTTCGAATCACCAAGCATGGTTCCTTTTCAAGAGGATTTCACAATAGACAACTCAAGAAGAAGACACGGAATTTTTTTTCTCATGTATCTCTTTGTAAATTTTCCTTACCAGTTTTTTCGTTTCTAGCCAGGGCAATTTGATTTTCTTCTCACTTTGAGGACAAATAATGTTTTTTCTTTGAACCATTTCAAAATGCCCTTAATGGTTTGAAAATCATATCTTACGAAGTTACATGTCAAAGATCTCTGGTCTAGTTTATGGAAACTAGTTTAATATCTTTACATATGCAATTGATCTCCACCTGTACAGATGGCTTAGGTATCAGTTTTTACCAAAACCACAACTTATATGGTATAGAAGATACAACCTTACAAGATACAATTTTCAGAATAGATATTACTTCCCTCTAAAAAACATTGGGTAAAGAAGCATATGTTAGCATTGACCTAATCATATACAAAAATGTCTTCTTTATATCGTTCAACTATACTATTCTATGATGTATCCTAAGCATGATATTTTGCCTTCATATTTCAAAAATCTTATATCATTAAAAAAAATATTAGAGGAGGTGTATTTATCATTTCAATCGTACCTCAAAACTTCAATTTTACAACCTAATTGATTTTCAACCTACTGTTTATATTATTAAAATATGTCTAACGCCTCATACTTTTGTGACAAGAGGTATATATCTCTCTATAGCTTAGATCCACCATTCTTCCCGCTACCTTGCCATAAGTAGTAAGGTTGTCGCCACATTGGAGCTACTGGAAAGGGTCATGTTACATGACTATAGATAGACTACTGCTGCTACTCTCATGAGATGGTGGGCAAAATAATTATTTATAAAGGTTATAAAATAAACTTTTACTTGATGTGACCTTATTCTAAAAGGTTGACAAACACAAGTGTACATGATGTTTTAGTAAACTTGTAATTGTAACAACTTCTTTTGAAAAAAGGATTTTGGGTAATTTTTCCTTGTATATGAACCTCATACTTGTTTAATGACTTAGTAAGTTTCTTTAACTTATTCATACTCACATGTCCTAATCTTTTATGTCACATATTCACGTCATTAATAAAAACATAATAAATATAAGCAGAAGAGGAACTAGCATTATCATTTATCGATTATCAGAGTCATAAATATAAGCAAACAAAATGCGGCCATGTTTCACTATAGTTACTTTTCTAAATATAAATCTAACCTTAAAACTCTTCTTAACTAAGATACGCACATACACCCACTATGCCTAAAACATCAAAATAAGTATTATTTCTCATATATACTCAATGCTCTAGAATTCACCCACTACTCAAAAACATTATAGTCCATATAAAGACATTCATAAATAACATGCTTCTCCTTCTATCTCCTTTGAGTGTTGCTTTCATTTCACTTTTGACTATGATAAATTTTTTTGAAATGTCCTATCTTTTTACAACTAAAACACTTTATCTAATAAACATATTTCTGCAATTTCTTGAAAGTTGGATCATTTTTTCTAAATTTGACAAGCCTTTTATTTGGTCACTTTTTCTTATGATTTTGGAGCTAGATCCTATACCATCTTCACCAAAGAGTAGGCTCTCCATTTTGTATTTATCCATGTGCTCTTGCTTAATGGTTAATTTTAATGGAAGCTCAATAATGGCAAGGTTAGAATTGAGCACATTCTAGGAGGGTGACAAGTTGTTTATGATATAGGTGACACTTGCATGGGTATCTTGACAATAACTAGGTATCTTGTTTTCGCTAACATTTTATTTACATGTTTAACAACATTATCTCCTTCCTTGATCATATGAGAGTAGTATTTTTGAAAGAGAAATTGAACATGCAACTTAGCTATAATACTATATTTGGCCAATACAAACTTAAACATTTATTTAACTGTTTTACATTCCTTAAAGACTAATAAAGTTATTTTCCACGTAGGTCAACATAATGGTTCTAGCTAAAATATTATTATATTTGGTAGAGGTTATGTTCTTGCATCCTTTAATATATAATCTATGCTCTCTAAGGTCAAAATCTAATTGGATTCTTCTCTTACATATTTGAAAGTTCAAACCATTTATTTTTCCAATTTTTGCTATCTCAGACACACACGCTAGTGGTCATTTTTTAGGTCTAAGTAAATTTAATAAATAGAGGGTCTAATAATCTAAATAAAGAAAAACAAAAAACAAACAATTGATGTCATAAGCAACAAATAAACAAGATTAAGTCATCTAGTCTAAGCAATAAAGTAGAAAAATAATAAGTTAACGATAATCAGAGCACTGAACTGCAATTTAGAAAAACCGGGCTGTAGCAAATAATAACAGGACCTATATGTAAATATATGATATTTCAAGTACTAGACTGAAATATCAGAGATTTCCAATATAAACTGAATTTAAAGCAACTCTAGAATTTTCAAAAAAGAGGAAGGTACAATTGTAATTTACTACCTCTGCTATAATATAATATAATATAATATATATTTTTCGTTTTTTAAAGTTCGAAAAATAACAAAAAACCCAAACCCAGAAACCAGGTTGGTTTCTGCAAAAACGATCAAGCCCTCTGATGTAGTTGTTATGTTCCAAGCCAGGAACACAAAAAACCACTGAGAACTGAATCAACTCTCACGCGAGAGAGTGATAGAGCACTAACTGGCTCAATGTCTTTCAAGAGAACACCTCACGACGGGACCTAGAGAAACTACTCGACCCACAAGTCAAACGTCCCTGTTTCTTTTTAGAATTTGATGCCCTTGATTGTGTAGTAATCTCTTATTTTCATCCTTTGTTTGTTGTTAAACCAAAGAGACTTTGTTCCCCCTTCTGCAGAAGAGACCAGAGAAAATTGTTCGAGAGTGCAGAGCTGCCAAGATAAGCCTTTAATCGATTATTCAATCCTATTTTGCTACATGTGTTTTTTTATGTGCGTATTGCCTTAGATCTTTATCTACGCTCAAGTAGAAATACTTTGTTGTTTTGTTTTGTTTCCACAGAGAGAGTTCAGATCTCAGCAAAGAAAAAGTAAACCATTTTTTATAATGAGAATAGGAACTTTAATCTTCTCCTTTGCCAGACAACCAAGTAAACCAATTTGAAAGGAAAACTTTTATGTCCGCCAAAAATATTGAATGTTCCATAGAGGTATCGCTACTGAATATGTATATTTACAAAAGGATATACGCTTAACCTAAGCCATCTTATTCTTTTGTAGAATACAATAAAAAGAAAAGATGGCAAAGAAATTTTGAAATGTGCTTAAATCCAAAAAGACACGACGAAACACTATAGTAGAGCAGTGATTCAATTTTTGTCGTGGCCGCTTTCTTTCTAAGACTATTTCTGTCTGTGAAAATGAGATTATTACACACACACGCACGCACATGTGTGTGTGTATTATCCCTTTCTTGTTTCATAGTCTTCCTTTAATCTACAAGGAGTCCTTTGCTAGCCAGCAATTTCTAGTAAATATTGGAAACCCTTCACCTCTTTACTTTCAAAACGAAAGGGAACGTTTTAAGCTTCAAGATCATTGTATTAAGCTTGTGATTTTAGTGTCATCTCCTTTTTCTTTGCAATGGAAGCATGACATTTCTCCTTTAGTAAATGAATTCCTTTAGTAAATGAATTGAGATTAGGTAGTATCTTGAGAGAGAGAGAGAGAGAGAGAGAGAGAGAGAGAGAGAAGTCATGTATCAGTCTAATAGGAGGATTCAGCTTATCAAAACTAAATGAAATTTGATTCCATAAATACGTCCACATTGCCAATCAACATCTCGAAATTAATTGATACCGATACCCATGTTGATATATAAATAATAAACTGTAATACAAAGAGAAGCTGAATAGCCTATGTCCCCGTAAAACCAAATGTTGATATTCAACAATGCAAACATCACATCATCGATTGCTCGTTCACTTTAATTAGAAACTAAATGTCCAACGTCGACATCACCTTAATTATGAAATTAATTAAAGACAATGCTACAAAATACTATGATTCTTATTGGTTCTTGGAATATCGAAATATTATTCGATAAGCTAATGGAGGGGGTAAATACTATGATTCGGTGAAAGATTCATGTTCTATGTTTATAAGAGACAAAATAGGTTGAAGAAAAAGCAAACGAGATAGAGGATACAAGTTTTAAATTATGATACTCAGGTAAAGAAAAGGCTCGAAACGGAGTTAGTATTATCATAAATAAAGATTTGAAGGATAGCGTAGTAGACATACAACGATATGGGGACCGAATCATGACGTTAAAATTAGTGTTAGGAGCAGAAGTTTTGAATATAGTTTGTCCTTACACACCTCAAGTAGGACTAAAAGATAGTATAAAGATAACTTTTTGGGAAGAGTTAGATAAAGTGATTCAAAAGATTCCACAAAGGGAGATGATTTGTTTAGGAGGAGACTTAAATGGACATGTTGGTAAAGAGGCACTAGGATATCAAGGGATTCATGAAAACTTTGGTTTTGGGGATATAAATGAGGAAGGTAAGGAGATTTTAAATTTTGCTATGGCATTTGATCTCTTTATAGTCAATACAATCTTCAAAAAACAAGATGAACATTTGATTACTTATAAGAGTAGCTTATCACAAACACAAATTGATTACTTTATTTGTAGAAAAAAAGATAGAGCATGTTGTAAAGATTGCAAGGTAATTACAGGAGAAAGCTTAACTACCCAACATCGACTTTTAGTTATGGATTTACAAATAAAAAAATGGACAAAGAAGAAAAGAGTGCATCGAGCTATTCAGAATAAATGGTGAAACCTTAAAAGCGAGAAAGAAGATATATGTAAACAGAAAGTCCTTCAAGGAGATGCTTGAAATTATGTTGGTACACCTTGTGATATGTGGAATAATATGGCTATACATAATAGGAAAGTTACGAAAGATGTGTTAGGTGTATCTAAGGGAGGTGTACCGGTACAAAAAGAAGCTTGGTGGTGGAGTGAAGTAGTGCAAAATAAATTCAAGATAAAGAGGCATGTTACAAATTACATTATGCTAAGAAAACTAGTGAAACTTTAGAAGCTTATAAGAAAGCAAAGAAGGAAGCGAAAAAGTTCGTGAGTGAAGCAAAAACTAAAATTTGGGAGGATTTATATAAAAAACTCAACTCAAAAGTGGGTGAAAGAGATATTTTTAGGATAGCTAGGGCTAGAGATAAGAAAACTAAAGATCTTAATTATTTTAGATGCATCAAGGACGAGGATGAAATTTTTTTAGTGGCAAACGATGATATAAGAAATAGATGGAAAAACTATTTTTAAAGATTTTTAATGAAATAAAGATGTTAGTATTAGCTTAAGAGAGTTAGCCAAATCAAAAAAGTATACAAACCACAATTTCTACCGACGTATTCAAAAGAATGAAGTCAAAGAGGCTATTAAACATATGAAGGGTGGTAAATCGGTAGGACTAGATAATATTCCTATAGAAGTTTGGAAAATACTAGGAGAAATAGGAATCACTTGGCTCATAAGACTATTTAATGAAATATGAAAAAACCAAAAGATACTTGAGGAATGGAGAGCAAGTACACTTATACCCATATATAAAAACAAGGGAGACATTCAAAATTATGTGAATTATCGAGGTATCAAGTTAATGAGTCATACTATGAAATTGTGGGAAAGAATTATCGAACGTGGGTTAAGACAATTATCAAGTACAATAGAGAACCAATTTGGATTCATGTAAGGCGGATCTACTTTTGAAGCGATTCACCTTTTGACTTCTTATGGAACATTTTAGAGCAAAAAAGAAAGACCTTCACATGATATTTATTGATCTAGAAAAAGCTTATGATAGAGTACTGTGGGAGGTTCTTTGGAGAACTTTGAAAAAAAGAGGTATCCGATTGACATACATTAACCTTATAAGAGACATGTATGATGGTGCCAAAACATGTGTGAGGACTCATAAAGGAATGACAAACTTCTTTGAAGTTACTATTGGGTTACATCAAGGATCAACTTTAAGTCTATACTTATTTAAATTGTTAATTAATGAGTTAACAAAACATATTCAAGATGAAGTACCTTGGTGTATGTTATTTGTAGATTACATTGTATTAGTGGAGGAGTCTAAGGAAAAAGTTAATAGAAAATTGGAACTATGGAGAGAAGCATTAGAAAGCAAAGGCCTCCGACTTAGTAGAACAAAGACAGAATATATGGAATGTAAGTTTGATCATTTGGTTACCTCAGAGGATATAGAAATTAAAATTGGCACACATTGTATCTCCCAAAAAGAAAGTTTTAAATACCCAAGGTCAATTTTTTAGAGTGATGGAAGAATTGATGTAGATTACGCATAGAATTAATGGTGGTTGGTTAAAATGGAGAGGAGAATCAGGTATTCTTTGTGATAAAAAGATACCATTAAAGTTAAAAGGTAAATATTATAGAGCAGCAATTATGGTTATGAGTATTGGGCAGTTAATCATCAACATCAACATTTACAAAAGATGTGTGATAGAAATGAAGATGTTGAGTGGTCATACAAGAAAAGACCGTATACATAATGAGGTTATTAGAAACAAATTAGGAGTGACACCAATAGAGGATAAAATGAGAGAATGTCGTTTAAGATGGTTTGGACATATAGAAAGAATATCAAAAGAAGAACCTCTAAGAAGGTATGAAAAACTAAATTTGGAAAGTATTAAAAGAGCTAGAGGACGACCATAAAAGTGTTGGAAAGAAACAATAAAGAATGAGCTAGCTTATTGTGATTTAACTGCTAACATGGCACACGATAGGGATACGTGGAAACAAAGAATCCAGCTAGCGGACCCCGTCTAGTATGAGAAAGTGCTTAGTTGTTGTTGTTGTAATGCTACAAAATATTCAACGTCCGGTCTGTAAAATAAACAGAAACCGAAGGTCACATTCACATTTACACATGCAGCCTATTCGGTGAATCAAATAAGCGACAAATTTGTCAGCCTTCAATTGACGGGTGGCTATTTCATTACTTTCAATTTATATTTAACTGACCACGAGCCTGAATTATTCAGGATTTTTTTGTTCTGATAATTGTCATAAAGAAAAGGCAATTTCAAATTTCATTGCTAAAATAAATTTATGATTAGCCTTTTTGGTAGTCAGACATCTTTGATATATAAGAAAAACCTTCCCATTTGAGTGAACATGTTAATTTGATGCAACTTGGCCAACCAATCAAAGAATTAGGACCCTATGCTAAGTGTTGGATCCATCATTTTCTCAAGTTCAATCTGCACTAAACCTTGATTGTGTCACCAAGGCACTATAAAAAGTGGTTTTTACCGCATGGGAACCATTTTCGTACAAGAGGTAAAAACCAGTTTTCCTCGACGATGGTAGAAAAAGAAGTCTGTACCGACACTTGTCTCGTCTAGCAGTGTAGTTTTCATGCCTTTTCAGTGGTGATGCATGCACATATAAATTTATTTTGATATAAAAGACAGCACACTGTGATGTGACACCAACTAAGTTTGCTCTTATGAGGAGGGACATTCTGTTTCTGCCATGTCAAAGAAGATCAAATATTGTCTCGTAAGAGTATATTCACCTGGTAAATGAAGATTCAGATGTACCCCATAAGTATATGGCAAGGCCTTTGGCATTGTCCCTTTCTAATTCGTGTTCAACTTCAATAAGAAAGGGCGACTCTCATGAATCTCTTTAAATCTACCCTTTGAGATTCAGCGTTCCTTCTTGCGTTCATGTCCTTTCCTTTCGTGTTCGTGCCAAACGCAGGTGAAGCCAAGAACATCCCCTGTTTTTTTTCTTCATGTCATTTTGGGCATAGATGAACGCAAACCTTTGAATTCTGCCTTTGTCTGGCTCTGGTTTTGTGTCTGAAATTGCTCGTTGTTCCGTGTCATGTAGTTTGAAACCATTGAATGACAGTTATTAAAGTCTTTTTCCCTCTGGTAAGTAAAGTTCAGGTAAAGACATGTTTCTTTATTTAATGGAGAACAATCCAAAACCAGCTGAGATGCCTGGTCATCTGTGCAATACCGTGAAAAGCAAGTGGGTAGGTGAAATGTTTTTCTCTTTTTTCTTTATTTGGAGTGTGTGTTGCGTGTGTTTGTGTGTGGAAGATGAGAGCCCTGGGATGTTTGCCTTGTGCTTGCGCGCGTACAGTTTGCAATGTGCACGCACCTTAGCAGCTTCAGCTTGTAATGTATGCATGCATATGTTTTCATGGCCGATTTCGAGCCGGTCAGTTTCGGTTTCAGCTTCTTGGAACCAGAACCAGAACATGTGGGTTGGGACCATTGATTTCATATATTTTTATATTCTTTTTCAAATTTCAAAAAACTTTTAATAATTTTTGGTTTTAAACGGATCAAAACTAAAATCGAAACCAGCAGTTTCGAACTGAAACTAGAGCCCACCCGATTCCAGCTCTTGGTTCCTAGAAAACCAGAACATGTACAAACTCAGCTGATTTCAAGTAAACCAGACCTACGGTTCCAAAGCATCAGATTGGGTTTCCCAGAACATTGAACACTAACTGAACTGGCCTGTCCTCTTTGGTTATGGGTCCGACTTGAGTATAATTCCAGCACGGATCGTCTTAAAAGCTACATGCAATAATAAAGCTGGGGTTCGGAGACAACCAGAATACGCAAGAACGTCAGTCGGTTCCAATTCCGGTTCATGCAAAAAAACTGGTCCCGGTTCCAATTCAATTTCATGCTAGGCAAAACAAAAGTCCAGCCAGGGTTTTGTTTCGATTCTCCCAGTTCTGGGTCCGCCTTGTTCACTGGTTTCGGTTCGGTTCGGTTGGACCGGTTGGCCTGGGTCCAAAAACTGGCCACCTCTATGTCTGTGTCAATTTCCCGTGCGTGGAGGTAATGTGGATGGATGCGTGCCCAATGCGTGTATCGGTTGCATTATGCACACACATTACCAGCTGGCAATGTGTTGTGTGGTTTTCTCCCTCAACTTTTAAGACCGATCCTTGAGATATTTAAAATAAAGAATATATATATATATATATGTGTGTGTGCGTGTGTGTGTGTGTTTTCCCTAAACTTTTAAAATATCAAGTGCATTTAAAGTACGTGCAAAATAGTACTTTTGATTTTTAAATTTAAATTTCGCGATCTCATAGATTGAAAAGTTTAGCTTTTGAAAGATGATTGATCATGATAAGATGTACCCAATTATCATATATATATATATATATATGGATGTGCTGTGTAGAGAGAAAGAGAGGGAGTACTTGTGAACTCATTTTATGGTTATCTTATGTAATGCGTACAAATAGATTTGAAAATTAGATAAGCCAGTACCCGCCCCCCAAATGCTTGCTCCTTTGCCTGCAAGACCAGATGGTTGTAGCAGCAACCTTCATTCCTGGCTGCCTTTTTGATACAGGTGACCCGACTTCAAGCACCTATCATAGTGATGATGAGATGCAAGCATGGTCGTAGGTGGTCAGTAAAACGGAATCTACAACTCCGTTCTTGAGGATGATAGGGCTTTCTACTGTGACAACAAGTAGAGAAAAAAAATATTATCCCAAAGTAAACGCTTAAGGATTGGAAGAAGCCCTTGAGATGGACAACAGTTGCAGGATTCAACGGCGAGGCATGTTATAAGCATATGGATTTCCGTTTCATCTTCAAAAACCTATGGCAACTATGGTGTGATTTGCACAATATATGATTTTATCAAGGGAAGATCGGTTTGTTCCTCATGCAAGTGGAGAAAGAGGAGGATACGTGGTTTGCCATGATTCAGGGAGTACAAAACTGACACGAAGAACGTTATCGGTAAATCGATGGACTCCAAGCCATGCATGGAAACTAGAAGTGCCGCGATCATGATCCAACTTGAAAGATGCCACATGGTTGCTTCTCACACAAGCGTGAACATAAGCGACATTCAAAGACAAGTATAACAAAAATACGACTCTAATTGAATACCAAGTATCCATAAGTCTAAACATTCAAATCAAAATGTAGGGTCCACCAAACACAACTCCGAAAAATTTACATCATCCTTCGAAATCCCCAACAAGATCAGGTTAACTCTCATATCATAACCATCAACCATCACAGAATAATCTTGTAAAATCCGATATGATACAATAACATATGACTCTAGAAACACATAGAAAATCTCTCTAATGGTTATGGGTCTCTACCTATATGACTTACAAAAATGAGTGACAAAATAATGCTTTGTTTCTTAATCAAACAAAATACATGGATTTGTGCTACAAATAAATAAAGTATTGATAATCAAATGGGAGGTACCTAACTCTTATCCCTCTACTATATAAACATATCCCTAATTGACAACTTGATGTTGAAGTGGTCGAGGTGACCCTTAAGGATGAGGCATTCCCAAGACATTACCCTGAGTTGAGGGAAAAGGATACTACATGGCTCATGGACAATTAACTCTATGATGCACAAAGAAACAAAATATGCGCAAGTGTAAATCAAACAAAATACTTTCAAGTGTGTCACAAATAAATAAATTATTGATAACCAAATGAGATGTATCTAGCTATTGTCCCTCTTCGGTATAAATATGTCCCTAGTTGACAACTTGAGGTTGAGGTGGTCGAGGTAACCCTTGAGGATGAGGCATCCTACAACATTACCCTTAGTTGAGTCCCTCTTCGGTATAAACATGTCCCTAGTTGATAATTTGAGGATGAGGTGCTCCACAACATTACCCTGAGTTGAGGGAAGAGGATACCACATGGCTCATGGATAATCAACTCTATGATGCTCAAACTCTTTGCGATTAAAGCAGCGCCCCTTCATGTCTTCATTTTGTATGGTGCTCGAAGATTGAGATTTATCTTGCTTTAAGTTTTTCAGTGAAGGACAATATCTAGCTTTATGGCCCATGCCTCCATAGTTAAAAGAAGTGATCCGTCTGTTCTATTAACCACCTTGGTCGCAAGAAGGCTCACCCTTGCCTTAGACTAGCCACGTCCTATAGCCCACTATTGAGCTTGACATGGTCTATTGCTTTTTGCATCTTCATGTGAACTACCAAAACTTAGTTCCACTATACTCTTCCTGCCCTATAATACATTATATATGCCAATAACAATTGCTTGTAACATAATAATGTCCATATATATCTTTTAGTGACTTGTGGATAGATTTAACAAACCCCCAAAGTACTTGTTTCCTTATGTCTCAAAAATTACCATGTCAGAATTAAACTATGTCAATCTTATGAAATGATTTGTATAGTCCCTTACAATAATATTGTGATGCTTCAATTGGTTGAATTTTAACAGTAGACATAACTGATCATTAGGAGAAAACAAGTGATAAAAAAATACCTTTCTAAAGCCTCTCAAATACATGAAGTGTTACAAATCCCTATGAATCATCTTCACCATTGCTTGACATTTCCTTCGAAAAGACTAAACACTAATTGTACCTTTCTTTCTTAATCTATACACATGAATATCATGAAAGCATTCTATAGCTTATCAACCAGCTCATAAGATTCTAACAGATTCACAACTACGCCTTTAACTTCTTTGATCTAGTTTTTGTTGTTAAATGATTGTAGTGGATTTTCTAAGAATATTTTATAATAAGTTTATCATCTGACCAAGAAGGGTTGCCTCATTTTCACTATCATGCACAATTGGAACCTATGGCTGCACTACTCTTCCTTCAGGTACCACTAGTCGTACCTTGACTGACACAACCAATGTGTACGACTACATCATCTTATTCACATCTTCTACAACACTCAAAGTTAGGTTTAAATCAAATCCTTGTGAGTCATACACACAAATATGATATTATATTTTGATAAATCTGTGCTCTAATATCAATTTATAACACCCACACGAGTTACAACAACAAACCAATCCAAAATGATGTCACGTGCTCGCTTCTCATGTGAGCATGAGCATGAACATAAGCGACAATCAAAGACATGTATAACCAAAAAGTCAAAACAATTATCTAGATCAACTAATACTCATGTAAGTCATAACATCTCAAAAATGTAGCTCGATCAAACTGCTATTCGGCTTCATGTGCCTTGAAAGTGATAGTTTGAAGATAAAGTATAAAATAATAGGGTGAACTCCGACCTATAGCTTGATAGGAAAGTTATATATATTTTCACATAATTCATACCAAAAGCTACAGGTTTGATAAACATTTCACAGAAAAATAATATTTAGATTTCAATCCATACAGATGCACCTACACATAACAACCACGATAGTTAGAACCCATACATTGTCTGCCACAAGACCATAGGAACCATCCAACACTCTCTTATGTGGTATTTGTCATCCCATTCACGTCGGTCATACCATACCAATTCTCATGACAAAGTGCTTGGGAACATACTCTATATTTACCTCAAGCCGAAAACGCTTGGGGGACCTATAAGTCTTTAGAGACCCTACACAAACCACAGAATACAACTTACGCAGTCACACATCACTATGTTTCAAAACCAATTTGATCTTATGACAATCACATGTTCATATCTAGATCTACACGTATCCAAATCCATATCCATACAATATCCAAATACTAATTTCATATTAGCACATGCATATCAAAACATCCTCTCATAACCAAGTCATAAAGAAATTTCTCCAAAAAGCATATAAAATAACCTATACTTTTCAAATATTACTTAAGAATCATCAATATAATAATTATACACATTTAAATATATCCAAAACAAGAAAAATAACTTCTAGCAAGGTTCAATTAAAGAATGTATAACACCCTACCTAAAGGAGTAATAAGATCTAAACTCAAACTGTTGAGCCACTCATATCATTACCAAATCCACCAATTTGAATCTTTAAAAAATAATTTTAATATTAAAATTTATTTAATTATGAGTCTAACAAAATAAATTGGATATAAATCGGATCCCAAATGATCCTAAAACGATCCAAAACCCTGGGTCAACACAAAACCTAGTCCAAAACAAAAGCAGTTTAAATGGGTTCTATTTGTAACCCATAATATGTTTCAAAGCCCAAAACAAATATGTTTTTGACACAGTCACAATCCATAACCTAATTTAGACATGTTTTTGATACGGGACTGTTAGTGCAAAAGACACGGAGACATGACAAGACAAAAAGATATGACAAGACACGAGAATATGACACACCCAAAAAGGGGGGTTTTCCCATTTCCGGTGACTTTTTGCCATTTTTGATAGTGACTAGGGCTAGGGGTTGTCCTAGTCGACCACCTATATCCTTTCTTCCGACCTAGCCCAACATTAGCCATTGCCGCCATGGTTTTGTTCAGAAAATCTCAAGAACATAAAGAAAACCCTAATAACTTGGTTGAAGAAGTTCGATGATTCGTTGTATTTTTCGTCACCCTTCAGCCACAAACCACCTAAACTCAATCTAGCTAGTAGTGCAGACCAAAACCCCTCTAATTGAAACCAGAAACGGTGAAGAAATCACTCTTTTTCATTGAAAAAGCCATAGCAAACAGAAAAAACACATGAAAACATACCTTTTCCAGCCAATTCTTCGTAATTTGCTACTCGATCAAAGTCCCTCGTCACTGCAAGGTCAAAGATCACCTGATGGGTTTAAATCGATCGTGATTTTCCTCTCTTTCCAAACGCACCATAACGTATCATGCGTTACTTTTGTTGTAACTTGGGTGGACGTGGATTTGGGTTCGGATCCAAATCCGATCCAGGTTACCACAAGAAGTTACGTCTACAACCCCTGTGTGGATCATATTGCTTCAACTCAACCCATGCCTTTGGCATGAGGTGTCCTTTCGGATCATTGGGCATTACATGAGAGGTACCTACCTAACCCAACAACGATTGGTGTTTGCGTGCATCTTTTTGGAAGTCTTTAGAAGCCATCCTCCCCCAACGGAGATCCATATAGACGTAGACGGTGGTCAATGCACTGTGCTGAAGGTAGAGATGGAAGCTTGTATGACTTTTTGTGGAATGTTAGGTTTCTACATACCATTGAACAGGTCCATGTACCTCATCTATGGAGCAAGACAATCAAAATTCATTGTCTTGAGATACTTGGATGAAACCCAAAACCAAGAGAGTTTGGAAAGCCAAAGGAAAGATGACCACAAACACATCCAACTCCTTCCGGACCATCCCAGAGATAGACGAAGATCCATCGGTAAAGACCACACAAACACTGTTAGCGCACAAACAATTTGTGCCCCATGATTCTGGTTGGACCATGGAGGCACAAACACTGGCTGAAATAATGCCAAATGAGGCTCACGTGCAGCTCCTTCTAGGATTTTCACTAATGTACCCCACTCCAAAAAAACTAGAAGACCTTGCTTAACCAAAGGAATCAGGAGAGAGAACTATTTTAACCAGCACTCAAGCTGAAATAAGTGTGAGGCACAATTAGGAAATTTGATCAAGATCAGGTCCCAATATCTCAAAACTAGGTATGAAAGAGAGGGATGCTTGTAGAGTGGAGCCACAACAACCCAACGTTAAGAGACCTCGTGGAAAAACTAGGCGGAGAAAACAAGGCACTGAAGGAGAAATGCAAAGAATAAATGAAACTAGAGCACCACAAAAGGATGCCTAGAGATGATGAAGAGCGAATATAGCAAATGCATGCACTGGTTAAGGAGTCAGGCCCACCTCAATGGTTGGGCCAAACTTCCAAGTAAATGAAGATCCTAGTGCAGAATACGCAATGCCTCGGGAGAGCATGGGCGTACATGGAAGTGAAACCTATGCTTCATAAACAATAATTGGATTAGGTTTTTTGTATTTGAAAATAAACTCAGCAAGGAAGCTGCAACAAAGACTTTTTCAGCTTATATGATGGGCAATTTTGATTAAGTACTGATTGCTCGGATTATGCCTCTGGAATTGGAAGAAGTGGAATCTTCAAGTATTCATTTTGTTTTAACCTTCATTTCAAAAATCAAGAACTTGAGATTCTTCGGAATTAGATCAGGAAGTGATCTTTGGATCTGCTAGAGTACGATGTGGCATCCTGTTCAATCATTGTGGTGATATATAACGGCTGAAATGTCTTGCATCAACTCAACTTGAGGTAGTTTCTCAAACACTATTGACACATCAGTGTTACTAAACAAAGTTGCACAATCAGGTTCATTTATTAGGAAATCATCATTTTCAATGGGTCAGAGATTATCTACAAGGGCAAAACTCATCAGCAAAATAATGAATGTGTCATTGCTAAAGTCTTCATTGGATATGCACGTCTCATCGGAAAAGTGATTATCTTCACCAACTTATTCTAACTCTTGCTCACAAACAATTCAAACCTGTAGACCCTGAATAACCTTGATCGGCTCCGTGTTATTCGAATTCACCACAATCATTGTGAAAATATAACTCATATGCATTTGGCTCGGACTCAAAAACATATTGTACCTCAATATCATATGAAAGTTCTTTTTCCTCTAAAGTGTTCCATAAGATGTCTCAAGAGGTCAATAACCTTAATATTAGATCTTGCTACTATAGATTCATATTGGTTCTCTGTTGTACTTATAGTTGTCTTGACGTACACTCAATAACTTGTTCACATAATCTCTCCATTGTACTTATACTTATTCTTGTATATTGGTATAATTGTATCCTTCCTCCATTCCTAAAATATCTTTTGGTTTCTCCATATAAGTCAAGTGATAACCATGTCTTGTACGTTTTTCTATATTATATCAAAATATTATTTGATCTTACTAATTTACCAACCTTCATGTTAAAAGCATATATGACTTCATTCCTTTAAATATGTTATTAGAAATTATGGTTGATGTAGTCTTCTGAATTTGTTAATTCTCCTAAGCTAATACTACCGCTTTTATTTTCATTAAAAAGCTTATAAAAATAAATTTTCATTTTATTTTAATATCATTACTTACCACTACAATCTTCTCATCTTATCTTTAATGCATATAAGAAAAGTAAGATACTTAGTTTTCTTATCTCTAGCCTTATCTATCTAAAAATCTCTTTCATCTTTTTTTGAGTTAAGTATTTTATAACTCGAGCTTTTGTTTCATTAATAGCCTTTTTGTGCTTCTTTTTTTGCTTTCTTTTAAGTCTATCAAGTTTCGTAAGTCTTGTTAGTATAATGCAATTTGTAACATGCTATATTTTCTTTAATTTTATCTTAACCATGCTTACTTTTGAGCCGATACGTCTCTTATATTAACCTAACACATCTTTTTCCCACTTTCCTAATATCCTTAGTCATATTTTCCATATATCACAAGCTATAACCTATGTAATTCCAAGCATGTTCTTTAAGAATGTTTTTAAACATATCTTTCTTCTCATTTTTGAAGTTTTTATCATTTAGTCTGAATAACTCTATATACTCTTTGCCTCTTTATTTACTTTCTTACCTACAAATCCATCACTAAAATTCAATATTAGGTACTTAAGCTTTCTTCTAGATTACCTTACAATCTTTACAACATGATCCATCTTTTAGCCTATAAATAACAAATTAATTTGTACTCTTATAAGTAATTAAATATTCATCTCATTTTTTAAAAATTGTACTCATTATAAAGAGATCATATACCATAGTAAAATTTAAAATTTCCATACCTTCTACATTTACATCTTTAAAAACCATTGTTTCTGTAAATACCTTAATATCCTAATGATGTTTTACCTACACATCCATTTACATCTCCTCCCAAGCAAAAATAATATCGCTTTTCAGAATGCCTTGAATTACCTTATCTAACTCCTTCCAAAATACTTTTTTTATACTATATCTTCTAGTCCTACTTGAGGTGTACAAGCATAAATTATATTCTATCTCTATTCCCACACTAATTTCATTATCATAATTCCATCACCATATCATTAAACATCCACTATATTATCATTTGAATCTTTACATACAATAATATCAACCCCAATTTGAGCTTTTTTTCCTTTCCTAAGTGCTATAATTTAAATCCTTTGTTCTCAAACTCATGCTTTCTCTCCAACACACTTTATCTCTTGTAAACATAGAAAGTAAAATTTTCTCTTAATTATAGTATTTACCACCTCCATCAGCTTGCAATTGGTATTCCAAGTTCCAATGTGAATTTTATTATCAAGGGCTACCTTCCTTACCCATTGAATCTGTCTATGGTGAAAATGGGAAGACTTCTTCTATAATTTGTTCTCTACGTTTGAATGACAATATAACAAGACTAACTTTTTTATGCATACCCATTTATAGTGTGAGAACTTTCTTTGCAATTGATTCTCTATATTTGAGTTAAGATATAAAGATGCTTTTACTTTTCCATATATTTTGGTTCTATAGTACATTTTTAAGAATGAATGATTGAACAAAATACTCATAATATTTAGAATCTATAGTAGATAAATCTAAAGAAGCCTAACACAACTCTCCTCCCTTTACGAGTGAATTAATAGGTAAATATGGAAAACATTCACCAATGCAAGCAAGCACACACTGCAAGCGCAACCAATAGCATGAAGCTGGTGCTGCTCAATCAGTGCTGGATGTAGAAAATCTTCTAGACTGGGGCAACGGAGCCCACGGTTACATTTTATGGTTGGCCAACAACAATTCATGAACATTCGGCTGAGGATTATACTTTTTGTATACGTATAGAGTTCTAGGCTGGGCAATGGAGCCCACAGTTACACCTGAGGCTTCACGTTGCTTCGCCACTCAAGCCAGTTGGCATTAATGAATGAAGCAACAATGATATTAATAGCCACATAGTGCACTTTAATTTGTTCATTCCAAAGATGAAAACCACCACTTAGAACTATAAATGATGTTGCAGACACCAACTGATCATGACTATTTCTGCTTTTTCAACAGAAATTCCCCGACAAGAAGTCAGGAAAAGCAAAACTTCCCAACTTATCTTCAACGTTTTGGTTATTCAGTTCCGAAGATGCTAGTCTTTATTTTTTGTGAAACTCGGTGCATATGTGTGTTCGTGTGCATATGTGTGTGAGAGAGAGATCAACGCCACTCTAAAAGGGCATCTCACTAGCAAGAATGGGTGCTGTGACAAGTTTTGCATCTCAAGAGAACGAGACTATAGAAACGCGAATTACTTAAAAGAAGTTGATGACTTCTAAGAACAAAACCCAAAAAATGCGGAGAATATGGCATATGTTTAATTAAAAAATTGAAACGCATCCAAGAAATAATGTCTAAAAAGTGGACAGTTTGATCTCACTTTTGTTTTCCTGCGTTCTCAACGCAAACAACTGTGTAAAGATCATCAGGCATAAAGTATCAGAAACCTAAACAACCGATTATCAAAAGCATAAAAGAAATAAACTTAAATATCCCTAATGATGGATAACAAGCCACATGCGAAACATGCAAGAGGATAATATCATTGGGTAGAATTTTTTCAGAACCAAAATGTATTCATGATCTAAAACTTAACGGAATTGTCCGGTCCACGCTCAAGAGAACCTCATAGATGAGTTGTGATTTGCCTTAAAAAGAGATATGAACGTAAACTAAACTAAGATCAACAAGTTCCAACACCAAGGAAGTCTATGAATCCAACACTCTTTTGCTTGATGGATTCATCATCCTCATCGGGGACTCTAAACTTCGTCATTCCGGCAGAATTTTTCGCAAAGCTGGTTAATTCATTCATTAGCCTAATCCCATGGAAGCACTCTTTACCAAAACTTGAAAATCCAAAGAAGGGAGGCCCTATTCTTCCATAGCTAACTTGCTCTGCTATACTGTTGCTCATTAGGCGGCCACAAAGTGCAGGTTGACGATGGTATTCATGGCGAAACATGATATTCTCCCCTCTCTGATCTTCTGCAGGAAGAAGATTTCCTGGCGAAGTTCCATTGATATTGGATCCAGGAAATGCCCAAGATGATTGTGTTCGAGATAAAAGGAGGCCATCTTTGTTCTGGTTGCCGTGACTTGAGTGGCTTGATTCGTCTTCTGCTGTTGAAGACTCTGTTAGGAAATTGTGCATGGTGATGTCCCCATTGCCTAAAATGTTGTGAGTAATCCTTCGCTTACCAAAGAGGCGATTTCGCTCCCTTTGCCTTCTGGCCATTATCACATGCCAGTGGTTCTTCACAGCATTATCAGTTCTTCCAGGAAACAGCCTGGCTATGAGAGCCCATTTGTTGCCATGAAGTTTGTGCGCAGCAAGGAGCCTTTCCTCCTCTTCATCTGTAAAGGGCCTTCTGTTGATCCTGGGGTCCAGCTGATTAAACCACCTTAACCTACAACTCTTGCCTACAGATTGTAGCAAACAGAAGGAATCAACATGTGGATGATTTTAATCAAGATGTAATTAAGTAAACCATAATATCGGTCGTAGTAATCATGATGATCAGAACATGTTTCTTTGGTTTGTGGCTTAATTTAAACAGCCAAGGATTGTTCTTGGTATGATTAGTATTATTTATTTTGAACTTTTGATAGCCAAGAGTGAGTACTAGGTAGACCTCATTGTTAAGATAGTGCAACTCTATCTTACCGAGTTAACTGATCGGGTATCATTATTCTTTTTATTTATTTGGTGAAGTTTGATGTTTTTTGGCCGTTCTTGCTGTAAGTCCTTGTTTTTCGAATTGCACCATGTAATTGATCAAAACACGTTTGAGGATGATGGTGTTGCTGATAGGAGAAGAAATTGATGAAAATATTAACAGTAATTGACTGTGATTGTTTGTGCATGTGTGTGTGAACGAGAGAGAGACAGAGAGAGACCAAGTTAATAAGGTCCTCACCTGATCTACTATGAAGCTTCTCTGCAATAGAATTCCAATTCTGAGGCCCGTATTGCTCGACGAGCTGGCGGAGCTTCTCATCTTCACTAGGCCTCCAGTGTCCACGGGGGCACGTCTTTCCCTCATCTATAGTGGTGGTGGCAGCCGAAGCGCCACCGCTCATCTCCTCCATCGATTTCTTCCGCGAGATATGCAATCACAATCTTATATCTTCATATATAGCTATTGCAATATTTCTTGCTCGCATATGTAGATTAGCTTTTGCTTTAGGATGGTGCAGTGAGAAGGTCTCCATTTAGTTTATGGGTCTCTTTTGTTGGTTTTGCACGATATGAAGGTGAAGGACTTGCGTGTAATCCATTCGTTACATACTTTCCCTATCAAACTTACCAATTCTCCAACTTCTTTAACAATCTCTCTCTCTCTCTCCAGTGACGGAGATGATCCTTGACCTCTCCTAAGAACCAAATTTAGAAAATGATGTCTAGACAGAATTGCAACAACCACACATCCTACGACCTTAGCGGTTTTTGTTGGTCATCAGAACATAGCAGTCAGTTTGGTAGTTCAAGAGAATGCCCAACCAACCCTGTATGTCTTCCTTTCCTTCTCCTTTTTCTCTCCCACAATCGGCAGATAGGTATATATTTTTATTAGAATCTTAAATTTTGATTCATTACATACAAAAAGAGTTATGCAAGGGTTGATTATACAAACAAAGCCGGATGGCTTGTCAGTGCATATGCTAGTACGGGCTACATACATCAACGTTAAACTTATTTTATCCCTCTCGTTTTTTAAGCTCATATCATCTTACCATCATGAGGTGTCACACAATACACACACACGTACAAAAAAATTATATAATCAAGGGTTCAGTTTAATCCTAGGGGAGTCAGCAAATTAATTGAAAGGAGCCTGCTTAACCCAGTGAAACAGGTTTAATGTATCTATGGGTGAGAGAAATACATGAGTCCTAATCAAATCTAATATAATTGATCCAAAAATGTGAAAAAACTAGGTGGGAACAAACATACTTGCTTCGTTCTCTATTGCTAGCTTTGCATTGATATGATCAAGTTAGCTCTTCTTGCCCAATCAAAACAAGTCCAAGTCTGGGGCCACATTGCTATATTGTATCGCTAATTCAAGGTTGCCTGAAGGGAAAATCAAATATTGTCAAATTGATGAAGTCCAATCTACTACAACTAAGCTTTTTTTCATACTAGATGGGTCAGCCACATGGATTCTTTGTTTTTTTTAAATTCATGGTAAGTCCGACAATACATTGTTTCAAATTGATCAAGTTCAAATTGATGAAGTCCAATACCACAAGAAATTAACTTCACAAGCATCGCACTTGATGAACTTTATCAAGTTGCATGCATGTGTACACCAACCACATTTAAGATATCTTCCTTTACACTACATTGGCTTATGCTCTTTTACCTAACTACAGCTCTAAAAGAATCAGAATTGGATATTTAGGGTAAACGGGTTCAAGGTCAAATTAATTCATATATAGATATGAAAGACCAAACGGAAAAATCCGAATCCGAAAACAAAACCAAGCAGTTCACATTAGGTGGAACGGGCTACATGAATTTTCGCCCACTTCACATGAGATTAGCGGTGGAGGCAGAGATGGACGACGAAGAAAAGGAAAACAAACTAGAGAAGCCAGAATGGGTAAAATATGGCTGTCTTGTTTAAGAAACATGGCTATTGAATCCCCCGGGAAACGAAACTTTCTGAATCTGAACTAAATATGTATTATTTATATTTATTTTCTTTATGGTATAATTCTTGTGAATTAATTGATTATGTACCATTGTTACTACTAGTTTCTGCTTCACAAAATCCGGCCATGACACCATCCATTAATCCTGTCATTTTCATCCGTTCTTGCAAATTACACCAAAAGCGAGCAGTTTGTATACTAAAATCTTCGCTAATTAATTTCTTGGTCATGTTAGGATAACAGGTAAAATTGATTTAGTTCTTGCTGAACTAAGTCATACCTAATCTTGGCTCAGACTCCAATAATGAAAATGCATGTGAAACTTATGCAGTGATTAGGCAACCTAATTACCAATCTTAGATCCATAAGTAGATACTTCATAACAATACACAATTATCTTGCATTTAATTAAGTACTGCATGGAGCCTCAATAATAATGGCCTGCCGTTTACAAATATGTAATTGGTTATGCCTTCTCTATCCAATTCATTAGATAATTATTTTAATAATATTTATGGTGCTTGTTAAGATAAAATTATTCTATTTCTTAGTCATGGTTGGTTGAATATGCGAAGGAATGATGTATGCATATTGCAACGACGACTCACCAACTCAATTTATATCTTAAAAGACACGTATTTCTGAGGGTCGTTCCCTTCAGTTTCCTTTTCTTATTTCCAAACGGTTAAGCCGTCTATCTAGTCAAGTATCTCACGGCTTTCTTTTGCACTTGAATAGAGGAAAATTCGCCCCTAAAACACTAAAATAATGTTTTTTCTGATTAGTCGCAACTTTTCCTACAGAAGAAACCGTTGCTTCTCATAACTAGCATTCTCTCTCTCTCTCTCTCTCTGCTATTGGGTACAAACAAATGGAAACGTCTGGTGTGCCTTCTAGATATTTGAAGAGTCCAGCTGATTTTGAAATGCATACGTAACCATTTTCGATTACTCAATGGCTTTCAAGTTCTCGAGTGATAAAATTATCATATTATATATCTATATGTATGAATACTATTGTATAAATATATATAAAAGCAACTGATTTAGACGACAAAGGCGAGGAAAAATCCAATGTGGATTCAAATATCGGAAATGGCTCATTAGACAAGAAAATATTGAGAAACAACACTTATGGTGTTCCCATAGTTGGTCCCAACCGTCGATAGAGGAGCTAGGTTTACATAAGGTACTGTAAAAGTCATGCAGGGCCCTAGTGCATCCCCGGACGCGCGAAAAAATGTAAAGTTGTTGGTTTTAAAATAGTTTTCTGTTCATTTAATAGAAACAACGCGTGAAATAATCTTTAGAATGTGGATCTCTGCACGCAGAGAGATAACTCACCTGTCGATTCCCAAGTTGAAGGCCATGACTTCGATAGCATGTACCTGGCTTCTAATCTCACACTGTTTTTGAAAGTCGTTTTCTTGTCACTATGATTTTAAGACGAGACTCAGACGTTTACATAATATTGTACACATAGAGATCCCTAAATTGACCATTCATTTTCATTTACTTTCTTCTAATTGGCAAGCTGGAGTCGTTAGAATGACCGATCTTCACCGGATTTCAACTAGTGCCCTCGAATTCCTGTTATCTTTCGAGGGAGCCCGATGATCAACTCCTAACCTCTTGCCAAAGAGCCCAAATGTTGTATATTTTCACCACTCTTGTGCTGTTAAAAAAAAAGAAACCAGATTTATTTAATTTTCTTCTCACTTTTATAAAAAAGTCATGAATAGAACTGTATTTAGTAAACAACTCAATTTGCTGGGTTGATTAATTTTTAGAAGCCCATCAGTTGGAGAGGGAAGCCGCAAGGAACAAAAACAACAAAGGGTTACATTATGTAGTATGTTTGAATCATTCATCAATTTTATTTTTTTTTGTAATATGGGGCAGACAAAACTAGTGCACACACCGGGTACCAAATTCGTGACCTTCTGTGAGTCGCACCCCAAGACAGGTGGTCCATTGCTCGTTATGCGAATCTTTCATTTTAAATAAATAACTAGTCAATCGCTAAGATGATGATTAAACTATAGCTCACAGTGCATAAGAAAGATATCTTGAGCATGGTTCCAAATTTCTTTTTTCTCAAATAGCAATGGCTCCAAGTTTCATGAGTCAAATAAATCTAACACGGTAACGTAGCGGCCGAATGTTTGGAAAACGTGATCTAAATATTTATAGCTGCTTTTGTAACTTTGCAATTTAATGATGTAAATTAGAGGTAGTTCTCTATAAGATCTGTTTGCACCGCAACGTCATAAACTCTTCTCTCTCTGTATACATGCATACATACATAGAATCAAGTACATAATAACATACTTAGATAATAGAATGTCTAAACAAAATCTCAGTCTATTTGAATTAAAAAAGCAATAGTTATGCATGTAATAAAGTAAACCTGCAAAAGTATACATGTATTCTTTACTTTTTGAATTCAAATAATAATTATTCATGAAATTGTTGAGATTTGTCTGAATCTGCTAGCACTTAAGAGTGCTAGAATGTTCTCTCTCTATATAACATGCGGAGAATCATAGAGGCCAAATGTTTCAAAACGTGATATATATGGCCCTTTTGCATTTTAATGATGTAAACTACAGGTGTTGCACTACAAGATCTGGTTGCAGCGCATTTGTATAACCTTATGCCCAACAACCTTATGCCCTCCACAGCTCTTATGTTTAACATTCCAAGGTAAGCCATCTTTTCTCAACTACGCTATGTGGACACAACATTATAAACACCAAGAGACCATTAAAGTATATAACCATCAAATATGTGACACTCATAAGTCCCGCCATCAAATTTAGCTAAACCTTGAACGGCTGTCCATATTTTACACCTACCACCCACATCCTGTCAAACAATCTTTTCTTTTAGGGGAATACTATTTGTACATCCCAAATTACTAAAAACATACTCTTCTTTTTAATAATTTTTAAAAATACCCTCACTCATTTTCTGAAAATTCTCGTATTTCTCCTATTCTCTCCTATGATGCAAGCTTTCTTCCTCTTTTTCTTTTCTCTCGTCTATGTTGACCAGTCGTTCTATAGTTTGATATCTTGTTCTACAATTAGATGAACTAAACACCATCGGAGCTCCGACACTTTTTCTTAGAAAAAAAGATGAAAAGTCACTGTGAGTTTATGAGATAGGAAAGAAAAAAAGAAGATGTTTGCATGTTTGATTTAATAAGGTATTTTGTATTTTTTAGAGATATATTCATGAATTAAATCATATTTTGTTTTGTTTATGTATATGATGTTATTGATCCAACAACCGTGATGTCACCATGAGTTGTGTAGAGATACCGCTGAATCGTGTCTTTATCATGTTCAAATGAAAAAAAATATAACAAAGAATAAGATTTGAGGAAAGACTTATAATACTCATTTTTTAATGTCCAATTAACAACCCAACCTCAAATGCAACATATTTTATTCTCTTTTCTTTCTTCATTTTGATGAGAATATTATTGATTATTTTAAGCGTTCATTCGTTCGTCCGTCCTTCGAATCAATTGTTTTTCTTTTTCAAATGTCAAATATAAATTAGTAATGCCTAGAATGTGTGAAAATGAGAGAAGTTGTCGAAAGATGTGATACCAGAATCATGGTGTTTGTAGGAGAGAGAAATTATATTGGGTTTTTGGTATTTTAGAAAAAAGTATGTGGATAGTAAAAAGGGTATGTGCCTGTCAATTCTCTTCTTTTTAAAGATTGCCCACTACACGCACGTCCAACTGCAAGTTCTGCTAGAAAACACACATACACAACATAGACACAAATTAAGGAGAAAACAAAAGATTATCAAAGATTTCCCTTATTTTCCGTCCAAAGTGGACAACCTCTATAATGTCACACCAATTTAAGTTGCTGAGTGTTAAATTCTTTTTTCTTTATGACGGGAAACCGACTTCAAGGCAAACCAATGTGCTAGCCCTCTTGGTTGAGGGGTGAGAATAATGTCTGTAGTAGAAGATGCCCCGGGTTAGACCCCCAGCCCTTGGCGTGCCTTCTTAGCTTGGCCAACATTAAGCATGGTGGTGGTGCTTAATTCCCCGCTAGAGCGTTTCTGATCATAAAAAGATAAAAAGGAAATTCAATTTAAGTTAGGAAAACCAAAAGATCAGTTACAAGTTGGCCTTTTGTGTGATCCCTTGAGCATTAATTTTGAATCGTGGCCTTCAACATCATCTAACAACTACGATGGTATCTTCTCTTTACTTTCAGTTTCTTGTTTACACTGTGCTGCACCAACGAATTGAATGATGTCCCCACAAATATAACAAGCTTAATGGGGGCTTATGTTATCGATGTCATGTTGAAGTTGTCTTTTAAAAGCAAACTACTTACGTAAACCTAGTTTAACACGTAATTTTGCAACACATTAAAACCTTTTTATGTTGAAAGGTGGAACTTTAGCACGAGAGGCACGACATGTCTCTTGCCGATAATGACAATGTAACTAATGCTGCTAAACTTATGAGAAGCTTTTACTGTGACGCACACATTTTCGTCCAAAATTTGAATGTCCAGTTGCCTACAAAGAAATAACCATTAGACCTTACAGCAGTCACTTTTCAAGAGCTAGTTTTCACTTGAACGCATTGATGCACATATTTACCATAAATGCTGATCGGAGGGTGACCTGAATTATGTCAAATAAAGTCCGAAGCTAACTTCACTACTTATATTAGACATTAGTGAATACATGGTCCAAGCCCAGGTGGTAAAACTCCTCTCCTGAAAACAAGGGAATCAATATTTACATGTGCTTTTGTTTATCGAATCAAGATTCCAATTGTATTTAAATGGTAGTAAAAGTGCTCATATGCGAAGGAAGGGTGCACAAAAAGATCTTTTCTGAAAGATGTCACCGAAATTCGGATATGTATCAGGTATTATATGGAATCACATTATGAAGAATCTAATAAGGACCATTCAGTTTATTAGCATTTACCATCCATACTAGACGAATGTTCAATTCCATACTTCTAATCAAACATACGTTAAAACACTCATATACACATGTACATTTCATAGATAAATACATATATCAGTCTCTCTCTCTCTCTCTCTCTCTAATATATATATATATATATATATATATATAATATATCTGATGGCAAATACTAGCGGAAAAGTGAGAACTTGCAACAGTTTTGTGATATAGGGAAGTTGGAATGGGTTAGCATACAATACTGGAAATAACCTGTTTTCTTTTATTCTATTGACTGTGGAACATATCCCGACGGTCATCCTATATATGATGCTCGAAAAGATTGTAAGGAATAAGGTGATTTTTCTAGCCAGAGGGCGATATTTTTACTGAAACCTAGCTCAACCAATTCATGGAGGGAAAAATTTTGCCCGAAGGAGATTCCAGGCATCTATAGCCGGGACAAGAACACTTTATTTCTGACACAGGATATTAGAGTACGATGGTCATATCCATATTTGTTAGAACTAGGGCATTACCCCAAGCCTCTTGCTGTCAATGGAGCGCATTGCTAATTTTTACCATCATTACTTTTCATTCTTTCTTTAACTGTTACGTGGAATTTTTCTATCAAGATAGAGTTAGACATGATGCAAGGCATGTCAAAGAACTCTTACCCTTGTTATCAAAGGGGAGAATGGATAAGGCTTAAGGCAATGAAAGTGAGTTCTTGGGAATATGACTGACTATAACATGATTGCCGTTGATATCACACTTCCAGGCAAGGAGAGCGATAGAACGAGATAAACAATGCGTATCATTAATACATTGCAGGAAACATCAATAAGCTAAGTTATGTCTACTCTTAAGAAAAATAGGGAAGAGCTATACTAGAAACAAAAGGAATTGCAGTATGATTGTTTTGATAATTTGCTTGAACATTATCGTTACCATTTACAAATCCTCCCTCGAGGCAACAATAGTTAAACCCATCCTTCATGTGGATGATTTTCAGCAACTCCCCATGTGCCTCGTTGATGTTGCCTTTGCACCACAATATCAGGTGTAGTTTCTCTACTATCACCACAGTTACATCAGTCCTCAAGTCTCATTTGTATCGTGGGCCTAAATTGAAGTTTAGACCTTTGAGAGCTTGTCATGTACCCCTACGACTTATGTCTGGAACCATCATCAAAGACGTAAGTCATACTTCTTTTGATGTCGAATGCCAAAAAATCCTCTCTCAGAAATTTGTGTCCTCATGATTGTTGAGATTCTCTTTCTTTTAGAGTATCATTTAGGTCTCTATAAGGATTGAGTTCTCTTACCTCTTTTCCTTCATCTTCTATTTGCTTAGAAACTAACTTGGCAAAAGAAAACTTTCTTTTCTCTACATCCATGACTTTTGATTTCGGTGTCATTCTCCCTCCTACTTCCATATTAGCTAATGGCCTTTGTATGTTCTATCTTGATTCTCTATTATTGACGGGTGATGAGTTTCTGATTTCTTGATGCCATAATTTTATCCATTCTTGGTTATCATCTAATCAACTATAGGTTAACTCGTTGGATCATGTCTACGAATAGATGGGCACTTAGATGGCCAACTCATACTTTTTCCTTGCATTCTCGGCATAATCATTTCCAAATTGCTTTTGGGATGTTGTCTCCAACAATTCTAGATGTATAGGTGATCACTAGTTTACCTATCGATAGCATCGGCCCTATTTCTATGGTTGAATGAAATTTTGGTATCCCCAAACCTCTTTATATCATTCTTGGGATGACTTCATCTATAAATACTTGGATACTAGAGTTGCATCGGATGAGGAGTATCATGCTTTCTTATTGTTGTGCTTCTATCATTTGTTGCTTATCTTCATGATGCCAAAGTGAATGGTGAGTATGCATAGTATATTTCCGCCATCATGTCTAGTACAACGCTATCACTCACCTCCTTCATTCTGGCCATGGTATACCATTCAACAAGTTTTGCTCTCAAGATATTGTGGAGTGATGGCTCAATACATTTGATAGGGATCCACTATGAGTGAATGGCAAGTATGTATAGTATATTTTAGCCATCATGTCTTGTACGAATCTCCTGCTCACCTCCCTCTTTCTTGCTATAGTATATTATTTACCAAATTCTACTCTTGAGGCACTATGGACTCATGGTTCAACACATTTGGTAGGGACCCACTATGGTTTCTGTAGTTGTGGATCTACTTATACTTTCCAAAACTTGTTTTTTCCTAGTTGCCCTTTCAACTGATTGTGTCGGATTTCTTCGGAGCGACTTTAGCCCGAATTTCTCTTGTTTGCTTGTCTCCCAAAGACATTATTGCTTAGCTTATGTCTATAAATCCTGGTGAGGTAGATTTTCTTCCTATCATTAATTGTGCATCTTATATGCATAGGGGTGTTAAGAGTATTTTTCCTGCATAGCATCATGGTCCTTAAGGTTCAATCCAATAACTGATGAACCTTACAATCCACATTTCTTCACTCAACAATTGGGATTTTATTAGGGGTTGCCTGCTATCATAGACTTTTAGTGAGAAACTTTTGATAAAATGCATGCCCATAACCTAACAGATAAAGTACATTTCGTAATTTGTTTTAGGTTAGGGATTGGCAACTTACCCATTAGGTGACTTTGGCACTGAACGTTCCCAAAATGGGTACTATCGTGTTGGGTGAATTAGATATGTTGGCATTCTAGTCTTCCTTCTCCTTACAGGGAAGACCTATCCAAAAGGGAATCAAGATTTGTAAATCGACGAGCAAGACTTTCCTTTCTAGCTCCATAACTCTTTTTCCTACTCTGAAGAAACCTTGGAATTATGGTATGCACTTAGACTACCAATGATAATCCAATATCTGTATCGCCGGTAGTCTCATTGACATTCCTTGGTTGCTCCAATGGATCAACGTGAGTCTTTAGTTTCTTTGCCTTCATGAAAAGGGCTCAAAAGTTGTCCACCACTTTAAGGACAACAAATAGTAGAATAAGGTTTTTGATCATGAGCACACCCCTTGTGTCCTATGATCCCTTTTATGTGGATTTGATTGAGAGTGATCCTGATTAAGTTTTCGAGACAACTAGTAGTGAACCTTCTCCTTTACATAGAATGCCTTTTAGTTCTGCGATCATCAACATGCCAACCCTAGCACACTCTTTGGGTTTGAGAGTTCTCTCTTGATAGTGCTTATGACATCTTAATATATATAAACTGCCACCTTGGTAAGAGACTTTTTTCTGATGGATCCGTCATATAACCAATAATCTTTTACTTGCAATTATTGTCCGACCTATGGGACTCTTGATTTGGGTGGTCAGGAGAAATAAGCATTTGGTATATCTACCAAAATATATGAATGGATCAAGGCCCATCATACCCACAAGTCATTTGTACAAGTCCAACTTACATCAATAGCCAACCGTGAGGAGCGTATCCATCCTCTTTCTCACTAAATAGTTACCACTACTAAGACCCATCTCGGGGTTTGTGATTCAATGAGGTGTCTTTACATGTCAGAGATATAGAAAAATGAAAGGATGTCGACTCAAGTTGAGATCAAACTTCTTGAAGGGAGACTTAATGCCCTTTATAAATGTTCTTATGAGCTCCTTTTCGAGGTCTCTCGAGTGTTGATAGACTTCAATTCTGTAATGTCTCAAGCGTCAAACATTAGTGGGGCAAAGGTTTATTCAGAGTTCATATATGAGACACATGAGTTGAATTATGTGCTTATCGTAGAAGAAGATCAAGAGAAGGATATTGAATCCGACACCATGAACAAAAGCAGCCTCGTTAAGCATTAGGTGAGCCTCAAAAGATCATCCAAGGCATATGAGGGACAAATGGACAAGACATGGGTTAAAAATGTACTCGATATCATGCCTTCACTAATTTGACACTCACTTGTGTTTGTTTGCTATATGTGTTAATTATTTTTGTATTTACTATTATGTCCCCTACTTTTTGTCACTATGAGGTTTCAAAAAGATAGGCACAATTATCATTTAATATCCTAACAAAGCATGGCAAATCTTCCTATCACTTCAAATGTCAAGTCAAATATTATGACAACTGATAGTGATAGGGCATTTCACCGATAGTCTATAAATAGTTAGGTTCTTTTTCTTCTTCAACACTTCCTCGATCACCTGCCAATATCTCCCCATCTTTCTTCCCTTGCATTCATCCTCCTACTTTCCTTTAACCATCTCCATGGCTTTGAATACTTAAGACGAAGGGAAACACATAATTTCTTAGGATCCAATCCTTTCGCAAATCCAGACTGAGTCATCATGTGTCCCGCTTGATACCATTTTCTATCACTCTCTTCTTAGCCCAACTATCCCCCCAAGTGAAGATTTGTGGATCGTAGACGAAGTCATTCTTCGAGAAACTGTGTCAATCCACATGCATATGCATCGATGTGATACCTTTCCAAAGGAGCTTCCAACCTAGCTGAAACATTATGAGAAATACATTCAATGGCTCAATACAATGAGTATAAGGTATATGAAAGACTGACATCAATAGTAAACCTATCACCTTATCGACTATTTCCGGCTTATCTTCTGTGTAGACCTTAATCTCTTATTTGACTTCTTGAGGTTGCGGTCCACTTTAATTGCTTCATGCTCAAGTTGGGCATGATGGGCCCAACGCTCTAGACATTCTTGCTATTACCGATCTTTCTTGTGATGGCCTCAAACTACATGCTTTAGATTCTCCCAGCTTCAACTTCTCATTTTATTCAAAGAACTTGTCCAACAAGGGGTTCCTCGAAGCCAATGCTTGCTACATGGGGAGGTCATGCTAGACGAGCATGCTGTTTCTTTTGTTCTAGATGTGTAAATTTATCATTTCTCTAAGTGGTGTGATGTAGCGATTGTAGAGCAGTATTATGTCATTATTGAGGCATTACTCTCTAGCCACCATTTTGATTTTTTTTTCTTTATTTTTGAGTACCTTCTTTTGGCGAACATGTACATTTAACTCCCATCTTGCCAATGGGAAGGTACCTAATTTTGCCCCCAGTCCATGTTTGTTTTTGTAGTGTTGGAAATAAATTTTTTCCCCCAAATGAGTGTTGTACCTAATCTAAATCAGCTCAACCAACGAGAATTCTTTTTGGGTGGTGTGCTAGTAAGACTTCGCTCACAAACTGGCATGTCATCGGTTTGTATCTATAAGTTACTCCACATAGAATTTTCATATAACTCTGACCTTTTTTCTCTTAGTCATAGTGAACTCATGACTTAGCATGTGTGGGAGAAACTATTCATCCCCGAGTGCATATCAATAGTAGAGTCATGCATGTTTCTTTGCTCTTAAGACTTGTTAACTAGGGCTAAACCTATCTCTTTGCCATCTATATTGGTCGACTTGTCCAAGCCTCCTCCAAACCATCTACATCTTGGAGTTGTCCCATCTTCATGCTCAACAAGAGTCTCCTTGTTTTTCCTTGTTGTTTGGATAAATATCACATCTTCCATTGTTTTCATGTAGGACCCCTTTTTGGACTCTTATGATGAAGATGATGAAGATTGCATCACATTGTCTTGAAGACAACCTCGATGGGAATCTTAAGCCTAGTAGTCTATTTCCTCATACTTGAACTTGATCTCAATCTTGGACATGTAGTCTTTTTTCAGGACTTTCATAGGATGAATGAAGTGTCTCCTTTTGGAATGTTAGGCCTAGCAACAAAGACTCTTGTAGGGATATTGATAATTGACTTCTTTTTTGTTGACATCACTCTCAAGGCTCCTGATCTTGCCACTTAGGGGAGCATTCATGACATCATGGGACCTTCCAAGGAGAAGACTCTCCTCAAAGACAAAAGTCGCATTGTATCCTCCCTCATGTTATTGAAGTTAGAGATTACTCCTGAACATGTTCTTTTCCCTACATTATAGACTCAATCAGGGACCCTTACTACTTTGCCACCATAATTGTTATGTGCTCTAACTTTTGAAGTAGGATAGAAAGGTGCTTCCCTACAAAGCTTTCTCCTTGGACTACTACTCACATTGAGCTTGTTGAAAACTTACTTGATAAAGGTCTTAAAGAGAGGGATGAGTCTTTGCTAAACTATTTTCTCATTGACTAAGAGTTTAGCTTGTGATCCTAGTGTGCCACATTCGGCTCGATAGGTTTGTAAGGACTTGGTGAAAATTATCAATCACCAATGGACAAGAGTTTCTACAAACCACCAACTTTGAAAGACATCGAATTTAAACTAAATCGTCTTACAAAACAACAAACCGAAATAGAGAGAAATCCTAGTAGACTCCAACTCGTCACCATTAGTCTGCATGAAGGTATTAGTTGATGTCGAAGGTTAGTGAACGGATGGAGATGCTTATATGCAACTTCCTTAATGTCAAAGGCTAGTGAACGGATGGAGATGCTTGTGTGCAACTTCCTTAATGCATCCCGAGAATTTATCAAGGTGATGCCTCAACTCGTAATTCTCAACAAACAAGTGACATCTCTCTATCGAGACTTGATGGATGCACAAACTACACAAAGAGGAGTTGAAGAAGCTCACAGGTCTTGAGGGGGCATACTCGACATCCATCTCAAGTAGTATGCTTTTGGAGGACCTTTTAGTGGCATCCCAAAGTAGAAAAGCTCTTGGGAGGGAATATGAGAATTATCATATAGTTATCATCCATGATGAGCTTGCTTGTGTCGAGAGCTCTGTCGACCTTCTAGAAAGGATTTTTTTCTAACTAGATGATCAACCTATGATCATTCAATTCTTTGTAATCCTTTGATTTCTTTCAACTTATTGAATAAATTGTCATTCCCAAACTAAAGTATCCTCAAATGTTCTTTTCACAAAACCTTTGACACTATATAAAGTTCATCTCAATTGAGAGATCGCTTACCGAATTGTGGGTCCTTTATGTCTATCGACAGGACTGCTTCCGATGCTAAGTCTCCTTCTTTAAATTGCTTTAGTTGAACATACTTATTGTATGCTTATGCTACTTTGCATTTGTTGGAACCCCAGTTATCTAGAGCTATGGGATGATTATTGTCCACTGAATTGAGTTCCATCAATATCTATTGGAGATAGTCATCAAGTTGCAAGTCATTTTGTCTAGCCACACACAATAGCTTAACATTGATTTTCATCGACAACTATGACTTGGATAATAATGAATCGAAAGATAATGTAATCATTGATGAATTTGATCAGATCATATTATGTAAATACTTTTATGGGCAAAGCCTCAACCCATTTAATAAAGTAATCGGTGTCCACTATTATAAAAGCCTGGCCTTTGAAAGATTTAAGACAAATTTTCTCAATTAAGTCTATAGTCCATCCTTAGAGTTGCCTTAGCTTGACAATTGGGTGAAGTTTTGAGGCCAGTACCTTCTCCAAAGACCAATGGGATATTGTTGGAATAGACCTTTTCCTCTCAAACATTGTAACCCTTAATATCGAAGGCCCAAGGGTCCTCATTTTTAGCCTCTTCCATATGCTGACCAATGTATGCTTGTTGGTATTCTCTCTAAAGGATTGTGGATATCTCAATCTTTTTACTGACTCACTCTTCATTGGATTGACACAAGCTTCCCAATCATTCCTTAACTCATGGAGGACCGATTTAATCCATTCATCTGTTTTCTCTAGAAGGAAATACATGCACTCTTTCAGCTTTGCAGGTGTCACTTCTATCAAATGCACTTGTTTATCATCTAGCATGGTGCCAACCTCCTTTGGCAAACTCCATAGGAAGAATGGATGCCTATCGCCACCCTGAGGGTTGAGTTATGATAGATTTTATTTTTATTGTTTGCCTCTTGAGATGGGAGGACGTCATTGGCTCCTCGAAGGACTCGGATGCCCATCAACTCATGTTCAGACTCTTTTTCAGAACCTGGTGGAACTCGGGTGCACGTGAGATGAGAGGATGACTGGCTCCTCGAAGGACTTCCCAAGTTCTACTTCTTTCCTCCTTTTCACCTTTTTCTTTAAGGATGTCTTTTATGAATCTATGTGAGTTGCAACATATAGGGTCGAGAACACCACCTAGTTGAGAGTTTTCAACCCATTGATTGACCTTGGGATCGATTGGAGGTTTGATCATATGACCTCGAGTATAAACTCGATTTTCACTTGAAATATCCAAGGTGGTCACTTCATCACGAATGTACAACTCGACCACTCGGGGAGAGGATGTTGGTAGTGCCGCACAGGTGAGCCCATCCTCACTCAACTTGAGTGCGATTGCATTTTTTGCGATCGTTCAAGTAGAATACACTCCTCGTACTTGGAATCATGATTTTAATTGAGATCGACCACCAACGATAAGGTTGCCATTCCTCATGTACATGTTGTCGAGGCTTTCACTTTCTTTGAGGTGGACCATGGGTTTGTCGATGGTAAAATTGGTCATTATGGCAAGGTACATGTAAGGTCTAGGTATGTCCTGCTCATCCTTCCTTCTTGGGATGGGATTACTCATTTCACCATAATGTCACGTAGGCCCTCGAGTTGGCTATGTGCTACGACCAACTAGGAAACAATCCTGTTCATGAGTCTCATGCTTGTAGGTTCTGCCAACCGAGGAAGTACAAAATGACAAAAGAAAAACATCTTTTGTCAAGTCAAATACAATTGGGGATGGGTCTGCATTGATCCCTAGTTTCTTTTCCGCAAGCTTAATGTGTTCCTCCTTAATAGTCTGTTGTATCGCAGTGTGGCATTTCATGGACCAGTTTTGATACCATGGGTAAGTTAACAACAAATAAAAGATTTGTTCAGCCTTTAACACACCAAAGGGCCATGACTCTTTCATGTCAGCCTCCTTCTTTTAGCCCTTTAAAGGCCAAAGAGCATTGCAAGTGTAAGGTGGCCATCTTAGTGTTTTCTTTTGTTCCATGAAACATTTTTTTATGCATCATATGAAGGCCTCCCATTGGTACTACTTTGGCACAAATTGTCCTCCAACTTCTACGCTTGGTTTGCCAAGTAGAACTGACACGGCTAGAAATGACCTACGATCCCTGATTGATCCACGATTGCAAACAGTTATGTACCAATTACATATATTGGGTCTTAGTGAAATCCATTTGACAACGGATGACTATGTCATTGCTTATATAAACTACTACAAAGATAACAAGACTGAAGATTTTTTTGATAAAGAAATTGGGAGAATTTGTATAAGTCATTTATGTTATATAGACTACTAAAAACACTTTAATTTCTTTTGTACATATATTTCCACATTTTTTTAGTTCTCGTATAACCATATATTCTTGAATAAAACAAAGTGTTTAATGAATATGAAACATTCACTATGAATCAAGTTCATCACCTATTGCTACTTCTAGGTGTTCATGATAAGCATTATAGTGGGTATGAGAGAGATTTGAGTATTGGTGTGCCCACGACGACAAGTGGAACTCAATTTCATAATATGAAAAACCGGATAAGTTTTTTATATTTGACGACTTTTTTATTGATCTTACTATTAGGGCAATTAACTTTTAAATGTGATTGTTACATATGTCAAGAGTCAACAATCACATTGAGGATTTGGTTCAACTTATAATGCATGCATTTGGTTCAGCATCCCAACAAATACAAGTATTAAAAAATGTTTTATATGTCCTTTCCTTATGTTATTCATAGCTTAGTTGTTTACTTTATTCTTTTGATTTTTAATATTCAGGAACTGCATAATCGCACATAGCCTTGAGACCAAAATTCAAGCAATCCACTCACAACCTGAAATTGATGGGACTTCACAGTTCACACTCAGTAACCTATCTTCAGTAATTTGTGTACTGGATCTAAATTTCCAAATAGAACAAATACATATCTTTGGGAAGTTGAATAAATTATTTACAACTTTCCAATTAGCATTCAAACCTAAATAATAACCTGGTAACTGTTATCAATCCTGAAAGTTTAAGATTAATTTAATCAAACTGCCATACTATTTGATCGTAATTGATACGCTCACACTTTTTTTATTATACACATCCCAAATTTATTAATTTTCCGAAATACTCCTACTCCTTTTCGATATTTATGAAACAAACTTTCCAAAAGAAAATGGGACAGTCTTTCTCCTCCCGCATGATCAATCTTGCCGTCCCACTTAAGAATTGTCTTTGTAATGTGCATATGTAAACTTTTCTTCTTGTACTTTGTCAACGTTTAAATGATAGTTGTTACGTAATATTTCTACTCATGGTATATAAATGATTGCATTATTTCTAAAATTTTGAATGAAATAGTGAAAATATGGTTTGTATCGTAACATACTGTCAACCATTCCTTCAGTTGATTTCAGGACACCTAATTCTGATTGTTGTCTTCAGTTATATCTGTTATGGACCGTCATAATAACGTATTATGATAATTTCTATGCTTATTCCAGATGTTGGACACTATCACAATAAATAGTAATTCCGTCTATTGTCAACAACCAAATATGTAGAAGAACATTCGAAAAACAATTTATTGTGACTGTTGCTTTGGCCTACATATTTCGACTATCGTGAATAAGGCTATGATTGTTTGATAGTCGAAAATTATTTTGACAAAAATTATTCCTGCATTCTCTTTCCGACTATCAGAACTGTCAGATTTGTGTGAAAGACAGTCAAATTTATGGATTCCGGCTATGTTTGATGGTCGAAATAGCACATATGACAGCAGTCTGAATTGGGTCGTATTGTAAAGGTGTTAAGATGTCATTGAATAATGTGTTGAAACTTTGGATAACTTCTTTCAACTTTATCAAATGTGAAAATAAGGAAATGCAGAAAGAGTCTTCAAGAATATTTGGGTGGCAAGCTTCTCTGGTAAAGGTTGACATAAGATGATGGATTATGAATTTTTTTTTAGAATTTCCGACGCATATGGAATCACCTGCACGAGGTCATATTTATGGCTGGAAAAAATGGTTTGTTCCTCATAAAACTAGCATAAGAGGAAGACATGAACTCAATACTGCATAAAAGAACATATTGAAGTTGGTAGGACACAACTTGGTGCTAAACCATTGGTATCCTATCAAGACATGGAAGCTAGAGATTATGCCCACTATACTCGTCTACCTGTGAATACTAAACCTCAACCCAGAACTTTGGAAAGAAGAAGTCTTTGAGGGCATAGCTAAATTCTTAGAAGGCCGACAAAACTGCTTCTCTAGAGAGATTAGCCTTTGTTCAGATTTGTTTGGAATTCCACTCATAGAACCTATATGCAAACATTCCCCTTTTCTTAGGTAAAGAGATGTCCTACAATATCTTGTTGGAGTGGGAGGCTCGCATTTCCTATTGTGAAACCTATGGCTCAACATACCATAAGGATAGAGCATGCAAGACAAGAAAGGAGAATGTAAATTCCCCAACGAAGCCAACCCCAAAAGAATGGAAATCTGTCAGAACTCGTAAAGCCTAGAAAAAGAGAGAGATGAAAGAAGCTTCCAACTCCTTTGAAATCCTCCAAAATTTAGCAGAGGAAATGGAATAGGACAACTCTAACACATAGACAATTAAGTCAGCAGAAGCAAGCTTATTGAGGGAGATGAATTGTGTGAGAACCAATAACGAGAAAAGATCTGAAAGCAAGGTCTCAATAGACAAGGGTGCATCAAGATGGAAGTACTGCAGAAGGAACTCACAAAGATGAGGCTAATGCTGACATTAGACAAAATTGGGCGCTAACAATAGTGAAGAACTAAAGGGGTAGTTGATGATGATATAAGAGGATCCTCGGTCAAGCTTCTCATTGATTCCTACCAAGCCAGATCAACACAAGAAGAGAAGATTCTGAGATGGACAATGAGCCTTCAACAAACATTAACTTCAACCCCTTGGGCCCGGACTGAACTCAAATCTTAAGTTGCAAAACACAAAGTTCACATAGCCATTCTCCTTGAAAATAAAATCACCAAAAAAACACTAGATCGGTTTTTTTGCTAGTTGTGGCAAATATACGATGCAAGGCAACTTTGTTCATTCACCGTTGGCATGAATCATATGCCTGACCAAGAGTAATATCTCCTCAATTCGTCTTCTTGACACTGTAGATATATAACAATAGCAACATGTACATCTCAGGTATCTACGACCACAACATCTATGTAGCTTGGCAGGTACTATGGGACTCCCTACTACAATCAAATATTACAAATTCATGGCTATTAGTAGGAGATTGGAACTCCATGAGATCTAGAGATGAACGAATTGGTGGTAAAAGGAACATGCAAGCCAAATCGGAATTCGATGACTTCATCACCAACTACAATTTGATAGAGATTTCAACTTGTGACCCTATCTTCCCTTGGATATATTGGCAAAAAGAAACCCGATTCATATCCAGTAAACTTGATAGAGGCTTGGCCAACAACTGTTGGATGCAAACCTTTCCTGACTCATGGATTAGAGTGCTTCCTTAAATATTTTTAGATCACAACGAATTATTAGTATCTATCAATAATATCATCTAGCCTCCTAAATCACTATTTAAGTTCTTCAAGATGTGGACACATATTCCCTCATGTTAGCAAATGGTACAACAAGCTTGGTCTACTCTTGTGCATTGATCGTATATGTATAAAATAGTTAAAAAGCTAAGGTATGTCAAAGAAAACATCATCGCATGGAATGCTACAACCATTAATAGCATCTCGCAAAGTGTTAGAGAGTGTCACTCTCAATTGGAAGACACAACATCTAGAAAAATCTAGCAAATGTGGGGCACTCCTCAATGATGGATCAGGAAATTCTAATTCACAATAGGCTGCGTGAACAAAGAGACCTTGAAGAGTGCTTTTGGAAGCAGAAATGTCGCTGTAAATAACTTCTAAAAGGTGATCACAACACCTCTTACTATCACTCCCGCTTCAAATGGAACATCGGCAACAATAATATTCGGTATCTGGTATGAGAAGATGGATCAAAATGCACCACTTCGAAAAACATTAAAGAAGCTACTAACTATTTTCAAAATCTTTTCACTCGAGGACCCAGTTAGCATTGAGTGGCGTGATGCAGCTGAACCAAGATTGTTTGCACAAGAGAATGTCTCTCTTCTAGCTCCAGTGACCAATGAGGAAATCCAAGCAGATACCTTTGCACTTAAGGTTGATAGCGCTACGAGCCCAGACAGATTCTCAAGTGAGTTTTGCCAATCTTACTGGCATATTATAGGGCATGATGTTTGCACGGCAATTAAAAACTTCTTTAAAAAAGTCAACTTCTCAAGGAGGCAAATACAACTAATATAGTTCTTATTCCCAAGCGAGTGGGTGCTGATAAAATATTTGAGTTCCGCCCGATCAATCTTTGTAACTTCATATACAAAATCATAGCCAAGATAATTGCCACAAGGATGAGGCCTATTCTCACCTAGATCATCTTTCTCAATCAACGAGCTTTTCTTAGAGGTCGATTCATTCCTGAAAGCATCTTAATTGCTCATGATCTGATTGACTCGATACGCCTTAGTAAGAGAGCATCTGCTATGTTCAAAATGGATCTACAAAAGGAATCCAATCGGGTAGACTGGTCCTTTCTAAAAGGTTTCCTCCAATTTCTTGGCTTTGATGATACATAGATCAATCTCATCATGACTTGTGTTTCCACTACCAGCATACCTTACTCATCAATGGAGAAGCTGGGAATCTTTTTACTGGATGGTGAGGCATCATGCAGGATGATCCCATTTCCTCCTATTTGTTCTTGATTGTTATGGAGTGGTTGTCATGGAGGCTAGTTATTGAAGAGGCTAAAAAAGAAATAATCTCAATCAATGTCAAGGGTTTTCAATAGAACCACTCCTTGTTTGCAGACGATCCTCTATTCTTCTGCCGGATTGGAAACAATCTATTGCCAACTTTTTGAAATCATTTAGGAATTTGAAGAACGTTCAGGCATACGGGTGAACCCCAAAAGGTCAAGCTGGGTCTCCTTCTCAATGCCTAACCGCCGTGTCAGAGAAGTGGAACACCTTAGTGAATGGCTTGAGAATAAACTCCCTATGCGGTATCTAGGCTTCCATTATTTACTAGCAAGTTGACTTCCATTTTGTGGCACCCCTTTATTATCAATATATGACATCGATTAGAAATGTGGGCTTCATCGTTATTATCACTAGCTGGGTATAATGTCATGATCAAATCAGTCCTAGCTGTAGTTTCACTACATGATATACTCCCTTTAAGCTCCCTCGTGAGTCTTACAAACAAATTGAAATCATCACAAAACAATTTTTGTGGGAGGCAGCAATAACAAGTGTTTGTCCACTTACTCGAATGGAAAATAGTTTGCAAACCCCATAAGGAAGGAGGCTTTGGAACCCGGCACGTCAAAGAGGTCAATCAAAGCCTTGCTTTGAAGAAAGGTCACATCCAAAAATTTAGATTCTTGCACTCTTCTAGTCACCACCAAGTACTTGCACACAAAAGTCTATGGTTCCCTTGGAAAACCTATTATTACTCTTCTTAGGGCTGGAAACCCATCATGTTTGCATGTAATGTGATTCATAACTAGGTGAGCTTAAAGATTGGGGATGGCACATTATGGTTCGATCCATGGTTTAACGTTGAGCCCCTAGCTTGTATAATCGAGTGCAGCATTTCTCGGCTTCAATACAAAGAGCTCAAACAAATCAACGTTAGCGATGTACCAGATACTGCCATGGGATTCATATCCTACACTCAACAATTCATGAGAGCAGCCCCTGATAACATTCTTGCTAAATGGAGAGGCCTTAAGAGTAGCAGTCCTGATTGGTTAATGTGGGGCTCCTAAGAAACCTTTTCTTCCTCTCTGGCATGGGAAGAAATAAGAAGTAAAGTTTTGCTCTTCCATCACAAAGCACGTCTAATGTAAATCGCACTTCCCTCGAGCGGTTGTAACTCTATGAATTACACTAGAGGGAAAGCTCCTCACACGGGAAAGACTCCAACACTTTGGAATTGGAGATAGCAGACATTGTGTAATGTGTAGACGGTTTCCAGAATCATCCTCTCATTTATTGTTCATATGTAGCATTTCTCGATCCATCTTTAACGACATATGTTATCTTTTTGGTGTAGCTTGGAAACTACGTAGAGATCTTAAGTCTTCCCCTGCAAGATTGGATAAAATGCAAAATCAATCCTAACAAGGTCAAGAAGATATGGATCATCACCTTCCAATTAATCATCAGATTTCTTTGGGAACAACCAAATCTCATTTTGTATAATATGACCGACAAACAATCTGCAAAAATTCAACAAGATGTTCTATACAAAATTAGTGAAAACATTGCACCGAGGTTACGTTCTGTACAACATCACATCCCATACAGACGGTCTAAACTCTCCATCTCGAGCAAACTTTCCTTTATTTGGCAAATTAGTTTCATGATTCGCAAGCATACAGGTGGGTTCCAAAAAGTTGGTTGAATTGCTCAAGACACCAAGGAGCACATGCCAGAATGGGTTTGGTGGTTGCAAGTACTTCAAGACACCAGTGAGCATAGTCTCGTTATTGAATCATCATGCATTGATGGTGTAGCAATATTCAAAAGAGCAATATCCAAGTGTCAAATACACAGCCAATGGATGCCAACACTTCAGAACTCCTTAAGAAATTTAAAGGACTCCAATGCCACTGGATTCCACGGAAACGTAAAACAGTGCCCTTGCAACTAGCTCGTATGGCAGCAGTTGGCTGCTCATACAATTGGACAGACAAACCCTCCGATTGGAGATCAACAGCTTGGCAAACATGGAGATGGATTTATCTACGTTTTACAAATGAAATTATTGTCATTATCACCGTCGAATCCTTTATCTGGAGCATGGGCAATCCCTCCAATCCAACAATAGGCATATCTGTTGAAACAATTGCTCGAGTAAAATTACAGATTCAGATGCCGAAGATCTTCCTCAAGGAATTACCAATTGTTCCTTACTCACACTCTTATTAGCATCAGAAACACTTTTTCAGTCTTGGGATCATACATTAGTGTCCAGATTACTGCTTCTATAATAGGCACTCAGAAAACTTGTATTGAAGTTTGTGACTACCGGGTTACTCTTCTTCTTCCTGAAGGGCTCCATAATGAACCCCTGCTTTTGTATAGCATCTTTAATTGTACTGTGGTAGGGGTCAGCCTAACCTCATCTTGATAATCTAAAAAAAATAAAACAAATAAATATAAACTTTTCAATTGTGTCATTCAATTTCTATTGTTGTGTTATAGCTGATCAATTGATTGTTGTAATATATTATACCTACCCATGTTATACAAATGATTGTATAATTTCTAGAATTTTGAATGAAACAGAGAAAATAAGGTTTGTATCGTGCTCCTTCAATTGATGTCTTCAGTTACGCCTGTTATAGACTGATTATTCCGACAAAAACGATTCCCGTGTTCTCTTTCTGTCCGTTGGAAGAATCGGAATTATGTGAAAGAATTGGATTTATGGATTCCGGCCATGTTGTACGGTCGGAATTGCAAATAGGACAATAGCCAGAATAGGGTCGTACTGTAAAGGTGTTAAGATGTCATCAAACAATGCGTTGAAACTTTGAAAGGAACGCTTATTTATTTGATGTAGTGAATCCAACATAAACTTTGGAAACACGCCCTTTCTATGAGAAACATATTTAAACCAAGCTCAACAACTACTGATACGATGGTTCAATCGATCAGTCGGACCATGTCGACAAGGAAACGAATCTATGTAGGTAGAAATGTATGAAACAGAGTTTAATTTAGGGAGCTCATTCTTTTTTCTGGTTGCTACGAGGAGGCCGGGGCCTAACACACACACAGGCACCAACCCTCTCCGTAATAACTGCAGATACGGTGGTTGATATTATTTCGGCCGGCTTATGATGACTAGGAAACGAGTCTCTGTTGGTAAAAATGTATGAAACTATGGTTCCATTTAGGTAGCTCATATTCTTTTTCTTTTCTCGTTACCACGGGAGGCTGGAGCCTAACACACGCAGGCACTCCGCAGGAATCGAACTCAACCAGCAGTGTGAGATCGCGAGAACCCTGCCGGTAGAGCTAATTCTCGGGGTGCAACGAGCTCATAATCATTTGGTCATGAGCTTGGGTAAAATTTGCTCCACCAGCAGCTTGGGATGCTTAGTTCGAATGAGACACCTTATCTGCCATCAATATAAGAATGTATTTAATGCAATAAATGCCCACCATGCCCTTTGGAAGTCACGTCCTATTAATGTATAGTTTACTTCATGTAGGCGGACTTTGTGGTACGAAAACAGATGACAACTAATATTGAAAGTAAAATGAATGCCGATTCTACACATTTCCTTAATATAAATCAATTTTAACAATAAATAGGATATATGTATATACATATATATATATAACTCGTAAACAATATAAAGATCATCTAATACCAATTTAATATATATTACAGCCCAAAGTAACATAGCTAAAGCATCTCACAGTTTTTATACTTTGTGGAAACATTTATAAAATATTCAAAATCTCAAAACACATACGGGGAAAGTTAAAGTTTATAAGATCAGATAATGAAGGTGAATGGCATAGAGCATGAGAAGACTCCTCATAAAACATCCAGCTGAATGGTCTAGCAAAAACAATAAACCGAACCTTAATGGAAAGGGTCATAGCTTTACTTTTTGAAACCAAATTGTTATTCTATAGTGAGGCTTTAAGCCATGCACTTCATATTTTAAATCCCTCACCTTGTGTTCAGTTACAGTTTAAGGCTTTCAACGAAGTGTGGTTTGGCAAGAAAGTAGACACAACAAGAATTATTGGAAATTAGCAACAAAAAATTCTGATGCTAATCCGTTGCCATTCCCTTGCAAAACATTTTGGCAAGGAAATCACAAAGGATAGCAATAAACTCTCTCTTGCATATTTGCCAAAGTCTTCCTAATTTCTGGCCAATCCATTGAAATGTTCTCTTATTGCTGCTAGTATTGTTATATAAATAAACAAATAATTATATATGTATATATATAGAAACTATAACCTCGATAATTCATAGAAAACAATTCAATTAGCAAGGAGTTCAATGATATGATTAAGTCAACACTAAATACAAACAATTTATTCACGAAGTCCAAACATTTTTACATCGAAACATTTATACAAACTACGACACGTTGCTATGCTCAATCCATGAATCTAGATGGGAGTGGTTGGCTTCAAGATCATTTGGTTCATCTATGACTGACTCATTATCATCGTCAATAGCAGCAAGCACTTCACCATCTCAATTAGTAACACATGATCGCAAATGCATGAATGTGATGTACCAAAAAACTTGTGGTTAATAAAGTACACTAAGTTGAAATTATGGTTAGCAACCAAAAGAAAAAAATCACTCAATATACATACTAGAACATAAATATAGATCAAATAACATATGTAGCTCGCTTCCTTCATATATGATCAACCTAGAAAGGAAACAGATTCAACAACAACAAATGTATATTACATCCTCAACGGATGGAACCATTTAAGAGACAAAGGTAAGACAATGTTCAACTACTTAATTGTTTTTTTGTTCAATCATAGGAGCCTAACTACCAAGGACAAAATTTTCAACTATAAACAACATAATTTGACAAGTGGAGCGAGAATTTATAATTTAAATTAGTCAACAGGAGCAAAAAATATGTACTTAAGAGCACCACGATGCATATTGGAGAACCTTACGATATAGAATTGAAAGTGAATCAAGTATATGATGATAATCACAATAGAAAAGACTTCTAGAAGACTATCAGCAAGTATAGAAAATTAATTTAGATTATACAAGAAAACAATAAATTATTTCATAGCATGTCTCACAATGGTGTTGCTTCATGGACTACCATAACCCTGTACATGAATTGCGGGGACGTAGATAAGGCAAGCTGGGTATTTGAACAAATGCCTACTAAGAAGGTAGCAACTTGGGCTGCCATAATTCAGTGTTATATAAGAAATGGCCAGATAGAAATTGCCCAATAGTTGTTTGACAATAAGATGAGAATCAACAACCTTGAGTATAACACTATGGTGCTAATCTTGTTGCTTTAGGGTGCGAAAAAAGATCCACCATAGAAAGCTAGATCTTTTTATGAGCATGAGACTGGTGTTAAGTTCACTGATTACCATGTATTCCATATGTGGTGCTTTGATTCATGCCTTGTTAGTTCTTAAGCAGAGGATGGTAGGTATTTGGTTATATGGAATTCTATGATTGCAGCACATGCTTACCATGGTATAAACACCCAAAACGTTTCTTAAGAAAATCTACTTTTGGTATATAGAACTAGTTTTACATATTCTTTTTAAAACACATGACATGATTATGAAAACCTTGAATATTTGGACCAAAAGTAGTTATAGAAATGTTTTTGATCATTGAGGAGACCCTACTATAGCATGATGCTAATCAATGTGCCTGCCACCTAGCACAGGCTGAGGGGGGTGGGTCACCCAAGGTGGAGTCAAGCTTCTTTGTTGTGCAACTTATGGGTTTTGACCATAAACCTTGCCATTTTCATAAAATCTGGTTTGATTTTGTAGCTTAATTCATTCAGACTTTGTTAGCCTTAATCCATGTGAAGCCTTGTGTTTGCCCACTTGACCTAAACCTTTGTCTTATTCCCAATGAGTTTAAACTTTGAGGAACCTATTAGGCTACATCAATATATATTTTCAAATGTATTGATATCATATATACATATATATATGTATGTATGATAGTTATGTTTGGTCAATATATGGAATGTGTATAGACGCAAGCCTGTGTTAAATTTGCACTAAAGTATTTTTACGATGATTGGGATTAGATATATTTATGTTTGCCTAATATATAAATTTGATTGAAAATATATTTTGCAAAGGTTCCTTCTGTACATAGCAGGCTTCCAAAATTTTGAAAATCTGAATTTTATTCATGGTTTTGGAAGTTATATAAATCTGATTACATATTCAATGGTTTTGGAAAGTTATATATTTTGAAAAGCTTTTACATGCATATGAACATTGGAAAACCGACTTGTGCACTTTAATGCATCTATTTAGCTTGCTTAAAAAAAATCTGGATCTTGGGCCTATCTATATACTATATGCTGGTATAAAATAATTTACTTTTGAAAAGTTAATAGGCTCACCTAATTGGTTTACTCGACCCATGACTCATCTCTTTGCATGGCTTGAGACTCAAAAGCTCCATGAGTCCATCCTTGACTCACCTATTTTGGATGACCGGTTGGATCACGTTATGTTTAATATGGAAGGTTCAAGATCCTCTTTAATGGTAAATTTTATGTCGAATGGAGAAGCATATTCACGCTGGGCTCATGCTAATGATGAGGCTTTCGTACTGGCCTAGGTGCAGCAAAGAGAAGCTCAATCCCATTTAAATAAGGCTTAGAGGATGCCAATCTATGCAGAATTTTTACACTAGAATACTTACTATTCTCTTGATGGTATTTTCTATTCATTGAAATTGAAAATAAAAAATTGTAGCTGTTAGATTTTTATTGGTAAACCCAAGATGTAACTAACAGAAAAAATCATATATTTTTGAATTATGTTAGTACCTTGTGGTTTACCTAAAATCTACCTTTGATTCCTCTTCTATCACTTAAATGACCTAGGTTTCAAAATGGAACACTAAGTATCCTACTACTAATGCAATCAGCATCACATATGACGTGATTGACAGAATGCTCACCATAATATAACATGTCATGTTTGTTCTCACGTAGCACTGACATCTGATATGGTGCAAAATATTTTGTTTAGTATCTTATGGATCATAAAAATTCAATTTAGTATCTTGTGGAATCTTTAAAATCTATTGAAGTACCAAATTATCAATAAAATTAATAAATATAATAAATTAACTAATTAAAGTAAATTAATAATTACTATTTTTGTTCAGCTTATTAATCAAAATTATTACTAAGAAAACTTTATTTGAATGTTTAAAATATGTATTTAAAATTAATTTGTTATAATAACCTTGATTCAAATATTAATTATTACTTTATGTTAATAAATTTAATTTAATTTAATATTTTATTAATTTAAGTGTACTTTACATTAATGACCCTAATTTTTAAATAAATCCAATCAACGTTAGAAAACATGAAAATGGTTTGCTATAATTTATATTAATAGATTTAAACAACTTCTCCTGATAAATATTGATTTATGGACTTAATTTTATGTCATTAACCTTAGTTTAACTTTGTTGCATATAACGTTAACAGTCTTTAACATCAACGCAATGAATTTTAATGTTCATGCCTATCTAAATATAAAAGTTATTCTCTAATCAACCATTAGACAAAAATTAAATGTTATGCCATTTAATATTTAATGTTTAAGGTAACCTTATTATAACAAATTAATTTTAAAAATATGTTTTAAACATTGTAATGGAGTTTTCTTAGTTATAATTTCTATTAGTAAACTTAATTTAAATATTTAATATTAATTTACTGTTAAATATGAATTTCAATTTAAATACAAATTTATATTAATAATTTGACACTTAGATGGATTTTGAAAATGTTTCAAGGTACTAAAGTGAATTTTCATTATACCGAGGGTATTAAGCTAAAGATTTAGTATGATGGTAAAAGGTTTAGTTTCACTCGGTCATGAATCCTTGTAATATGTGATCCATGTAGTAAATAGTGTAGTGGGATCAAACTGGATCAGGTTTAGCACTTGGGTTCTGTTTAGCTAAGTTGGGTACTTTGTACCCAAGAGGGGTCTTACATTGGAGGTCTGTTGGTGTCGAGGGGGTCTTACATCAGCGCTAAAGGCAGTGCCATGCTATTATTCTATGTCAACTACATCATATGACATGCTGACATCATGAGTAAATCCAAATAATTTTCAACCATCTATTTTTGATAAATCCAAATAATTCTCAACCATCAAATATTTTTGACAATGGATGTTTGAGATTTGAATCTATAAAGTAAAAAAGGACATGTATAATTTTTGCACTATACTGAGCCCTTTTGTTTTTCAAATTTCAACTGTTGACAATTGTTTGGATTTGCTAGCACCTAAGGGTGCTAGCATACCCCTGTCTCATATGTATAGAGAGAGAGGCACTGGTATATGCAAGCAATTTAGGTGCTTGCAAATACCAACAAATCTAAGTTGAGATAAACGCCTTAGACGGGGGCCTTTTAAACCCCTTTACAGTCTCTCTCTCCTCCAAACTTTTGTGTTTTCCCTCTCTCTCCAAATCTCCCTTCTCCATTTCTTGCGTTCATCCTATCTCTCCCAAATATCCCTTTTCACTCCTACTCTTGTACCCTTCACAAGCTTGCGCTCATGCCCTTCTCTTGATCACGATCTAAGTCATGTGGGAGCTCTCCCACAAAGGTATGTTTTCTCTCTCCCTCTCTCGCGTGTTGTGTGGTTTGTGTGAGACCTCTCTCTAAGAGATGTTCTCTCTCTCTTTCTCTCTTATTCATGCGGGATAGTTGGATTTTTTACTCTTTCTCTCTGGTTTGTGTGAGATCTCTCTATCAGAGGTAATGTAGTATTGAAGGCAATGCATTGGTTCGCGTGACTTTTTACACTCTCTTTCACTCTTCTTTTGTATGCAATGCATGCTCATCCTTCATGAAAGACTTCTTTGAACTTAATATTGGGTTACATCAAGGATCAACTTTAAGTCTATACTTATTTATAATGGTGATTAATGAGTTAACAAAACATATTCAAGATGAAGTACTATGGTGTATGCTATTTGCATATGACATTATGCTAGTGGAGGAGTCTAAGGAAAAAGTTAATAGAAAATTGAAACTAAAGAGAGAAATATTAGAAAGTAAAGGATTCCGACTTAGTAGAACAAAGACAGAATATATGGAATGTAAGTTTTGATCATTTGGTTACTTTAAAGGACATAGAAATTAAAATTGGCACACATTGCATCCCCAAAAAGAAAGTTTTAAATACCTATTTTTCTAAGTGATGGAAGAATTGATGGAGATGTTAAGCATAGAATTAATGTTAGTTGGTTAAAATGGAGAGGAGCATCAAGTATTCTCTGTGATAAGAAGATATCATTAAAGGTAAAGGTAAATATTATAGAGCAGCAATTAGACCTACTATGTTTTATGGTTCTAAGTGTTGGGTAGTTAATCATCAACATGTACAAAAGATGTCTATGATAGAAATGAAGATGTTGAGATGGATGAGTAGTCATACAAGAAAATACCATATACATAATGAGGTTAGTAGAAATAAATTATGTGTGACACCAATAAAGGATAAAATGAGAGAATATTGTTTAAGGTGGTTTGGACATATAGAAAGAAGATCAAAAGAATAACCTTTAAGAAGGTATGAAAAACTAGATTTTGAAAGTATGAAAAGAGGTAGAGAACGACCACAAAAGTGTTGGAAAGAAACAATAAAGAATGTTCTAGTTTATTATGAGTTATTTGCTAAAATGGCACATAATAGGGCTCCTTGGAAACAAAAAATCCATGTAGTTAATCCCGTCTAGTATGGAAAAAGGCTTAGGTTGTTGTTGAATGCATGCTCATCCTTCCAAATTGTTGCTTCTTTCATTCTTGTGGTGTAGATCATAGCAATGCATACCAAGTGTTTGATCTATTGCTTCAATGCATACTAAGTGTTTGATCTATTGCTTCAAATGGGGTTCTTGATCGAGTTACTTCTCTCAAGGTCCATAGTATAGGTTTTCCAATGTGATAAAGTTACATAGTGTCTATTTTGATGAAGGGGTATTTCCATGGGTTTGCCTTGGTATCGTGTTCATACTGTCGTATTGAATGATCCTGGTCGCTTGCTTTCTGTCCATATAATGCATACAGCTCTAGTTGCTGGTTGGGCCGGTTCCATGGCTCTATACGAATTAGCTGTTTTTGATCCCTCTATATAAGGTAGTGATCCAATGTAGTGATAAGGTATGTTCATTATATCGTTCATGAGATGCTTAAGAATAACTTTTATTTGTTCTTGCATTATAATATGTGATTGGGTAATGAAGAGTGTCTAATTGCATTGTAGTATGTGATTATTGCCTTTCTATGAAACAATACGTTTTCACATTATAAAAGTTTAGTTTGTATCTCACTTTGATTCTCACCTTTTCAATGTTTCAATGTGATGGACATGAGGGACGCGTTTACATGATAAGGTTCTCACCTTTTCTACTTCATAGTTTTGATTAATCTGATATTGTTGTCCTCCTTATACAAATGTCAAAAAAGTGAAGGTTGATCTTATGTTTTTAGTATATAATATCTATTGTTTTATATAGGGGTTGAGTTCAGTCTCAAGATGTTTTGTAAATATCAACCACCTTTGGAGTACAAAGTCTTCATGTTGAAAACTAAGAAACACCCTAACAAAATGTCCTAATTGGATATGTTAATATTAGCTTATTTATATATTTGATTTACATATATTAATCCTTACTTTATGTTGTTTTAGGACAATAGTGGATGCAACTATTTCAAATGGTTTCATGAAGTAGATGTATCTTCTTCAAACTGTGCTCAAGTTGGAGTTGACTCGTGAGGAGATAATAATGCTTAAAAGAGAATTGGAGACAACAAAAGCTGAAAACAAGTTTTAGTGAACACATTATTAGAGATTTCAAGAATTGCTTCCAAAGTACCACATGAAATATTGAAGAAATGTATTAAGAATTTGCAAATGTAAATGATATGTATCTTTTTGTTGTTGGATTGAATATTAGATGAATGAATGCTTGTAGGTAATTTTGTGTCCTAGTTGTTTTCTGTTGGATTGAATATTGTTGGATTGTAAATGTAAATGCAGTAGATATGTATCCTAGTTTGTTTTTTGTCATAAACAATGCTATGTTCAATTGTTTGAATGTCTGGTCCAATTGATTTCCTTTAAACAGAAACATTTGAGTCCTTATCTCTAAGAAAACAATGATTTTTTTGTAAATATAAGAGTCATAATATTAGGCATCTTGAGATTCTATGCAATAATACAGCTACTTAAGAGTACTCTTATCTTATTGTACCATGCCTAGACTTTAGTGGGTTAAATAGGTGAGAGTAAGAGGAGCCATACTTCAATATTTTATCAACACCTTAATTAGGAATCTTTATTTATTTTATTCCTATAAAGTCCAGCGGGCAATAAGTCACCTTAAATCTAGTAGAACTTGTTGAATAGCTTGTTCAAAACCTAGATGAATAATAAGAGTAACATCAAATTTGAAGGTAATTTAAGAATCAATAAACCTTGAAGACATCATCTTTGTAAAGGGCATGCCACTTGGAGGAACATCTCATGGGATTGTTGTAGACATGAATGGCACACAAATATATGAGTTGAATATGTATAGATGGCATCGTAATAGATTGGCACCCGCAAAGTTGAACAACAATAATATATTTCTAGAGCTAGATCTTCTAGGGCCCACACATATGGATGCCACTTTCATTCAAAATTTTTATTTTTTAATGTAATTTTCCATTTAAACAAGATAAAGATCACATTTAAACAAAAGATGACAGTCAAGAACCACCAAAATTTGTTTCAAATCTTTAGATTCACCAATACATTAATGCCCATTCCAACAGAAATCTACAATGTTGTGTTCAACCCATAAATCTTACAATGTGATTGCATTCCAAGCTTTCCTTCTTCTGGTGCTAAAACATCTTGTAGACAAGTGAAGTTTTATTCCAAGCATTCTCCAATTGATTTTGTTCCTTTATCTCCAAAATCGGTTGTAGCATCTCAAGGAGTGAAAGGGATTTAGAAAGAAGATTGGAAGGAAAGAGGAACCATATAACTCAATATGTCTTTTCATAGTTAGTAGTGTCAAGAAATCCAAAAGTCGTGACAAGCTGTGAAAGAAAAAACACTTTCTTATTTCGAATGTGTGTTAAAAAAGAAGAAAGACTAAAATGAAACTTACCATGTTAAATTGGAAAAGCTACTTCCAGATATAATTCTTAATGACTAGACTCATTACTTGGAAGCTTAAGTTGTACATATCAAGGCTCTAACATAAACAAAGAATTCACCTGATCGAAGTGTCTCCATGCTTATGAATTTCGAGGATGACTCATGTTCCTGAAAGCATCTATTGGAGTTGTAGCAAGCTAACTCATCAACCCTACCATCTTGTTTGATCTAAATAATCTCTTAAGCCTTGGTATTAGTAGGAAATGTAGGACCATCTTGAAAGGTATATTTTTCTTCTAGGTCATACCATCTATAGATTTTCATTTAAACAACTTGAATGTTGGGTTAGGACACACCTATCTACATGCTCATGCTCACCTCTATACAAGATACGATCATTATGACATACTTGAATATTGATGTAGTCTAAACCAAAATCTATTTTCAAGATGCTAGTATTGTATCAATACTCAGGAATCACATTATCTTCTAGAGCCACATCCTTAAATACTTTTAACAAGTCATTAATTGCATAATTCAAAATCTTATGCATATGTTTGATTTCAAACAAACAGATCACATATGATAATACTGAATATTTTTCACATCATAACTATAGTGACTTCTTTACATTTCAAGCTTTTCTTCAATCTTATTCAATTATCTATCACTCTTATTTACATCTCCATGTATTTTAGTGGGGTGCATGAATCTTGTACAAAGTTTACCATATCCCTCAAAATATTGTCTTTGTTGCTCAACAAGAAACATCCATCTAGCGTAGTTTCAAGTGTAACCATAACAAATAATGTGAATTTAACCTGTTTCGATCTTTCATGGTATTAGGTGTGCTTGTGGTGGTTCATACTCATCCCTTTTCCCAACTCATTCAGCCCAAACAACATTCAGCCAGGATTATTCAGGTATGCCCCTTATGTTGGAGATCATCAAACTTTCATTGTTAGTTATGATAAGAATGTTGTATCATGGATTATGTTTTTGCTTAACATCTTCTCGTACCAAAGAAGGGTCGATCATGTACATGCTGTTTTTTGAAATGAGTCCCCTTGTCGTTATGTGCTGGAGAGAGGTGGTGTCTTTGCTTAAGGGTGGATTACGGTCTAAAATGATTATAATTGGCCCAAAACTCTAATTGAAATATTTATCTCTATTTTAAAAGAAAATAACAATAAACTCGAGTGGCCCATGTATTATTGTGTGCAATACTTTGTGTTCTAAAACTTAGGTCTAATGTGAGCCACAATCTTGGATCCGTTAAGAAATGTCCTTTTAATTTTTCGCATCATCGGAGACTCGATCAATGACAAACTACAATTATATTTTTACTATGAATTCATTTCATGAAAAGTTACAAAGCCACATACATAATCATATTCTCGAATGAGCTGACAAGCATATGCAGCTTAGACATATTCCACAGTTGACATTGTTCTAGGCATCCTTTGTTGCTATTAACTTTAATCATTATATATGGTATCTATGCCAGGGCAAATCATTGTATTCCAGGCTTTCCCCATTTCTTGCAGACAATACCGCTCCAAATCATTTCATTCCAGGCTTTCTTCATTTCTTGCAGACGATACCACTCCCAGCAAAGCCACCAGTGCAGGTGATGGCACCGCCGAAAGTATCAGCTACTGTTGTCTGGTCAGCAGTTCCTTTGAAGCGTGCGACGGCGCAGTCGGCGGTGAAGAGACTAGAGGTGGAAAACTTATCATTGCCACCCATGAGTGGCATGGACGCACTCATCTTCACCGGGGTCTTGTAGTCGTCTTGATAAGTCTGACCCAGCACACCATCAACATCTTGAGTCAGCGAGTAGAACTTGAATGCCAGTTCAAGGTGCGCAAAGCAATCTTCATCGCCGATCCCATAGTTGTGCACTTGAGACTCCTCCTTGGTGATGGGCACGACACGCGCATACATGGTTAAATTCCCAGGGATGTCGAGGGTGATACTGTTGGTGTCGCTTGAGCGAGTTATGCTAGCAAGCTCAGCCGGCCCAAACCAGTTTGCACCATCTTTGGTTGGAAGTTTGACGGTGGCACCGTCGAACCTGACCTTAAGGTGGTCAACCGAGTCATCCCATGTAGTTACCTTATCTGCACCTATATAGACTTGGTGTGACCCAAAGAATAGGACTACGGATTGAACCCAGGTGAAGTCCCTGTTCATGCCATCATTCCTCTTGCCTATGAAATGGGCGTTGATGTGAAGGTTGGAGTCAGATACGAGGCAGAAGTCTCTGTCTTTCTTGCCATGGAAATAGAAAGTGACCCCATCTCCACCCACGAACCGGGGATCTTCACACACAGAGCCCCGCTTGGTACAAGCTGCCAGACGTTCAAAAACATTCTTCAGTTGTCATGAAAGCAGAATATGCCACTAATTAGATGTTTCAAATAAGTCATCATAAACATAAATTCTATGGCAAGATCAATATTATCTAAGGACGTTATAAAACCTCATGAATCATGTTGTACATGATTTCTCTAATAAAGTGGGATATTAAGTGTTTGTAGCGAGTAGGAAAGATTTTTAACCGCTGAACAAAGGAAAGTAACGAACATCGTCACTACGGCAAAAGTTTAGATTTTCATCTTATTTTAAAAAGAAACACTCCGCTGCAAACATGCATGGTTGCTCTCAAAAGATCGATAATTTTAAATCATGAAGTACAAGCAAGAGATTTTGATGATCACTTACGGCAGACTCCCTTGCATGCGATACAATCAGCCACACACGTCTGAGGACATTTAGTTGGACACGTGAGCAGATGCAAATAGCAACGAGGGTATTTCTTATCCTTACAGATTACAGTCTTTCGTGTTGTTGTGGACGCTGAAACCATATCCCATTCAACACACAGAACGATTAAGGAGAAGAGGCAGAGGAGGAGGCGTTGTCTCAATGCCGGTGCCCTAGCCATCCTGGGAATTAACTGAAGGCTGGCGGTGCTCATGCATGTTTAGATGAGCCCTAGGACCTTTTATAAGGTTCACATGAAAGGTGTCGTCAACTCTTTCAAGAAATTATAATAACTCCTTGTATCCCGACATTAGGAAAAGTATGTATTGAATAGCACGTCTTTCAGAATCTCAACAACAATATGACAGAAAAGATCTATAATAACGTGGTACAAATGAACTAGCTAGATCTGAATCCAATCATAAAGAAATTCCTTGATTTAGCAAGGATTTGATGACTTGAAAAAAAAGCTCGGGCATCAAGATCTGATAACAAAGAAACAACAATAACTCAGCTTTTTCCTATACTAGATGGTGTTCACTCAGTAGATTCTTCGTTTTGATAGAGCTTGATCATGTATTGTTAACGGTTAACTCAATATAAGATAAAATCATTCTTTATTTTTGTGTTTAAATACTTTTGCTATTTTTTTTTCAAATATTTTTACCATTTAATTTCTCATATGCCTTAAATATTTTTTTCTTATTTTATCATTTATTTGTGTCACTCCCAATTTATTTTGCAATGGCTTCATTACTTAGACGGTCTTTCCTATGTTATTTTCTCACATGCTAGCTACTTTACATAGGCATGCACTAAGTTGAGAAAATTCAAATGCGAGCTCCACTTTTGGATTTCCTTTCTCTTAGAAAACTTTGGCTGCCAAACAACGATTTTATTTATTGCCGGAAATATTCTTTTCTTTTTATATGGTTTTCTATATGTAGTGAGGTGATAGAAAACACACATAGATTGGACTAAGGACGAGATCGTTCCCTGCAATTCCAAGTTGGGACTAAGCTGGTCACCAATACTTCTATGTCTGGACGATAAATTCATCTAAAACTAATAAAGTTATAAGAAACAAAAATTATACATCACAATTAATGGTGCGACAGTGTAAAAAAGAACTTACCTCAAAAACTCAATATGGCCAGTCTTCAAAGCATGGTAGTCAATGGGACGCTGTAGCAAGTTCTTGGGTGCCGTTAGTGCCCTTAAGGGACCCTACTTTTGAAGTAAACCTGCATAATTAGAAAAAGAGAAGATCTTATCTGCATTGTAATATTGATTAAGTAAATGCCCTTGTTTTATTTATTTATATTCTATTCTCCATTTACTTAAGTTTTATATATACATAAGCAAATACCACGTATATATTACAGAATAAAAGTTTACAAATTTAGAAAGTCAACTTTCATGGTCAAAACGAAAACATGAAATTTTCCGAGTCACCTTTGGATGTGCATGCTTTTTATATTTCAATGTATTCAATGAATATATTACGTATATATTATAAAATAAAAGTTTACAAATTTAGAAAGTCAACTTTCATGGTCGAAACGAAAACATGAAATTTTCCGAGACACCTTTGGATGTGCATGCTTTTTATAAATTCAATGCATTTACTTGACCTGATAGTTTTAAAAATATACTAACATATGATATTATTTTATCTTCAAACTTCAGTAAAAAATTGTTTATAACTTTTTAAGAAAACTGATTTTCTTTCGTGAACATCTTTGATAATAAATAGACAAGCATGGACATTGTTTGACTATTTATATTCTAAGTATTATTAAGAATGCAAGACAAAGTAAATTAAAACAGCTTGTTTTCAAATTATTTTATTTGTTTTGATATTTTGAATAATTTATAAATGATTCCACAAAGTATAAAAACTTTGAGATCTTTTGCTATGTTACTTTGGACTGTAATATATATTAAATTAGTATTAGATGATCTTTATATTGTTTACGAGCTATATATATGTATATACATATATCCTATTTATTGTTAAAATTGATTTATATTAAGGAAATGTGTAGAATCGGCATTCATTTTACTTTCTATATTAGTTGTCATCTGTTTTCCTACTACAAAGTCCGCCTACATGATGTAAGAAGCTATACATTAATAGGACGTGACTTCCAAAGGGTACGCTGGGCATTTATTACATTAAATACATTCTTATATTGACGACAGACAATGTGTCTCATTCGATCTAAGCATACCACGCTGCCGGTTGCCTGCGTGTGTTAGGCTCCAGCCTCCGGTGGTAACCAAAAAAGAAAAAGAACATGAGCATAGTTTCATACATTTTTAACAACAGAGACTCGTTTCCTAGTCATCATAAGCCGGCTGAAATAATATGAACCACCGTATCTGTAGTTATTCCGGAGAAGGTGCCTGTGTGTGTTAGGCTCCGGTCTCCCATATTAACCAGAAAAAAGAATGAGCTCCCTAAAGTAAACTAAACTCTGTTTCATAAATTTCTGCCTACATAAATATATAATAAGACTTTAAATAAAGATATAGTTTTTTAGCAAAATGATAGTGATAAAAATAAAAGGAAAGCATGACAAATGTCTTCCATGAATTTTGGCTTCTCTCATTCATTTATGTATCCAACAATGCCGAAAATATAAAAAATTTATGAAAAACTATCCTCTATATATATACATTGAAATCATCACTTTTACAAATAGAATTCCATTTGGTACCTTCGTCGTGTACAAACTTATATATGTGTAAGTTTCAAAATGCTTGTGCATAATAAATATAAAACCAGCATATATTAAATATCTAATATTAATAATTTTTGTTTAATAAAATCCTATGAACAAATAAAATAAAAGCAAGATTTTGATTTTGGCTTAGCAAGGCCTTTTTTGGTAAAAGTGGGTGTAACTAACCCAGGTATTTGAAATAAAGTTCATTTAAGGTTACAAATACCTAAAGAGGGGTAGAGTACCAACTACAATCTCACTTTATGGAATAAATTTTTGGTGAAGCATACTTTGTCATATGGACCAGAAGCCTTCAAAATTTCTCTTTGTTTCTTCTTTCTTTTAAAATATTTCATTTCTTCATCATGTGAGCTATAATTTATACAAAAACAAAGATTCAAAGTCTCACTCTATGTGCCTTAAAATTAATTATTTAAAAATAATTTTTAAGAACATATTTTCTATGAAAATTTAGGATGTTTACACCTACTTTGCCATCAGGTAGTCAGAAGCCTCAAAATTCCACCTTATTTATTCTTCCTCTGTTTCAAAAATATTTCATTCTTCCTCATGTGTGCTCTAATATTTGTAGAAATCAAAACTCAAGGTCTCACCCCATATGGCCTGAAATTATCTAATTGAAGACAATTTTTAAGGACATATTTTCTTAAGAAAATTTTGGATGTTTATAGTTATGAAGAAGCGCGTAACAATAAAAATAGTAATAAAAAATAAAGAAAGTCAATGGAAGAAGAGATGTATACCATTGAGAAAAATGAAACATAGTAGCTAATAGACTTGCCAAAAAAAAGAATGCAAGTGGTATCGGTATACCATGTAAAGCATGATGCAAATATAAATCAAGATTAGTAGTTAAAAGATATTCTAACAAAGAGGGGTTGATTTTTGTGAAATTTGTTCACTGGTGGCACAGTTTTAAACTGTTAGAATCATTGTGATAGTACCAGCTTATTTTCATTTGAAAGTTTTTTAATTTTATAAAAAATGCTATTTAAAATACTTACTTAAATTGGGCTTAGGTTTGAGTTTAGAAATTATCTTCAATCTATCTTTTTGCATGAACCTACTCTTTTGCCCTTTTTTTGCACCCCCGTATCTATGGCTTTCTTTGGATCAATAGTTGTTCTTTATTTGATCATGTATATGATTGTTGCATATTGGTTATTTATACATGTAATCTTAAGGTTTATTTCAACAATCTTAGACAAATCATTATTCATAGTGAACATGTCTTCATCTGCTATACTACGATTGAAGGTCGATTTGAACGTTATATTGGAAAAGTTTGTTGACCACTACTTTAAATGTTGGTAACAGTGTATAAAAATTTGGTTGACCATGTTAGGGTTACATACCTTTATCGAGTCAAGTGGAAAGAGAAGGACACTATATACTACTCTTGAATCTTACTGGCACTATCAAATGTGTTATGCATCGTATATAGTTCTTCACCTTCTATTTCAACAAAAGATCTATATGTTGCCCTTGCCTAGAAATACAATAATGAAGACATCGGTATTGAAAAGTATTTCATGACCAAGAGTATCAAATAGTAGAGGGAAAATCTATGACTGAGGAGGCACATAAATTCCAGTTTTTATGTCATGGTCTAAAGGAAATCGAGATTGATTTTTTTGACAATTTTTTTGTTATGTCTATTATTGAAAATTTTCTTAAGTCTTGAGAGGGTTTCTGCCTAGATCTCAAGAATAAAAAAGATAAGACGACCCTTGATGATGTCATAATAGACATAGCAATAGAAGAAAAATATAGAAGTTAGGAACCTATTATGTTTGTGTAGATGTGAAATTTTCACTGTAAGCCTATGTAGAGACTTAAAGCAATCATTTCAATTCTACTTCATGCGCGAGCGTGCCAGCTAGTTTTTAAAAACTAATAAAATTGTGAATCCGACTTGGCAATTGTAGATAAGCAGGCTCTTTTCGCTTTAGGCCTTCTTGAATCGATGCTCAAGGGTCAGCCTAAGTGCTTTAAGGATTCTATATGAGATGGTCATGTTTCAAATTCATGGAAAAATAGGGTATTAAAAACGATAAACTAGTGCACTTAGTTTTCAAGTTCAAAACTCACAAGTTCTGAAAAACAGAAACTGGTTCTGTTTTCAGGACTTGTTTCCCAAATTATTTTAAGTAACTCAGAGGCCTCCAAAATTCATCAAAATTTTACAAGACAAAACCTAAAATATGAATATTCTAGGACACCTTTTGATTTTGAATTCGGGATTGAGACGATACAAAATTAATTCGGCAAAATGCCTCTGCTTAAATACCTTGAATTGTTCTGTCATAGAAATACAAAGACCCAAATATAGGCCTGTATCTCGGTGCTCAGAGTTCCAAATTTACTACACTTGTATTGGAAAGATATTGATGTTAGCTTTCCAATGAACCAAGAATCACCGATTTTGGACACCTATAGATAGAGTTATGGTATGAATACCTAGGCTTTATTACAGGAAAACAAAGTTGACACACAATTTTCAAAAATTACCCTGATCTTAAATAGCTTTAATTATGTGGTTGCATGGCCCTAAAATTCTTAAAAAATTTATTGTAAGTGGGCTTGTATGTAGATATAGTGTGCAAAATTTCAAAGTGATTGGAGTAAGGGTTCGGCAATGAAAAATCAAACAATCATTATATGTAGTGATGTTGAAAATCAGATTTTAGGTTTTTATAACATATATGATGCAAAACTCACACGAATTAAAGTGCAACAACACAACATCTCGAATTAAATTGCTGAAGAAAAATGAATTGAAATATATCTAATAGCTTAAGCATAAAAGGGATTAGTAGATATAGAGTGTTTATATCATATAGAGAGGTAGAATCAAGAACACAAACACATAGAGTGCATAAGCAAAGGAAAGGAAAATTTAAGCACATCTACTTCTATTACATCATTGGGGGAGACAAAGCTCCAATAATACAACCCCTTTTGAATTAAATACGAAGAAGAGATGGAGATGAATCAGGTTAGAGCAATACTTACACGTATTCCCAAGAGCTCGGCCTTCAATTGTAGTGCACGGCCCTCTCCTTCCCTTTTTTCACTCTTCTTTCTCACTTAAACCTAGGTGGCAGCACTTGCCTTGATCCTAGCACTCTCTTCTCTCTCTAAACCTTTGCCTTGTAGCCTACAATCTCTCACAAAACAACCCAAGGAACAACACTTTCTTCACCTCTTGCAAGATAGGAGAACATGCCCCCCCTTGCTTCTATTTATAGGTCAAGTGGGGCCTTTTTAGGCCTTTCTTTGGGGTGGGTGGCCCAAAGTCCAAGTCCAGCTCTAAATCCACCAATTTCACGTGGAAGAGTGAGAGGAGTGGTCCCCCTTTGGTCAGCCATGAACCAACCCCATATGAGCTAGTTGTGGTTTGAATCGAGTGCACCTAGTGATGATCGGCTAGGTGCTTGAGGCCTCCAAGTTCAATTGGTCGGCCCTTTCTTCTTAAAGTGGCTTCCTTTGTTGATTCATCCATTTAATCAAGGCTATGTAGGCATGTGATTTGGTATTTATCCCAAGGATGTAGGGTGAACAAGGCTAGAAAAATTTCGATCTTGGTCGAATTAAAACATTCGATTCAAGCTAGGTTAGGCTTTATGTTTAATTCAAGCCAATCATGTGTAGGACTTAGTTGAATTTGACTGGGTTTGATGAAGCCGTCCACTTTGATTCGATCTTGGATGAAGATATGCTTTGACTTGATCTACTCCGTTGATTCCCGGCTTGTCCTTCACGAAACTGACCCTAGCTCGAAGCGAGCCCCACCTGTCAGCCTGCTTTCTGCTTGATTTACTCTAATCTTCTAGGCTTTATACTTTTAACTTTAATTTTAAACCTTTTAAAATCTTTATTTTAAAGATTTAAAATTTTCATTTTAAAGCAAAAGGTTTTAAATCATTTGGGCTTTCGAAATTAGGAGTCTTTAGAAAAAATTTATTTAGGGTGTTTACAGCTTGTTGGTAGCACACCTAAGGCAACATGATGTTTAAAAAGAAACATCCTAATGATCCTAAGAGAATACAAGCAAAATAAAAACCAAAGATCAAGCTCCAATAAAACCCAAAAGAAAATCATGTTTGCCTTATTGTCAATCAGACGTTGGGCTAGGAATTATCTCTCAAAGAAAGCAAAGAAACCTATAGCCACTAAAACAATTATGGTCAACATGGTGACCACTACACCTACGTCGAGTAACAAGTATATTTCTCTTAAACTCTATATCCTTTTTATTTATATGTTATAGTATTTGATTGCATACACTAGGACAAATATGTACATTTATGGGTCAGTCTCTGTTTATTTCTTATGAGGTCATTTATGACAAAACCATCATTTGAGGAGATCATTTGACTTCTGAAGTCTAAGGTGAATGATGTATGGATCTAAAGTTTCTTTCAGAAAAGGTCATGACTCTTCAAGGAGTTAGGCATATTCCAACGATTTTCTGAAATATCCTCAGTGATTCAAATTTAGTTTGAGAGTGGTTAAGATAATATTATAATGTAAAAAAGTCATAATTACATAATTTATATAAAGTGTTTCTTTGGGAAGGGTATTTGTGTGATGTTGAGGATCTGTTTAAGATTTATATAAAATCAATAATTGATTCTTATATGAATTTTAATGTTAAGAAAGCATTTACTTCTACTTCTTTTTTTCTTCTATTTGTAAGTTGAGACATATAAATTTTGACCATGAAAAAAATAATGAACTAGAATCTTATCCCTAAAATTGTCATAGATAGAAAACACAAATATGAAATTTATGTTCAAGTGAAACAACCTAGGAAATCCTTCCATACAATTGATAAAAAATCCAAAATTTTAGATTTGGTGTATACTAACATTTGTGAATTCGATGAAATGACAACTAAGGATAATAAAAGATATATTATTATAGGGAAAAGTAAAGATGAAGCCTTCAAATCTTTAGAAATGAAGTCTACATCTAAAGTAGTAAGATACTTAAATAATTAAGGTTTGATAGGAAAGGAGATTATACCTTAAATATATTTAAAAAATATTATCAAAATAACAGTATTATATGAGGTTATTGCTTCGTATTCACCCAAGTCTAATAGGATAGTTAAACAAGAAATAGAACTCTAAATGATATGGTTAATATTTTACTCTAAAGTTTTAGGTTATCTACCTATATGTGAAGAAAAGTTTTGAATACGACTTATCATATTCTAAATAGAGTTTCCCATAAGCATAAAGAAAATAGTTACTTTAAATAGCGAATGGGTCGAAAGATCAATCTTAAATATCTCAAAATGTGGGGTGTCTTACAAAAGTTATTATCCCTTAACTAAAGAAAAAGAAATTATGACCTAAAATTGTGGATGTCATAGTTATAGGTCCTGTGGAGATAAGTTATACATACAAATTCTTGGTCATACAATCTAATGTATATAACATAGATGTCAACATAATTGTTGAGTTTTATGAAGCTATATTTTTTGAGAATATGTATTCCATAAAGACTAGTATTCACGAAAGTGTGTCTTTTGTAAATCCTGACTCTACTATTAGTTCAATTTTCTATCATATGGAAAGGATGACAACAGTGAGAGGTGATCTTAACACTCTTATTTCTAAGTCAAATAACGATGATGAAATAACTAAATCAATAAGAAGTAAATAACCTAAAATATTAAAGAACTTTGGAAGTGACTTTGTTACTTCCAATGTTGAGGATGGTCTTCTTACATTTTAGTAGGTTATGACCATACCCGAGATTAAGTATTGGAAAGAAATTGTTAATGATGAAATCCAATCAATTATTTTTAATGATACTTAATAATTGATAGATTTGCCTTCTAGTTGTTTTATTATGGGTTGCAAATGAATTTTTAAGAAGAATGTAAATTCAGACAAAACAATTAATAAGTAGAAGGCCAAGTTAGTTACCAAGAGATACACATAATGAAGGAATATATTATTCAATACTTATTTCCTTGTTTTATGAATAACCACAATCTAAGTGCTTATAGCATTGACTTCCATATATTATATCATAATACATTAGATGGATGAAAAGGCTATCTTCTTATATTGTAATCTTTATGAAAAAAATTATATGAATCAACTAAAGGGGTTTGTAGCTTTTAGAAAGAGTGTAAGGTGTATAAGCTTTTTAGATCATTATATAGTTTGAAACAAACCCTAAATAATAACATGAAAAGTTTGATTGTATTATATTATTTTTTTAGCTTTGTTTCTATTGAATTTGATAATAGTGTTTATTGTAAGTTTGCAAATAATGCATTCATTATTCTATATATGTATGTAGATGATATATTATTTTTTGTTTCGATATGAGAATAGTAAACGAGACTAAATCATTCTTGTGTAGTAAGTTTGGGATGAAAGATATGAGTAAAGCTAACATTATTTTAGGGCTTAAAATCACAAGATTTACCGATGGTATCATAATCTTTCTGTCTTACTATGTTGAGAATGTTTTAAAGAGATTTTGATATAAAAACTTAGACCTGTTAAGACTCCATATAATTCATTAAATGCTTGGTATAAGAATGAGAGTGGTATTTTTCTGTCTCAATTACAATATTCTCAAATTAGCGGTAGTTTGATATATCTAACCAACTATATACGATCAGATATTGCTTTTATTGTATGTAAGTTGAGTAGATACACTAGTTTTCTAAATATAACTCATTTAGAAGCTTTAGATAAAGTACTTCACTATATGAAGGAAACTATTTTTCTTGGGTTGTATTATAGTAAACATTTTCTATTCTTGAAGGATTTAATGATGCTCAGTGGTGATGGTCACCTGGAAATCAAAGAAACAAATCATTTTAACTTGTTCTACCATTGAAGCATAACTATGTACTTTGGATGAGATTGGATTGAAAGTTAATGGGTTAGGTGTGATGGACAATGCGGGTCCAATTCCAGTTGGATCCAGACCTGCTCGAATCAATACTTTACAGCAACGCCTTATTTGGGCATTACAGAAATACAATGCCTAGGCATTGTTGTCCTTGGCTGGCCAAGGATGGTAATGGCCATTGAGGCCAGTTACCATCCAGGTCAAGCCTATAAGAGGGCAACAGGGCAGCCTGCTTTGAAAAAGCCGCATGATCCCGAGAACATGGAAGAGTCGGTCGGAATCCGGTAAGAAAATCTCGATTTTATTTTTTATAAAAAATTTCATTTTTAATTGTCAAAACTGAGTTAGATCATAGGGCTTTTGTTTGGTTCATGCTAAACCTTCGAAAATAAGCCTTAATACGTGAAAATCGGTTTAAAAATAGTGTAGATTCATGAATTTTTTCTCAAATTCGAGTTAATGTTTTTTCATGAATTTTTTGACAAAAACGCCATTGTCAGCAACCGATCATGGGTTGGATTGGAAGAGGAGGGGTAGGCGATCGGTTGGGGACCATCGTTGGCCTTAATTGTTGTCGATGCCGAAAAACCATGAAAACCGGCCCTTTTCGGTATTTTCCTATTTTCGTGTTGTGTCATCTCGAACACAACGTGTTGTATCCGAAATGTCATGAACTGACACGAATTCATGTCATGTCCTCATGTCCCATTTTAAGAACCAGTTATGTGTCAAAACAGGTTCCATGTCATGTTCTGTGTCGGAAATAGGTTAAATTTTAGTCGGATCTTCAAATGGATTTGGGGTGAGGAACAGGACTTGTGTCTGCAGTTACAGGTTCTATGTCGACACAGTGACACAGGCTACCTACTGTGTCACTCAGTTTGGATCGGATATGGATCTAGGTATTAGTTCGGATCTCAAATAGCTTATAGGGATCAAGATTGGGTTTTTGGTGATTTTAGGGTTATTTGAGATCCGATTTGGATACGGTTTATTGCATTAGATTCGTAGTTAAATAAATTTTAATTATTTGTAATTATTTATAAATTAAAATTAGAGAATTTGGTGGTAACAAGAGTGGCCCAGTGATTTGGGGACTAGATCTTAGCGCTCCTTCAAGTAGAGGATAATGCATTCTTTTACATAATCATGCTAGAAGTGATTTTCTTGTTTTAGATATATTTAAATGTGTATGACTGATCAATGTTTTAATGATGTTTATGAAATGATGCTCATAATTATGGGTTATTTGATATGATTTTCAAATACAACGTGTTTATGACATTGATTGATAAAGAGCATATTTTGATATGCATGTGTTGTATTAACATGGTATTTAAATGTTGTATGGATATGGATTTGGTTTTAGATATTCGTGGATCTCGATATGATTTGTCAATGTGATTAACTGTAATTGGTCTTAGAAATATAATGATGAATTACTCTAAAATGTTGTGTGGGTTGTGTGGGGTCTCTAGAGACTTACAGGTCACTCGGTTGATCCGACTTTAGGTGAATACAATGTGTGTTTTTGGGCACTCTGTCATGAGAGTTCCCTCGGTACACTATTGTAAGCTTTTTCTAGATCAATAAATATCGAAGGCCTTTCTTTTTTGCTCTAAAATGTTCCATAAGGCGTCTCAAAAGGTAAATTGCTTCAACAGTAAATTTGCCTGACATAAATCCAAATTGATTATCTGTTGTACTTGATAGTTGTTTTAACCTACGTTCTATAATTCTTTTCCACAATTTCATAGTATGGCTCACTAACTTGATACCTCGATAATTCGCACAATTATGAATATCTCTCTTGTTCTTATATATGGGTATAAGTGTACTCACTCTCCATTCCTCAGACATCTTTTGCTTTCTCTATATTTCATTAAATAGTCTTGTGAGCCAAGTGATTCTTATTTTTCCTAATATTTTTCAAACTTTTATAGGAATATTGTCTGGTCCTACCGATTTACCACACTTCATATGTTTAAGAGCCGCTTTAACTTCATTCTTTTGAATATGTCAGTAGAAATTATGGTTTATATACTTTTCTTATTTGGCTAACTCTCCTAAGCTAATACTAACATCTTTATTTTCACTAAAAAGCTTATAAAAATAGTTTTTCCATCTATTTCTTATATCATCATTTTCCACTGTAATTTTTTCATCCTCGTCTTTGATGCATCTAACAGAATTAAGATCTTTAATTTTCATCTATCAGAATTAAGATATTTAATTTTCTTATCTCTAGCCCTAGCTATCCTAAAAATATCTCTTTCACCCTCTTTTGAGTTGAGTTTTTTTATACAAATCCTCTCAAATTTTAGCTTTTGCTCCATTGATAACCTTTTTTGCTTCCTTCTTTGCTTTCTAATAAGCCTCTAAAGTTTCAATAGCTTTCTTAGCATAATGTAATTTGTAACATCCCTATTTGCCTTCATTTTATTTTGCACTACTTTACTCTACCATGAAGCTTCTTTTTGTGTTTGTACACCTCCCTTAGATTCACCTAACACATCTTTCGCCACTTTCCTAATATGTATAGTCATATTGTTCCACATATCACAAGGTATACCAACATAATTTCAAACATCTCCTTGAAGGACTTTCTGTTTAAATATATCTTCTTTCTCGCTTTCGAGGTTCCACCATTTTGTCCGAATAGCTCAATGTACTCTTTTCTTCTTTGTCTATTTTTTTATTTGTAAATCCATAACTAAAAGTCGATATTGGGTGGTTAAACTTTCTCCTGGAATTACCTTGCAATCTTTACAACACACTCTATCTTTTTTTCTACAAATAAAGTAATCAATTTGTGTTTGTGATAAGCCACTCTTATAAGTAATTAAATGTTCATCTCATTTTTTGAAGATTGTATTGACTATAAAGAGATCAAACGCCATAGCAAAATTTAAAATCTCCCTACCTTCCTCATTTATATCCTCAAAATCAAAATTTTCATGAATACCTTGATATCTTAATGCCTCTTTACTAACATGTCCATTTAAGTCTCCTCCTAAACAAATCATCTCCCTTTGTGGAATCCTTTGAATAACCTTATCTACCTCTTCCCAAAAAGTTGTCTTTATAGTATCTTCTAGGCATACTTGGGGTATGTAACCACAAAATATATTCAAAACCTTTGCTCTTAACACTAATTTCAACTTCATGATTCGGTCACCATATTGTTGTATGTCTACTACACTATCCTTTAAATCTTTATTTATGATAACACCAACTTAGTTTTGAGCCTTTTTTCTTACCTGAGTACTATAATCTAAAACCTGTATCCTCTATCTCCTTTGCTTTTTCTCCAACCTCTTTTGTCTCTTGTAAACATACAATATGAATCTTTCTCCGAATCATAGTATCTACCACCTCCATTAGCTTACCAGATAATGTTCCGATATTCCAAAAACCAATACAAATCTTATTATCTAAGACTACCTTCCTTATCCCCCTCGCATCCATTTATATTTAAAATATTGAGACTCTCTCTGTAAATTATTCACTACATTTGGGCGGCAATGTACCGGAACTAACTTCTTTACCCACACCCGTTCATGATGTGGGAACCCTCTCTACAATTGATTCACTACATCCGGGCGAAAATGTAGTGGTCCTTGCTTACTTATCACTGAATTCAGGCTCTCCAGCACATCGCTAGGCGGGAACGCCCCAAAGCAATACTCATAATTTGTGTAATCCATAGTATAAAAATCCGACAACATTTTACGCTGACTGTCAGAAGCCTAACACAACTCTCCTCCTTTATCAAGGCTTGGGATCGACAATGCAAGCGTGATCACTCATATGGGTGGAGTTTCACATACACTACAATATATATAAAAATATATATGTTTATATGTATGTATGTATGTATGCATGAATATGCGTGTGTGTCTATGGACACATATGCAACTGGAAATGCGTGCATGTATGTGTGTGGGTTTTACAAGATGACTTCATAGAAGCGCTTTGGAGTATTCCATGGTCTTTAATTATCTTATTTGGAGATCTCTAATAGGATTGCTCAAACATTGTTTCATGGCTAACACTAGATGACTCTAAACAATCGGTTTCTGTAACACGAAGAATGTGTTCATCTTGCAAAATTGGAAACCACTGGATGTGGGTGACGCTTTGACAAAAATAAATAGCAGCATGTGAAGCATTAAATGAACGCCAAACTTACACAACACATCGGGCTCGCCTTTCGCACAATGAAGATTTGTAAATGAGAGTTGCATTAACTGAACGAAAGCGAAATTTAGACAACAGTTAATTTAAGGGACCGTGGCCCTTAAAATTAATATGAACGGGCAACACAAATAGGTATTCAATGTAATAACATCTATATATACTTACGATAACAACAAACAACTCCTTGAAACTTTGGAAGTCAGCACTTATTTATTGGACGTACTGAACCCTACATGCACTTTGGAAAGCACGCCCATTTTGTGAGAAACATATTTAAACGTGAGCTCAACAACTACAGGTGCGGTGGTTCAAACGATCGGTCGGACTATGCTCACATAAGCCTGTCATGCCCTTGGGAAATCACGCCTTAAAGCAGAGTTTCGAGATCTTTTAGCGCCGCCGCATGCGGCTATGAAGAGAGGACGTTGTGGTACATTAAAAAGTAAAAATTTAGGAAACATATAACTAACTTTAAATATATAAAGTCAGTTAGTCAAACAATATCATATAATAGTCAGAAATCGAATATAAACAGAAATACTTATTTTACTTCATCTTACATCCTTAAATAATACTTAGAACACAATAGTCAAACAATGTCCAGGTTTGTCTATGTATTATCAAAGATGTCTGTACAGGAAATTAGTTTAAAAAATTACAAACATTGTTTTTACTGAAGATTGGTGATAAAACAATATCATATCCTACTATCGTTTCCCAAAGATCACGTCAAGTTATTGCATTAGATCTATAAACATGCAAATAGATGGCAGAAAAAAATGGTATTTTCTTCTTTATATGTAATATCTTAAGTAAATGGAGAATAAAATATAAATAAATAAAAGAAGGACATTAATTTAAGTGAAATTACAATGTACATAATTTTTTCAATTATGCGGGTTTAGTGCAAAAATAGGCGCCTTAGCACCTGAGGGGCACTAAGGGTTCATAAGGTTGATTGGACGTGCCATGGACAACTATGCTTTAAAGACGACGAGTATACTGAACTTTTGGGGTCAAGTTTTTTCACCCAGACGCAGCATTTTTGTGATGCATAACTTTAGTTTCTTATAACTTTATTAATTTCAAATCAACTTGTCGCCCAGATATAGAAAAACGGGTGACCGGCTAAGTTCCAATTTAGAACCCAAAGTATATTCTCATCATTAGGCTTGTCTCCTTTCAACTTCCCTACTCTTTCTTAAGGAAACAAAATCCAAAGCATACCTACTTAATTTGAATTTCCTCAATTTAATGCATATCTACTTAAAGTAATTAGCAGGACTAGATCACCAGCTACTAGATCAAGAAATACGTAGTATTATTTTAACCAAGAGAATTTCTCATACAAAATTATTTGTAACTTGAGACCTTGAAGTCAGAGATTAATTCAAATGATCGGGTTCCTAACAAATCAAGGAATTTCATTCTGGATGACTTGTACCACGTTATTTTAGGTCTTGTCTGTGATATTCTTCTTGACATTCTGAAAGATATGCTATTAATTAAAAGGTTTACTAAAGTCTTAAAAGATGGTGAGACTAATTAGAGTAGACAACACCTTTCATTTGAACGTTATAAAAAAGGCCCTAGGGCTCATCTAAACATGCATCAGGACCTTCAGTCTTCAAATAGTTCCCAGGATGGCCAGGGCTCCGGCGTTGAGACAACGCCTCCTCCTCTGCCTCTTCTCCTTAATCGTTCTATGTGTTGAATGGGATACGGTTTCGGCCCAAACAACACGAAAGACTGTAATCTGTAAGGACAAGAGCTACCCTCGTTGCTATTTGCATCTGCTCACGTGTCCAATCAAATGCCCTCAGACGTGTGTGGCTGATTGTATCGCATGCAAGGGAGTCTGCCGTAAGTGATCATCAAAATCTCTTGCTTGTACTACGTGATTTAAATTTATCGATCTTTTGTGATCAACCATGTTTGTAGCAGAGTGTTTCTTTCTAAAATAAGAAGAAACTCTAAAGTTTTGCCGTAGTGACGATGTTCGTTAATTTCCTTTGTTCAGCAGTTAAAAATCTTTCCAACTCGTTACAAACACTAGAGAAATCATGTACAATATGATTCAAGAGGTTTTATAACGTCCGTAGATAATTGATCTTGTCATAGAATTTAGGTTTAATGATGACTTATTTGAAACATCTAATTGATGACAAATTCTGCTAATATATTTATGAAAACTGAAGCATGTCTTCGAACGTTTGACAGCTTGTACCAAGCGGGGCTCTGTGTGTGAAGATCCGCGGTTCGTGGGTGGAGATGGGGTCACCTTCTACTTCCATGGCAAGAAAGACAAAGATTTTTGTCTTGTATCTGACTCCAACCTTCACATCAACGGCCATTTCATAGGCAAGAGGAATGATGGCATGAACAGGGACTTCACCTGGGTCCAATCCGTAGCCCTACTCTTTGGGTCACACCAGGTCTACATAGGTGCAGATAAGGTAGCTACATGGGATGACTCGGTTGACCACCTTAAGGTCAAGTTCGACGGTACCGCCGTCGAGCTTCCAACCGAAGAAGGTGCAAACTGGTTTGGGCCGGCTGAGCTTGCTAGCATAACTCGCACAAGAGACACCAACGGTATCACCCTCGACGTCCCTGGCAATTTAACCGTGTATGTTCGGGTCGTGCCCATCACCAAGGAGGAATCTCAAGTGCACAACTATGGCATCAACGATGAAGACTGCTTTGCACACCTTGAACTGGCATTCAAGTTCTACTCACTGAGTCAAGATGTTGATGGTGTGCTGGGTCAGACTTATCGAGACGACTACAAGACCCCGGTGAAGATGAGCGCGTCCATGCCACTCATGGGTGGCAATGATAAGTTCTCCACCTCCAGTCTCTTTGCTGCCGACTGTGCCGTCACACGCTTCAAAGGAACTGCTGGCAAGGCAACAATAGCAGACACTATAGGCGGTGCCATATCCTGCACTGGAGGCTTTGCTGGGAGTGGTATTGTCTGCAAGAAATGATGGAGGAATGCCTGGGAATCAAATGATTTGCCCTAATATAGATATCATACATAATGTTTCAAGTTTTCAGCAACAAAGGATTCCTATAAAGATGTGAACTGTGTCAGTCGATGGGACTATGTTTAAGCTGCATATGCTTGTCAGCTTCGGAAGGAGAGTGTGATTCTCTCTCTCTTTTTGCAACGTTTCATCATATTCAATTTGAACCTTAAGCTTATTTACTTAATATGATTATATTCTTCCCGGATGATTGAAAGGCTGGTACAAGGTTTGCCTTGTATCTAGTGGGTCGCACGCACAAGTTCTTTTTGTGAATGTTCCACCCGGTTTGGATGTCTATATAGGAAAACTTGTTTATTTGAAAACATATTGTCTTCAAGTTTGAATGTGTTGAAGTTCAAGTTTGAATGTTGTTGCCAACAACCACTCCATTTGCTACTGCTTACACTTAAATGTCTTACTGCACATTCCATGTACATCATCATAAATATGTATGACTAACATTCAAAGATTGATCCAGTTTTTATTTCTGGATTTAGTCATTTTTATGCAAATGAAAGACATGAAGGCTTACTCCAGAAAACTCTGTTTTCAGTTATAAACACCTCCCTCCCTCTCATTAGTGCTGTCCCCAAATCTTGGCTTTGGAAATGACCACCTTTATAGGACTTTAAAACCCTGGTGCTCGGAGTTGCTTTCCATTGCCAAAACTATTGCAATAAATGATTTCTGTGGAGTGCCATAATATGGCCGGAAAATAGATGCTCATTGCTTATGATATGTTTCACGGATGAAGACTAAACATTCTTTACATGATCGCTTTTATCAAAGACCTCAGGTTCAAGTTTTATTCAATTAGCTCTGATGTTGATTTTGTGCTGAGATAATCTCCTTGCTACGAATTGCACCATGGTGCTGTTCGTGACAACAGTGCCAGGCAGATTAAGCAGCACAGTAAGTTGTACCAGTGGATGATCCTTACCTTGTGTGCAATCTAAATCACATCAGCTAAGCAATAAGTGATTTGCCTCAGGATGATCTTATCAGAAATGTGATGTTAGAACAAAATTTTTGCGTTATAATCTGGTTATATAGACATTGCTTTGTATTCTTTCACTATTTGTCGATCTTATATGGTTTCATTGTTTACTTTTTCTTTCCTCTTCTTTCATATTTTGGGCATCGTGGCTCCTCTCTATTATGGTGCTATATCTATCCTTGGTTGTATTGTTTGGTACGCGTTTGATGAAATCTCTGCCCTTGATCACATGCCCAATGAGCATCTGATCAATTTAGAGTCATTATAGGTGACCCTAGAATATGATCAACATAAACCAATAAGTAAATAGTGATAACTCTTGCTGATAGTGCGGATAAAGTCTAATTAGTAACAGTTCATGCAGTCCGGAAGGTGGGCTCCATTCCCTAATTGCATTAACAATTTTTCATTGTGAAAGAAAACTGCTTTGATTAATTGTTTTCACAAAAACGGTTTTCAGTTTTTCATAAATATGTTAATGAGAACAACACCATTAAAAGTGATTGAAATCTCACTGCTCAAGATCCCAAAAACGTCCTCACTCTTTAGCAAAACTGTCAAACTGTAAAATTAATTCATGGTAATATTTTCTAGGGTAATTATAACTAAGAATTTATACATGGAAAATGTGGACACACTCTACTAAACTAGTTTTTGTATTCTCAATGACTAAAAAATAGAATATTGCATTTACCATCAACGTACATCCTTTGTTAATTGTTACTTGGGAATGTTTTGTATTCTCAATGCCTGGAAAAACATAATGTTGCATTTACCAGCCTAGAAACCTTTAGTTTGAGTTAATTATTGCATGAAAACTTGTGCTTTGATTTATTTCTTTATGGCCAGCTTTGGGACCCTTGTCCAAGCTTAAATAGGCCTCTTGGTAGAATTAAAAAGGCAATATCCATTTTCATGTGAATTTTGTGTTCTCTTATCTAATTTAGTTTACAATGCTCAAACTCAAAATTCAATTCACTTTATTGCTTTACAATTGTAGTAATTTTTACAAAAATAATTGTTAATGTTCCAGTTGAAATTCAGACTGTTTACATGCAAAAAGTAACTATGCACGTTTCCTAGTTTTTGCACTTGAGCAGATTGACTGCTTTTGTTCAAATCACAATTCTGTTGTTAGATCTTGCTCAATTCTAATGGTTCTTGATTTGTTCAGTCACTTAACTCAAGCCTAAACATTAGCAAGCCATTTCTCCCACAAGATCAAAGTCATATCTATCCCGAAAAATCACTCAAATAAATCGCAATTCAGATCTACTGAATTTTTGAAAACTCGTTGGATAATCACATGGATTTTTTATCAAATCTAATGAGGTCTCATCACTTCCAAATCAGATCTTGCTTCCTCACAATTGGATCAAGATCTAATCTACAAATTTACATTACAAATTTGCAAAATTCTGGTACTATTCTCTTGAATTTCAAGCAAACAAAAATACCGCCTGAATTTTTGTTCGTTTGACACTATCCTATCATAATTCACTTTGATTGCTCTACAACAACAACAACAACTAAGCCTTTTCCCATACTAGACGGGGCCAGCTACATGGATTCTTTGTTTCTATAGATCCCTATCGTGTGCCATGTTAGCAGTTAACTCCCAATAAGCTAGATCATTCTTTATTGTTTCTTTCCAACACTTTTGTGGTCGTCCTCTACCTCTTTTAATACTTTCCAAATTTAGTTTTTCTAACCTTCTTACTAGGTTCTTCTTTTGATCTTCTTTCTATATGTCCAAACCATCTTAAACGATGTTCTCTTATTTTATCCTCTATTGATGTCACTCATAATTTGTTTCTAATAACCTCATTATCTATACGGTCTTTTCTTGTATGAGCACTCACCCATCTCAACATCTTCATTTCTGTCACAGACATCTTTTGTACATGTTGATGATTAACTGGCCAACACTCAGAACCATAAAACATGGCAGGCCTAATTGCTGCTATATAATATTTACCTTTTAACTTTAATGGTATCTTCTTATCACAAAGAATACCTGATGCTCCTCTCCATTTTAACCAACCAGTATTAATTCTATGTGTAACATCTCCATCAATTCTTCCATCACTCAGAAAAATTGACCCTAGGTATTTAAAACTTTCCATTTGGGGAATGCAATGTGTGTCAATTTTAATTTCCACGTCCTCTGAAGTAACCAAATGATCAAAATTACATTTCATATATTCTGTCTTTGTTCTACTAAGTCGGAGGCCTTTGCTTTCTAATGTTTCTATTCATAGTTTCAATTTTCTATTAACTTTTTCCTTAGACTCCTCCACTAATACAATGTCATATGCAAATAACATACACCAAGGTACTTCATCTTGAATATGTTTTGTTAACTCATCCATCACAATTATAAATAAGTATGGACTTAAAGTTGATCCTTGATGTAACCCAATATTAACTTCAAAGAAGTCTGTCATTCCTTCATGAGTCCTCACATATGTTTTTGCATCATCATACATGTCTCTTATAAGGTTAATATATGTCAATGAGATACCTATTTTTTCTAAAGTTCTCCAAAGAACCTCCCTCAGTACCTTATCATAAGCTTTTTTTAGATCAATAAATATCATGTGAAGGTCTTTATTTTTTGCTCTAAAATGTTCCATAAGACGTCTTAAAAGGTAAATTGCTTAAATAGTAGATCTGCCTGACATAAATCCAAATTGGTTCACTTTGTTTGCTCTAGATCAAGTAAATTTATTCTGATCTATCTAACATGAGGAAACTCAAATCGAGACTTACCTCGCTAAAATCGTGTTGAAATCACTCTATATTTAGCTGTTTGTTTGCAGTTTTCCTATTAACTATTGGAATTTTTGCAGAACTTTCGGATCTACTCCGATATGTGATCAACTTCAATCCTTCGATGATTAAATGTGGAAATCTATCTAATTAGGCTTTGATACCATTTAAAGATCAATTCACGCTCCAACTTAAGGGAGATTCACAATCCCTATAATGGCATGTAGAAGCGTCTTCTACTTCAGTCTGATCTAGTGCGTCAAAGACAAGCAGTCTGCTTCAGCCAGTAGTGTCTCTCCTTTGCTCTCTTGTGCACACACCTGACTTCTCTAGGCCTAGACTAACTCTCACACACAAAGGGTGCATATCAGCCCAACGGAATAGCCTAGAAGAACTATGGATTTTCATTCATTAAAGGGAGTTTACAAAGAACTTCAAGGAGACTCTCTCTCAATGCTCGGTAGAGAACACTCTCCAAGACCCGAGACTTTAGCTCTCTCTTCCCTTGGACTCTCTACACAAGAGAGAATGACTCTCTCACTCACCCCTTGATCTATTTATATGCCCATGGGGCTAGTTCCTCTATAGTCTTCCACGGAATATCTAAAGGGAATGTTTTAAGTTGGGTATGAGTCACTCACTCTATCGGTTACTACACAACTGTAGAAGGCCCTGGTTATAACCATGCACAATTCAAATCTACTGAATTCTTGAAAACTCGTTGGATAATAACATGAATTTTCGATGAAATCTAATCAGATCTGATCACTTCCAAAGTAGATCTTGCTTCCTCATAATTGGATCAAGATCTAATCTACAAATTCACATTACGAAATTGCAAAATTCTGGTACAATTCTCTTGAATTTCTGGCCAAAAGAAATACCACATGAATTTTTGTTCGTTTGACATTATCCTATCATAATTCACTTTGATTGCTCTAGATCAAGTAAATTTACTCTGATCTAAGCTTAGATCTACTCTTTCTCATTAGATTTAACATGAGGAAACTCAAATCGAGACTTACCTCACTCAAATCGTGTTGAAATCACTCCATATCTAGCTTCTTGTTTGCAGTTTTCCCGTTAACTATTGGAATTTTTGCAGAACCTTCGGATCTACTCTGATATGTAATCAACTTCAATCCTTCGATGATTAAACGTGGAAATCTGCCTAACTAGGCTGTGATACCACTTTGTTTAAAGATCAATTTACACTCTAGCTTAAGGGAGATTCACAATCCCTGTAATGGCATGTAGAAGCGCCTTCTACTTCAGTCTCATTTGGTGCGTCCAAGACAAGCAGCCTGCTTCATCCAGTAGTGTCTCTCCTTTGCTCTCTTGTGCACACACCTCACTTCTCTAGGCTTAGTCTAACTCTCACACACAAAGGGTGTAACGTTAAGCGTTACTGCACAACCATTGTAGTAACGCCCATGTCTAGAGTGTGCAGTTAAATATATTTTAATATTTTAATTATTTGTAATTGTTTAGAGATTAACTCCACCATGTAAGGGATCATCCTTGCATTGCTGGTCCCAAGCACGGATAAAGGAGGAGGGTTGTGTTGGGCTTCCGATAACCAACGTAAAACTTTGTTGGATTTTATAACATAGATTACAAAAATTATGAGCATTGCTTTAGGGCATCCCCGGCTAGCGACGTGCTAAAGAGCCTGAATGCAGTAAGAAGTAAGCATGGGCCACTACATTTTCGCCCGAATGTAGTGAATCAATTGCAGAAAGGGTTCCCACATCAAGGACAGGTGTAGATAAAGAAATTAGTCCCGCTACATTGCCTCTCGAATGTAGCAAAAAAAATTCAGAGAGGGACTCTGCATTTTGATTATGGACGGATACGGCGGGTAAGGAAGCTAGTCCTAGATAATAAGATTCATATTTGTTCTTCGAATATTGAAACATTATCCGATAAGCTAATGGAGGTGGTAGATACTATGATTCGAAGAAAGATTTATATTTTATGTTTACAAGAGACAAAATGGGTTGGAGAAAATGCAAAGGAGATAGAGGATATAGGTTTTAAATTATGGTACTCAGGTAAAGAAAAGGCTCAAAACGGAGTTGGTATTATCATAAATAAAGATTTAAAGGAGAGTGTAGTAGACATACAATGATATGGTGACTGAATCATGACATTGAAATTAGTATTAGGAGCAGAGGTTTTGAATATAGTTTGTGCTTACGCACCCCAAGTAGGACTGGAAGATAGTATAAAGACAGTTTTTTGGGAAGAGTTAGATAAGGTATTTCAAAAGATTCTACAAAGGGAGATGATTTGTTTAGGAGGAGATTTAAATAGACATGTCGGTAAAGAGGCATTAGGATATCAAGGGATTCATGGAAACTTTGGTTTTGGGGATATAAACGAGGAAGGTAGGGAGATTTTAAATTTTGCTATGTCATTTGATCTCTTTATAGTCAATACAATCTTCAAAAAACGAGATGAACATTTAATTACTTATAAGAGTGGCTTATCACAAACACAAATTGATTACTTTATTTGTAAAAAGAAAGATAGAGCGTGTTGTAAAGATTGTAAGGTAATTCCAAGAGAAAGCTTAACCACCCAACATCGACTTTTAGTTGTGAATTTACAAATAAAAAAATGGACAAAGAAGAAAAGAGTGCATCGAGCTACTCGGACTAAATGGTGGAACCTCAAAAGTGAGAAAGAAGATATATTTAAACAGAAAGTCCTTCAAGGAGATGTTTGAAATTATGCAAGCACACCCTGTGATATGTGGAACAATATGGCTATACATATTAGGAAAGTGGCAAAAGATGTGTTAGGAGTATCTAAGGGAGGTGTACAGGCACAAAAAGAAGTTTGGTGGTGGAGTGAAGTAGTACAAAAAGAGGGCATGTTATAAATTACATTATGCTAAGAAAATTAGTGAAACTTTAGAAGCTTATAAGAAAGCAAAGAAGAAAAAGAAAAAGGCCGTTAGTGAAGCAAAAGCTAAGATTTGGGAGGACTTATATAAAAAACTCAACTCAAAAGAGGGTGAAAGAGATATTTTTAGGATAGCTAGGGCTAGAGATAAGAAAACTAAATATCTTAATTATGGTAGATGCATAAAAGATGAGGATGAAAAAATTCTAGTGGCAAATAATGATATAAAAAATAGATGGAAAAACTATTTTTATAATCTTTTTAATGAAAATAAAGATGTTAGTATTAGTTTAGGAGATTTAGCCAAGTCAGAAAAGTGTATAAACCACAATTTCTATCGACGTATTCAAAAGAATGAATTCAAAGAGGCTCTTAAACATATGAAGGGTGGTAAATCGGTGACCAGATAATATACCTATAGAAGTTTGGAAAATACTAGGAGAAATAGGAATCACTTGGCTCACAAGACTATTTAATGAAATATGGAAAAACCAAAAGATGCTCGAGGAATGGAGAGCAAGTACACTTATACCCATATATAAGAACAAGGGAGACATTCAAAATTGTATGAATTATCGAGGTATCAAGTTAATGAGTCATACTTTGAAATTATGGGAAAGAATTATCGAACATAGGTTAAGACAAGTATCAAGTACAACAGAGAACCAATTTGGCTTCATGCCAGGCAGATCTAATATTGAAGCGATTCACCTTTTGAGACGTCTTATGGAACATTTTAGAGCAAAAAAGAAAGACCTTCACATGATATTTATTGATCTAGAAAAAACTTATGATAGGGTACCAAGGGAGGTTCTTTGGAGAACTTTGGAAAAAAGAGGTATCCCATTGACATATATTAGCCTTATAAGAGACATGTATGATGATGGAAAAACATGTGTGAGAACTCATGAAGGAACAACAGACTTCTTTGAAGTTAATATTGGGTTACATCAAGGATCAACTTTAGGTCCATACTTATTTATAATGGTGATGGATAAGTTAACAAAACATATTCAAGATGAAGTACCTTGGAGTATGTTATTTGCAGATGACATTATATTAGTGGAGGAGTCTAAGGAAAACGTTAATAGAAAATTGGAACTATGGAGAGAAACATTAGAAAGCAAAGGCCTCTGACTTAGTAGAACAAAGACAGAATATATGGAATGTAAGTTTGATCATTTGGTTACTTCAGAGGACATTGAAATTAAAATTGGCACACATTGCATTACCCAAAAGGAAAGTTTTAAATACCTAGGGTCAATTTTTCAGAGTGATGGAAGAATTGATGGAGATGTTACACATAGAATTAATGCTGGTTGGTTAAAATGGAGAGGAGCATCAGGCATTCTTTGTGATAAGAAGATACCATTAAAGTTAAAAGGTAAATATTATAGAGCAGCAATTAGGTCTGCCATGTTTTATGGTTCTGAGTGTTAGGCAATTAATCATCAACATGTACAAAAGATGTCCGTGACAGAAATGAAGATGTTAAGATGGATTTGTGGTCATACAAGAAAAGACCGTATACGTAATGAGGTTATTAGAAACAAATTAGGAGTGGTACCTATAGAGGATAAAATGAGATAATATCGTTTAAGATGGTTTGGACATATAGAAAGAAGATCAAAAGAAGAACCTTTAAGAAGGTTAAAAAAACTAAATTTAGAAAGTATTAAAAGAGGTAGAGGATGACCACAAAAGTGTTGGAAAGAAACAATAAAGAATGATCTAGCTTATTGGGAGTTTAACTGCTAACATGGCACATGATAGGGATCTGTAGAAACAAAGAATCCATGTAGTCGACCCCGTCTAGTATGAGAAAAGGCTTAGTTATTGTTGTCATTGTTTAGAGATTAAAATATGAGGATTTGGTGGTGGTAAGAGTAACCCAGCAGCTTGAGGATTGGATCTTCGCGCTCCTTCAGGTATGCATAGTGATTTTACTGTTTTAGATAGATTTAAATGTGCATGATTGATAAATGTTTTATTGATGTTTGTGAAATGTTATTCGCAATTATGGGTTATTTGATATGTTTTCAAATAGAACATGTTTATGATACTTTTTGATAAAGTGCATGTTTTGATATGCATGTGTTGTATGAACATGGTATTTAAATGTTGTGTGGAGATGAGTTTGATTTTAGATATTCGTAGATCTGGATATGATTTGTGAATGTGATGAACTGTAATTGGTTTTAGAAATGTAATGATGTGTGAATATATGAGTCGTACTTGTGTGGTTTGTGTGGGGTCTCTAGAGACTTACAGGTCTCTCGGGCGATCCGGCTTGGGGCGAATAGAGGGTGTATTTCTGGGTACTCTGCTGTGAGAGTTGTCATGATTACCTTCGTGGACGAGGTTACCGAGGTTACGTTAGGGAGAGATAGACGACTCCCGTGGCCTTTGGGGCAGACATAGTATGGGATGTAATTATCGTACCTAATGATGTGTGCGTGTGTGTGAGTGTGTGCGTATGAATTTCTGTTTAGAATGATTGTAAAACTATGCATGCTTTTAGTATGATTTCTGTTTAAAGATGTTTAACCTCCCTACTAAGCAATGTATAGGAGCTCACCCCATTATTTTACAGCTTATCCTAAAGCTAGCACTTCGAAGACACACGAAGTAGAGTATGAGTTTGATAGAACTGCATTTTTATTTTAGATGGTATGATAAGTGTTAAACGATTTATAATGTCTTGTTATTCGGGGTTATTGTTAGGTGGGCCCCACACCATTTTGGATGTATTGTTTAGAACTTCGATATGAATATTTATTTCTGTTAGATATTTCATGGAGTTTGAATTAAATTAATGCTATATTTGGTTACAACTCACCATCACGTCTGCGTGAGAAGTGGCCACGTGGCATCAACTCGGGTCGGGTCGTGGTTGCAATCCGAGCGGGTGTGACAACTTGATATCATAGCCTAAGGTTTTTAAAGTATATTTAATAGCGAGTTAATTGTTTAGATATAATGCCATGTTATATGTATGACTCACGAGAATTGGATTTTAATTTGAACGTTGTGGGTGATGATAATGAGAAAATACCATCATGTGGATTAGTTGATCTAGTTGAGACGATACAAGTGACACTTGAAGGACATGTGGTGCCACCGCATATTATGCTTTTATAAGGTGGTAAAGATATTATAAAACTTTGTTTTGTTACCCACTTGTATAAGTAATAAGGGTGTGAACATGAAACTGTTAGAGGGATTCTTTATATGTTTTCTTAATGGCTAAGTGATTGTATCGAATTGGATTTTGCGAGATTATTCCGTGGTGGTTGGTGATTATGATAGGAGAGCCAACTTGATTTTGTTGTGTATTTTAAACTATGATGTAGTTTTGGGCATGAATTGGTTATCTAACAATCGTTATATGATTGATTATATAACCATCAAGAACAAGTATCCATTACCAAGGATCGATGATCCGATGGACCAATTGAAGGGGGCAAATTGTCTTTTCGAAGATAGATTTACGATCGGATATCACCGCATTCGTGTTAAGGTAGAAGATGTACCTAAAACAGAACTTTTAGGACGTGTTATGGTCATTATGAATATCTCGTAATGCCATTTGGTGTGACGAATGCTCCCGCTATATTCATGGATTACATGAATAGGATCTTTCCATTCACCTAGACCCGATTTCGTTGTTTTTATTGATGACATTTTGATCTATTCTCGAAGTCGGGAAGAGTATGCTTGAACATCTCAAGGTATAGTTCTTCGATTTTGAAGGAAAAAGTTTTATGCCAAAATTATCAAATGCAAGTTTTGGTTGGATGAAGTTAGTTTCTGGGTTATATATGATTTCTAAAGATGGAATTACGGTGGATCCAAATAAGGTGGAGATGGTTACTTCAATGGAAAGACCAAAGATTCTGACGAGAGATCGGAGCTTTGTTGGATTAGCTGGATATTATCGAAGATTTATAAAGGGTTTTTCTCGATTAGCGCTACCCTTGACTAGATTGACTAGAAAGGGTAGTACTTTTTGAATGGACTCAGGAGACTGTGAGACATAGTTTCCAAGAGCTAAAGAAAAGTAGGTCTACAACGTGCTGTGTTGGTAATTTATGGATCCCCATTTTGAACTTTCGAGAACTTTACCGCATGATGCTTCAAAGATGGGACGGTTTAGGTGTGTTCGATGCAAGAGTCGATGCACTAAGTTTAGCGATGGTAGCCGTTACATAGTCTCTTTGTGAATCAAGATGGACGATAGTAACAGTGACTTGGAACTTCATATTGTATGACTTTTGGTAGGATGGTCCTGAGCTCTAAGAATCGTGTTATCATTGTACGGTCCTTAGTAGGCAACCTAGAGGACATTTTGAGTGACTTTTAGGACTCGATCTGAGACTCAAGTCCAAAGTTTAGAGGTGACGGACTCTTGTGTTCAAGAAATTGAGTGAGTCTTTTAGGAATTCTAGAAGCTGAGTACGTCATTTACTTGTATTTGTATCACCGTCCGTAAAGGTAGACTCTTAAGATGTATGTGGATTTAACTGAATCAAGGAAAGTTTGGATCCCTTGACGGAATGGTAGAGACCGTAGCATAATATGTCTATCCATCCTGGTGCCACTAAGTTGTATCGGAAAGTGAAGATTGAACATCAGTTGTTTTGGTGGACCGTGTATGAGTCTTTGGGATTTTGTCACAGTGAAAATGAGATACGAGAATCTCTATGGACGTTGTGACTGGGTAATACAATGGAGTATGATACGAGGATATGACGCTATTTGGGTAATTGTCGATCGACTTACTAAGTCGCTGCGGTTTTTGCCGAATTATTAAATACTTAACGGAAAAGTTGGCTCATAGTGTACATTAGTGAAATTGTTAGACTTCATGGTGTACCATCCAATGCATCATTTCGGATCGAGATCCAAGGTTTACATATCAAGATTTTGGGGTAGTTTGCAAGAAGCGAAGGGGAACAAAGCTACGTTTTTGTTTAGACATTTGCTTACCATCCAAAGGGCGTGAGTCGGTCAGAAAGGACGATTCAATTGTTAGAAGACTATGTTGAGAGTATGTGTTACGGAAGAAATCGCAGGTTGGGATAATTCTTGCCCATTGATAGAATTCACATATAACAATAGTTTCCAAGCAAGTTTGAAAAAGTGAAAAATAGAATGAGAAAAAGACCCACACAATTGATCCCTATGGAATCAACAAAAGATTATTTTTGCCCTTGGTTCTATATACACGATAATGAGAACAAAGAGGGGCGTTTACCAAAGTAGGATTTTCCAATCACTAAGTCACCTTCAGAAAAGTTATGCAGATAAGAGACGTCGTGATCTAGAGTTTATGGTTGACGATTATGTATTCTTAAAAGTCTTTCCAGCTCGAAGAGTGACTCGCTTCGGAAAGAAGGGTAAATTGAGTCCTAGGTATATTGGACCTTACCAAATCATTAAACGAGTTGAAGATGTTGCCTACCAATTGGAATTACCATCATCATTAATTAGAATGAATAACGTATTTCATATATCAATGTTGCGAAAGTATATTTCTGATCTCTCACGTATCATTGAGGTTGAGCAGATACACATACGTGAAGATTTGTCTTATGAAGAGGTGCCCATAGCCATCTTCGATAGAAAAGAATAAGTCTTACGTCGTCGAGTTTTTATGATAGTAAAAGTACACTAGAGTCATCATTTGTCGAGCAAAGCTACTTAGGAACTCAAGGATAAAATGTGAGAGAAGTATACATATCTCTTTAGGTACTTTCTAAATTTTGAGGACATGATTTCTTTAAGGGAGATAGAATGTAACGTTAGGCGTTACTGCATAGGCTGTGCAGTAATGCCCATGTCTAGGGTATGAAGGGCCTTTAAAAGAGCCCTTCATAGTGCATTCTCTAGGGAGTTAGGGCAATCTCGAACCAACCAGAAAACAGGAGGAATCAACCGGAATCCGATGAGTTCACTTATTTTTTAGATTTTTATTTTTTTTCAGATTTTTTTATGAAAAACTTATTGAAAATCATCGTTTTGGGCTTGGATTAAAGGTTTGAAGTAGAACTAAGTGTTTTGGTAGAGGGTAGGTAAGTCGATGGTGTAGATTTGGCTGAGAAACGGTTTCGATTCTCCGAATTTTTCATTTTCCACAGCCTTTTTCTTTTCACTTTCGTTTTCTAGTGAAATGCCACCGTCGGTGGTTGTTCTTTGCCTTAGTTGAAAGAAGGGAGGTAGAGGAAGAGGGAGGCTACCTTTGCCGATCTTAATCGTCGCTGAAAATTGATAAAATCGATGCCGAAAAACCATGAAAATCGACTCTTTTGAGCGTGTCCCTCGTGTCCGTGTCGTGACCGTGTCGGACACGGTGTGTCATGTCTAAAATGTCATGAATCGACGTTGATTAATGTTGTGTCCTCGTACCGCATATTAAGAATAGTTCTGTGTCAAAACAGGTTTCGTGTCAAGTTCTGTGTCAGAAACGGGTCAAGTTTGGGTCGTGTCTAGAAATGGGTTTTGGGATTAGAAACAGGACCCGTGTCAGTAGTTACAGGTTCTATGTTGACACAATGACACAGGTTACCTATTGTGTCACTCAATTTGGATCAGATATGGATCTGGGTATCAATTTGGATCTTAGATAGTTTGAACGAATCCAAATTGGGGTTTGGTATCCGATTCTGATATAGTTTGTTTTGCTAGATTCTTAGTTAAATAAACTTTAATATTTTAACTATTTTTAATTATTTAGAGATTAAAATTGGAAGATTTGGTAGTGATAAGAGTAGCCCAGTAGCTTGGGGATTGGATCTTAGCGCTCCTTCAAGTAGGAGGTTATGCATTCTTTTACAGAACCATGCTATAAGTGATTTTACTATTTTAGATAGATTTAAATATGCATGATTGATAAATATTTTATTGATGTTTGTGAAATGTTATTCACAATTATGGGTTATTTAATATGTTTTCAAATAGAACATGTTTATGACACTATTTGATAAATAGCATGTTTTGATATGCATGTGTTGTATGAACATGGTATTTAAATGTGGTGTGGATATGAGTTTGATTTTGGATATTCGTGGATCTGGATATGATTTGTGAATGTGATGAACTGTAATTGGTTTTAGAAATGTAATGATGTGTGAATATACGAGTCGTACTTTTGTGGTTTGTGTGGGGTCTCTAGAGACTTGCAGGTTCCTTGAGCGATCCGGCTTAGGGCGAATACAGGGTGTGTTCCCGGGCACTCTGCCATGAGAGTCGGCATGGTTATTGTCGTGGACGGGGTTACCGAGGTTACATTAAAGAGGGTCAGACGACTCCCGTGGCCTTTGGGACAGACACAGTATGGGTTGTAACTATCGTAACTAATGATGTGTGGGTATATGCGTTTGAATTTGAGATCATGATTTAAAGGTAATTGTACTTTGTTATGAAATTATTGTGAAACTATGCATGCTTTTAGTATGATTTTTGTTTAAAGATGTTTAACCTTATTACTGAGCTATGTATAGGAGCTCACCCTATTGTTTTACAACTTATCCTGAAGCTAGCACTTCGAAGGCACACAAAGCAGAGTAGGAGTTGGATAGAACTATATTTTTATTTTAGATGGTATGATAAGTGTTAAATGATTTATAACGTCTTGTTATTCGGGGTTATTGTTAGGTGGGCCCCGTACCATTTTGGACGTGTTGTTTAGAACTTCGATATAAATATTTATTTCAGTTAAATATTTCATGGAGTTTGAATTAAATTAGTATTGTATTTGGTTACTGCTCACCATCACGCCCGCGCGAGAAGCGGCCACGTGGCATCGGCTTGGGCCGGGTCGTGGTCGCGACCTGAGCGAGTGTGACAAAGGGTGCATATCAGTCCAACGGAACAGCCTAGAATAACTATGGATTTTCATTCATCAAAGGGAGTTTAGAAAGGACTTCCAGGAGACTCTCTCTCAATGCTCGGTAGAGAACACTCATCTAAGACCCGAGACTTTAGCTCTCCTTTCCCTTGGACTCTCTACACATGAGAGAATGGCTCTCTCACTCACCCCCTGGTCTATTTATACGCCCATGGGGCTAGTTCATTTATAGCCTTCCACAGAATATCTAAAGGGAATGTTTTGAGTTCGCTATGAGTCACTCACTCTACCGGTTACTACACAACTCTAGAAGCCCCTAGTTACAAACCATGCGCAACTAGACCTAGTGCCAATCGATCTCATGTGGGATACCCAGTTCCACTCTTATTCGGTCACCCTATGTACATGCAGTCTAGGCTCAATCTAACTACATGGTTATACGAACAATTCAAGTCCCAACACGGGATAGCATAACAAGTATTATATGTCTAAGTGACACTCGCCTCATGTCGTGCCTCCCGGCCCTTGCTCCATGTTGCCATCCATGCGTGCTCTCCCAAAGCGTATGTGCGCGCTCCACCGTCAAGTGGACATGAAACTCCCATGCGTGTGCTCTTCATGCTGCTCATACACATGCGCTCTTGTGGTGCTAGCGATCTGGGAAAATATTCGTGACAGACTTTGTGGTACAAAAATAAATAACAACTAATATAAGAAGTAAAATGAATGATGATTCTACACATTTCCTTAACATAAATCAATTTTAACAATAAATATATATAAAACTCGTAAACAATATTAAGACCATCTAATACCAATTTAATATATATTATAGCCCAAAGAAAAATAGCAGAAGCATCTTAAAGTTTCTAATGTTTGTGGAATCATTTATGAAATATTCAAAATCTCATAACAAATCAAATAATTTGATAAATAGCTATTTTACTTCATCTTGGATTCTTAAATGGTAATTAGAATATAATAGTCAAACAATGTCCATGCTTATCTATTTTTTATCAAAGATGTTCATAAAAAGATTTCATTTTTTTACTGAAGTTTGCAGATAAAATAATATCATATCTTAGTAAATTTTCAAAAATATCATGTCAAATAAATGCATTGCATTTAAAAAAAACATGCAAATCCAAAGGTGACTCAGAAAAATTCATGTTTTCTGTTTTACACGAAGGTTGACTTCCTAAATTCTTTTTATTTGTAATTAATTGTAATGAACACCTACAAGGGATATTTGCTTATCTATATATAAAAGTAAGTAGATGGAGAATAGAATATAAATAAATAAAACAAAGACATCTACTTAATCAATATTACAATGTAGATAAGATTTTTTATTTTTGGATTATGCAGGTTTACTGCAAAAGCAGGGTCCCTTAGCAGCACTAATGGAATATAATAATTTGCTTCAGCCTCCCATTGACTACTATGCTTTGAAGACTGGCTATATTGTGTTTTTGAGGTAAGGTTTATTGCACAGTCGCACCACTAATTGTGATCTATAATTTTAGTTTCTTATAACTTCATAAATTTTAAATGCATTTATCGTCCAGACATTATTTAGTTTCTTATAACTTTATAAATTTTAAGTGCACCAGCTTAGTCCCAATTTAGAATCGAAGTATTCCACAGGGAACGATCTTGTCCTTAGTCTAATCCTCGAGCGTGTTTCCTATCACCTCACTACATATAGAAAACCAATATGAAAAGAAAACAATATTTACGACTATAAACAAAATCGTTGTTTGGCAGCCAAGCTTTCCTGGAGAAAAGAAATAAAAAATTGGAGTTTCCATTTGAATGTTCCCAACTTAATGCATGCCTAAGTAAAGTAGTTAGCATGCGTAGGCACAAAATGGCATAGGAAAGATCATATAAGTAATGAAGTTATTAGAAAATTAGTTATGACACTTGATAAAATAAGAAAATTATTTAAAATAGTTTGGACATGAAAAAAGACTATGAGAGGAAGGTCCCTTAGAAAATATAAAAGTGTATATGATAAAAATGTTAAAAGAAAAAGAAAAAGATCATAAAAGTAGTAGAAGAAAAAAATAAAGAATGATCTAATTTATTTACCTGTTAACATAAGACATCATCAAGCATGGACTTTTTGTAGGGGTCCAATAAAAAAAAATCTATGTAGTGGACCCCTACAAAAAGCTCAAGAAAGAAGCTCAGTTGCAGAGATTCAAATGATCAAATCCTTAACAAGGAATCTCTTTATTTTTGGATTCAGATCTAGCTGGTTCATTTGTACCACGTTATTATAGGCCTATTCAGTCATATTCTTCTTGACTCAAACATGTGCTATTTATTACGTACTTTTTCTAATATCGTGATACAGAAGAGTTATTATCATTTCTTAAGAGAGTTGACCACCTTTCATGTGAACCTTATAAAAGGCCCTAGGGCTCATCCTTACATGCATCAGCACCTTCAGCCTTCAAATAGTTCCGAGGATGGCACCGGCGTTGAGACAACGCCTCCTCCTCTGCATCTTTTCCTTAATCGTTCTATGTGTTGAATGGGATATATGGTTTCAGCCCAAACAACACGAAAGACTGTAATCTGTAAGGACAAGAGCTACCCTCCTTGCTATTTGCGTCTGTTCACGTGTCCAACTAGATGCCCTCAGACGTGTGTGGCTGATTGTATCGCATACAAGGGAGTCTGCAGTAAGTGATCATCAAAAATTCTCGCTTGTACTTCATGATTTCAAATTATCGATCTTTTGAGAGAACCATGTTTGCAGCAGTGTTTCTTTTTAAAATAAGGGACTCTAAAATTTTGCCGTAGTGACGATTTTCGTTAATTTCCTTTGTTCAGCCGTTAAAAATCTTTCCTTCTCGCTACAAACACTAGAGAAATCATGTACAATATGATTCAAGATGTTTTATAACGTTCTTAGATAATTGATCTTGCTATAGAATTTATGTTTAATGATCTTATTTGAAACATCTAATTAATGAGATATTCTGCTAATATATTTATGAAAACTGAAGCATGATTTTGAACGTTTGACAGCTTGTACTAAGCGGGGCTCTGTGTGAAGATCCGCGGTTCGTGGGTGGTCACCTACTACTTCCATGACAAGAAAGACGAAGATTTCTGCCTTGTATGTTACTCCAACCTTCACCTGGGTCCAATCCGTAGCCCTACTCTTTGGGTCACACCAGGTCTATATACGTAGGTGCAGATAAGGTAGCTACATGGGACGACTCGGTTGACCACCTTAAGATAAAGTTCGACGGTGCCGCCGTCGAGTTTCCAACTAAAGATGGTGGAAACTGGTTTGGGCTGGCTGAGCTTGTTAGCATAACTCGCGCAAGCGACACCAACAGTATCACCCTCGACATCCCTGGGAATTTAACATGTATGCGCGGGTCGTGCCCATCACAAGGAGGAATCTCAAGTGCACAACTATGGCATCGGCGATGAAGACTGCTTTGCGCACCTTGAACTGGCATTCAAGTTCTACTAAGTCAAGATGTGGATGGTGTGCTGGGGCAGACTTATAGAGACGACTACAAGACCCCGGTGAAGCTGAGTGCGTCCATGCCACTCATGGGTGGCAATGATAAGTTCTCCATCTCTAGTCTCTTTGCCGCCGACTGTGCCGTCGGAAAATACTATGGGCGGTGCCATGGCCTGCACTGGTGGCTTTGCTGGGAGTGGTATTGTCTGCAAGAAATGATGGAGGAATGCCTGGGAATCAAATGATTTAAATGATTTGCCCTGTTATAGATATCATATATAATTATTCAAGTTACTAGCAACAAAGGATGCCTATAACGATGTCAATTGTCTAAGCTGCGTATGTTTGTCAGCTTCGAGTCAAGAACATGATTATGCATAGCTTCGAGTCAAGAACATGATTATGCATGTTGGTTTGTAACGTTTCTTCATTTTTAACCATGAGGGTGAGTACTTTCATATCCTCCCTACAACTGCATGTTTTCAGATATTTCTTTATTAATCTTAGCTTCTATCATTAGCATGTTGAGAGAAAAAGAACAAGAGAGAGAATAAGACATGGCCACAGGTGCTAGAGAAAGGAAAAAGAAAAAAAAACTCGCATGAAGGAGATTACTCATGAACATTATTGGCTGTTGTTTCTTCTTGTTTCCGACTGTTCAAGGCCATTCTTTATCAAATAGTTTTTTATTAATGTTGCTCTTCCTTTTTCAACCATCCAACTGTCGGAATTGTGAAAAAGTTATTTAAGACTACTGTTCTTTCTTGTATAGACATGTCCGGTTCCGGTTTATCGAAAATCGTCCAATCCAAACCGCTAACCATAACCGAGCATGTCTATGGATGATTCCAATTCTGGGTTTGTTAGTTTTGGATCTGGATCCGGTTTTACGATGGTTTTGGCTCCAGTTTTGGATGGTTTCAAATCTGGTTTTTTGGACAGTTTCAAATCCGGTTTTCGTGTGGCTTCAAATTTGGTTTTGAGGCAGTTCTGCATCTGAATCTGATTTAGTTATATAACTATGTAAGACTATAAGTTATATAACTATATAACTTATAAGTAATAATTTATGGCATAACTGTTTTTCAAACAATATCTCAATAAGAAAGCGCAAAAATTTATTTCATAACTATTTCTCAAAAAGTATCTTGATTCAAGAGCAAATGCCCATGCGACATTACCTACCCAATTGACCAATAGATGACATCACATTTCTCAATCAAAAGATATTTATTCGATAATAGCTTGCCTCAACTTAAAACTTATGAAAGAGATTGAAATCTTGCAATGTTTAAAATCTTACAAACACTCCAAATTCATCAAGTAAAACATGTCGACTGCCATTTTAATAAATAACTCAAAATCAATTAATTAAGTATCACTAAACTTTTAACTAGTCACATATATATAACTTTAAAGTGCTTACAAGAATGCACATAAATCAATCAAAATAACAATACGAAGTCTCCATCAATACATCCAAAAGCCATATAATCTTTGAATTATCAAATAATTCACTATCAACAAATGTAAACTAATAAAAATTTTATCAAAAATCCTTTTCAAATCATATGACTACTTAGATTTGTACTTCACAGTGAAAATTTTTGCAATGGTAAGAACAATTTATTTAGACCAATTATCGTAATAAATGATAACAACATTAATTTTCTCTCTCTTCTCTCTTGTTTTTCTACATGTTATTTTAAAATAATAAATCACATAATACAAGTCCCAAAGCACTTGCCAGCTTCGCAGTTCTTAACTTTATACATGAACTTCTTGCACCAAAATTGTTTTATGCATAAATAATACATTAGTAACATTGCTTTGGGGCGTCCCCGCCTAGCGACGTGCTGCAAAGCCCGAATGCAGTAAGAAGTAAGCAAGGGCCACTACATTTTCGCTCGAATGTAGTGAATCAATTGCAGAGAGGGTTCCCACATCATGGACGGGTGTGGATAAAGAAGTTAGTCCCGCTACATTGCCGCCCGAATGTAGTGAAAAATTTTCAGAGAGGGCCTCCGCATTTTGATTATGGACGAATGTGGAGGTAAGGCAACTAGTCCTAGATAATAAGATTCGTATTGGATCTTGGAATATCGGAACATTATCGGGTAAGCAAATGGCGGTGGTAGATAATATGATTCGGAGAAAGATTCATATTCTATGTTTACAAGAGACAAAATGGGTTGGAGAAAAAGCAAAGGAGATAGAGGATACAGGTTTTAAATTATGGTACTCAGGTAAAGAAAAGGCTCGAAACGGAGTTGGTATTATCATAAATAAAGATTTAAAGGAGAGTGTAGTAGACATACAACGATATGGTGACCAAATCATGACATTGAAATTAGTGTTAGGAGGAGAGGTTTTGAATATAGTTTGTGCTTACGCACCCCAAGTAGGACTAGAAGATAGTATAAAGATAGTTTTGGGGAAGAGTTAGATAAGGTGTTTCAAAAGATTCCACAAAGGGAGATGATTTGTTTAGGAGGAGATTTAAATGGACATGTCGGTAAAGAGGCATTAGGATATCAAGGGATTCATGGAAACTTTGGTTTTGGGGATATAAACGAGGAAGGTAGGAAGATTTTAAATTTTGCTATGTCATTTGATCTCTTTATAGTCAATACAATCTTCAAAAAACGAGATGAACATTTAATTACTTATAAGAGTGGCTTATCACAAACACAAATTGATTACTTTATTTGTAGAAAAAAAAGATAGAGCGTGTTGTAAAGATTGTAAGGTAATTCCAGGAGAAAGCTTAACCATGCAACATCGACTTTTAGTTATGGATTTATAAATAAAAAAATAGACAAAGAAGAAAAGAGTGCATCGAGCTATTCAGACTAAATGGTAGAACCTCAAAAGCAAGAAAGAAGATATATTTAAACAGAAAGTCCTTCAAGAAGATGTTTGGAATTATGTTGGCACACCGTGTGATATGTGGAATAATATGGCTATACATATTAGGAAAGTGGCGAAAGATGTGTTAGGGGTATCTAAGGAAGGTGTACCGGTACAAAAAGAAGCTTAGTGGTGGAGTAAAGTAGTACAAAATAAAATCGAGGCAAAGAGGGCATGTTACAAATTACATTATGCTAAGAAAACTAGTGAAACTTTAGAAGCTTATAAGAAAGCAAAGAAGGAAGCGAAAAAGGCCGTTAGTGAAGCAAAAGCTAAGATTTGGGATGACTTATATAAAAAACTCAACTCAAAAGAGGGTGAAAGAGATAGTTTTAGGATAGCTAGGGCTAGAGATAAGAAAACTAAAGATCTTAATTATGTTAGATACATCAAAGACGAGGATGAAAAAATTCTAGTGGCAAATGATGATATAAGAAATAGATGGAAAAACTATTTTTATAATCTTTTTAATGAAAATAAAGATGCTAGTATTAGTTTAGGAGATTTAGCCAAGTGAGAAAAGTATATAAACCACAATTTCTATTAACGTATTCAAAAGAATGAAGTCAAAGAGGCTCTCAAACATATGAATGGTGGTAAATCGGTAGGACCAGATAATATTCCTATAGAAGTTTGGAAAATACTAGGAGAAATAGGAATCACTCGGCTCATAAGACTATTTAATGAAATATGGAAAAACCAAAAGATGTCCGAGGAATGGAGAGCAAGTACACTTATACCCATATATAAGAACAAGGGAGACATTCAAAATTGTGTGAATTATCGAGGTATGAAGTTAATGAGTCATACTGTGAAATTATGGGAAAGAATTATCGAACGTAGGTTATGACAAGTATCAAGTACAATAGAGAACCAATTTGGATTCATGTCAGGCAAATCTACTATCGAAGCGATTCACCTTTTGAGACGTCTTATGGAACATTTTAGACTAAAAAGAAAGACCTTCACATGATATTTATTGATCTAGAAAAAACTTATGATAGGGTACCAAGGGAGGTTCTTTGGAGAACTTTGGAAAAAAGAGATATCCCATTGACATATATTAGCCTTATAAGAGACATGTATGATGGTGCAAAAACATGTGTGAGAACTCATGAAGGAACGACAGACTTCTTTGATGTTAATATTGGGTTACATCACGGATCAACTTTAAGTCCATACTTATTTATAATGGTGATTGATGAGTTAACAAAACATATTCAAGATGAAGTACCTTGGAGTATGTTATTTGCAGATGACATTGTATTAGTGGAGGAGTCTAAGGAAAAAGTTAATAGAAAATTGGAACTATGGAGAGAAACATTAGAAAGCAAAGGCCTCCGACTTAGTAGAACAAAGACATAATATATGGAATGTAAGTTTGATCATTTGGTTACTTTAGAGGACATAGAAATTAAAATTGGCACACATTGCATTCCCCAAAAGGAAAGTTTTAAATACTTAGGGTCAATTTTTTAAAGTGATGGAAGAATTGATGGAGATGTTACGCATAGAATTAATGATGGTTGGTTAAAATGGAGAGGAGCATCATGTATTCTTTGTGATAAGAAGATACCATTAAAATTAAAAGTTAAATATTATAGAGCAGCAATTAGGCCTGCCATGTTTTATGGTTCTATGTGTTGGGCAGTTAATCATCAACATGTTCAAAAGATGTCTATGACAGAAATGAAGGTGTTGAGATGGATGAGTGGTCATACAAGAAAAGACCGTATACATAATGAGGTTATTAGAAACAAATTAGGAGCAGCAGCAATAGAGGATAAAATGAGAGAACAACGTTTAAGATGGTTTGGACATATAGAAAGAAGATCAAAAGAAGAACCTGTAAGAAGGTTAGAAAAACTAAATTTGGAAAGTATTAAAAGAGGTAGAGGACGACCACAAAATTATTGGAAAGAAACAATAAAGAAAGATCTAGCTTATTGGGAGTTAACTGCTAACATGGCATAGAATAGGGATCCGTGGAAATAAAGAATCCATGTAGCCGACCCCGTCTAGTATGGGAAAAGGCTTAGTTGTTGTTGTTGTTGTTTATAAATAATACTTTAGTACCTATATTTGTCATGCTTTCCTAATTGATTGGTATTGACATCATAAGTGTTTAAGGAATAAGAAAACTCAAATTTCTATTCAAAATAACTTTCCCTTTGTCTTTAGAACTAAAAGAACCATCACCATAATAAGTCATTTACTTAATAAAATAAATTGAATAAATTAAAATTAATAAGTTAAGAATATGATAATATGAAATTAGAGAAATTAGAGGTAGAAATTGATGGAACACTCAAATGGGCTTGTGTAAGATTGTAAATTGTCTTTATCTGTTGTTGAAATAACTGCCGCAAAAATGAAAATGAAAATGAAATGAGAGCAAGATTGAGGGAAAGAGAAAGAGCGAGATTGAGAGAAACAATAAGAGCAATTGAGAAAGAACTTACCAGTTGTGTGATTTTTTATTTTGAAAACTCTTATTTATAGATGAAAAAAACAATTCATCAATAGTGCATTTTTTCAAAAATATATTTGTGATTTTTAATTTAAAAAATTATGTCAATCAGGTGGTGGGCTCGATTTTGACAGCTGTTGTCACATTGATAGTCATTGTTGTCAACTCAACAAATAAGTGGGTGCCACGTGGTGCCTACTAATTTTTTTTTACTGCCAGTTCCAAGTTGGAATCGGTGGTTTATATGGATCCAAACCAGCCAGTGGTTCGAACTGAAACCGAACCGCCGGTTGCAATACCGATTCTGGGCAGGTTTTCAAAGTCTAAAACTCGTAACTGAATTGGGACCTACCCAGTTGCGGTTATTGCTTCAGAATTGAAAACAACGGTCCATCGAGTTTGCGGACTGGTTGGATTCCTGATATATATGTTTGATATCAGTCCCCACATGGCATTGACATCTGATATGTTGCAAAATCTGTAGATTAGTGCCCTATGGATCATGAAAGTTTACTATCTTTAAAATCTATTTCATTATCAAATTATCGATAAAAATTAATAATTAAATAAAAATCAATTAATTAAAAGTAAATTAATAATTACTATTAGGTTAAGTTCATTAATTCAAATTATAATTTCGAAAACTTCGTTTGAATATGTAAAATATATATTTAAAAGTAATTTGTTATAATAACCTTGCTTTAAATATTAATTATTAGTTATGTTAATAAGTTTAATTTTATTTAATATTTTACTAATTTAAATATTACTTTACATTAATGACCTTAGTTTGTAACTAAATCCAACCAATGTTAGAAAGCATGAAAATGGTATGCTATAATTTTTATTAATATATTTAAAACAACTTTTATACTAAAATTTAATTTTCAAACTATTAAATATTCATTATCAAATATTGAATTTTCATGTCATTAAAGTCAGTTTAACCTTGATGCCTATAACCTTAAAAAAAATTAACACCAACTCAATCTATTTAACATTCATGTTTTTCTAAATATAAAAGTTATTGATGTCCTTCTTCCCCATTCCTGAGTGCAAGTGAGACTAGGGTGGGTGATCTGTGTGTGTGAGCTCTGGCCAGTGCAGGTGAGTTCCATTACCTAGAGGAACTCCCATTGAACTCAAGAGTGTGCATGGTCGTTTGGGAAGTCAGATTGCATTGTTGCACGATAGAGGTGTTGGGCTGGGTGGAAAGCGTTTCCATCTCGGGCGTGTCTTGACAGGGTTGATTGGAGGTCTGCCGGTGTCAAGGGCGTCTCACGTGAACACTAACGACAATGCCATGTTAATTTGTTGTTTGAAAGAAGGTAATAATATGTTCTTCAATTGAAAGAAGGTAATAATATGTTCTTGAGATTTGTTGTTTCTATTTCCGTTCTGATGTAACATAGGTCGTGGATAGTTGTCTTTCTTGAAATCATGTGATTCGCAGAAATCATCGATTCCTCGTGAATTTTGAAAATTTTGCTCGCCAAACCGTAATAAACAAAGTAAAATTATTTTTTCATTCTGAGCTTTCTATAACTCCGCCCATCTAAGGGATCACCCTTGCATTGCCGGTCCCAAGCCCGGATAAAGGAGGAGGGTTGTGTTAGGCTTCCGACAGCCAGCGTAAAACTTTGTCGGATTTCTACAACATGGATTACAAAAATTATGAGCATTGCTTTGGGGCGTCCCCGCCTAGCGACGTGCTGCAGAGCCCGAATGCAGTAAGAAGTAAGCAAGGGCCACTACATTTTCGCTTGAATGTAGTGAATCAATTGCAGAGAGGGTTCCCACATCATGGACGAGTGTGGGTAAAGAAGTTAGTCCCGCTACATTGCCGCCCGGATGTAGTGAAATATTTTAAGAGAGGGTCTCTGCATTTTGATTATGGACGGATGCGGGGGGTAAGGAAGTTAGTGCTAGATAATAAGATTCGTATTGGTTCTTGGAATATTGGAACATTATCGGGTAAGCTAATGGAGGTGGTAGATACTATGATTCGGAGAAAGATTCATATTCTATATTTATAAGAGACAAAATGGGTTGGAGAAAAAGCAAAGGAGATAGAGGATACAGGTTTTAAATTATGGTACTCAGGTAAAGAAAAGGCCCGAAATGGAGTTGGTATTATCATAAATAAAGATTTAAAGGAGAGTGTAGTAGACATAAACGATATGGTGACCGAATCATGACATTGAAATTAGTGTCAGGAGCAGAGGTTTTGAATATAGTTTGTGCTTACGCACCCCAAGTAGGACTAGAAGATGGTATAAAGATAGTTTTTTGGGAAGAGTTAGATAAGGTGTTTCAAAAGATTCCACAAAGGGAGATGATTTGTTTAGGAGGAGATTTAAATGGACATGTCGGTAAAGAGGCATTAGGATATCAAGGGATTCATGGAAACTTTGGTTATGGGGATATAAACGAGGAAGGTAGAGAGATTTTAAATTTTGCTATGTCATTTGATCTCTTTATAGTCAATACAATCTTCAAAAAACGAGATGAACATTTAATTACTTATAAGAGTGGCTTATCACAAATACAAATTGATTACTTTATTTGTAGAAAAAAAGATAGAGCGTGTTGTAAAGATTGTAAGGTAATTCCACGAGAAAGCTTAATCACCAAACATCGACTTTTAGTTATGGATTTACAAGTAAAAAAATAGACAAAGAAGAAAAGAGTGCATCGAGGTATTCGGACTAAATGGTGGAACCTCAAAAGCGAGAAAGAAGATATATTTAAACAGAAAGTCCTTCAAGGAGATGTTTGGAATTATGTTGGCACACCCTGTGATATGTGGAACAATATGGCTATACATATTAGAAAAGTGGCGAAAGATGTGTTAGGGGTATCTAAGGGAGGTGTACCGGTACAAAAAGAAGCTTGGTGGTGGAGTGAAGTAGTACAAAATAAAATCAAGACAAAGAGGGCATGTTACAAATTACATTATGCTAAGAAAACTAGTGAAACTTTAGAAGCTTATAAGGAAGCAAAAAAGGCCGTTAGTGAAGCAAAAGCTAAGATTTGGGGTGACTTATATAAAAAACTCAACTCAAAAGAGGGTGAAAGAGATAGTTTTAGGATAGCTAGGGCTAGAGATAAGAAAACTAAAGATCTTAATTATGTTAGATGCATAAAAGACGAGGATGAAAAAATTCTAGTGGCAAATGATGATATAAGAAATAGATGGAAAAACTATTTTTATAATCTTTTTAATGAAAATAAAGATGTTAGTATTAGTTTAGGAGATTTAGCCAAGTGAGAAAAGTATATAAACCACAATTTCTACCGACGTATTCAAAAGAATGAAGTCAAAGAGACTCTTAAACATATGAAGAGTGGTAAATCGGTAGGACCAAATAATATTCCTATAGAAGTTTGGAAAATACTAGGAGAAATAGGAATCAGTTGGCTCACAAGACTATTTAATGAAATATGGAAAAACCAAAAGATGCCCGAGGAATGGAGAGCAAGTACACTTATACCCGTATATAAGAACAAGAGAGACATTCAAAATTGTGTGAATTATCGAGGTATCAAGTTAATGAGTCATACTATGAAATTATGGGAAAGAATTATCGAACGTAGGTTAAGACAAGTATCAAGTACAACAGAGAACCAATTTGGATTTATGTCAGGTAGATCTACTATTGAAGCGATTCACCTTTTGAGACGTCTTATGGAACATTTTAGAGCAAAAAAGAAAGACCTTCACATGATATTTATTGATCTAGAAAAAGCTTATGATAGGGTACCGAGAGAGGTTCTTTGGAGAATTTTGGAAAAAAGAGGTATCCCATTGACATATATTAACCTTATAAGAGACATGTATGATGGTGCAAAAACATGTGTGAGGACTCATGAAGGAACGACAGACTTCTTTGATGTTAATATTGGGTTACATCAAGGATCAACTTTAAGTCCATACTTATTTATAATGGTGATGGATGAGTTAACAAAACATATTCAAGATGAAGTACCTTGGTGTATGTTATTTGCAGATGACATTGTATTAGTGGAGGAGTCTAAGGAAAAAGTTAATAGAAAATTGGAACTATGGAGAGAAACATTAGAAAACAAAGGCCTCCGACTTAGTAGAACAAAGACAGAATATATGGAATGTAAGTTTGATCATTTGGCTACTTCAGAGGACATAGAAATTAAAATTGGCACACATTGCATTCCCCAAAAGGAAAGTTTTAAATACCTAGGGTCAATTTTTCAAAGTGATGGAAGAATTGATGGAGATGTTACACATAGAATTAATGCTGGTTGGTTAAAATGGAGAGGAATATCAGGTATTCTTTGTGATAAGAAGATACCATTAAAATTAAAAGGTAAATATTATAGAGCAGCAATTAGGCCTGCCATGTTTTTATGGTTCTGAGTGTTGGGCAGTTAATCATCAACATGTACAAAAGATGTCTGTGACAGAAATGAAGATGTTGAGATGGATGAGTGGTCATACAAGAAAAGACCGTACACATAATGAGGTTATTAGAAACAAATTAGGAGTGGCACAAATAGAGGATAAAATGAGAGAGCATCGTTTAAGATGGTTTGGACATATAGAAAGAAGATCAAAAGAAGAACCTGTAAGAAGGTTAGAAAAACTAAATTTGGAAAGTATTAAAAGAGGTAGAGGACGACCACAAAAGTGTTGGAAAGAAACAATAAAGAATGATCTAGCTTATTGGGAGTTAACTGCTAACATGGCACACGATAGGGATCTGTGGAAACAAAGAATCCATGTAGCCAACCCCGTCTAGTATGAGCTTTCTATGTTTGATCAAATCGGATATCACTCTCATGTAATATTATACGAAATGCAAGAAGCGTGGCACAAGATTTTAAAATGAATGATGATGAATGCGCTGAAACCCCCTAACACTCATCCCTGTCTCCCTCTCTCTCTCTCCACGAACACTACAATATGCATGTATGTTTGTATGAATATGTGTGTGTGTCTATGGGTGCATGCGGACCCATGCATGCAAGTGGGCATGCGTACATGTATGGGTGTGGGTTTTACAAGATGACTTCACAGATGCGCTTTGGAGTATTCCATGGTCTTTAATTATCTTATTTGGAGATCTCTAATTGGATTGCTCAAACATTGTTTCATGGCTACGACTAGATGACTCTAAACAATCGGTCTCTGTAACATGAAGAATGTGTTCATCTTGCAAAATTGGAAACACTGGATGTGGGTGACGCTTTGACAAAAATAAATAAATAAATAGCAGCATGTGAAGCATTAAATGAACGCGAAACTTACACAACACATCGGGCTGGCCTTTCGCACAATGTTTCAGGTTTTTATCAGCAAAGGATTCCTATAAAGATGTGAACTGTGTCAGTCGATGGGACTATGTTTAAGCTGCATATGCTTGTCGGCATGGAAATCAAATTATTTGCTGGGAGTGTGATTCTACATCTCTTTTTGCAACGTTCCATCGTATACAATTTTAACCTTCAGCTTACTTACTTAATATGATTAGATTCTTCCCGTATGATTGGACGGCTGATACAATGTTTGCCTTGTATCTAGTGGGTGCGCACACAACTTCTTTTTGTGAATGTTCCACCCTGTTTGGATGTCTATATAGGAAAACTTGTTTATTTGAAAAATATTGTCATGTTTGAATGTTGTTGCCAACAACCACTCCATTTGCTACTGACCTCCCTCCCTCTCATTAGTCCTATCCCCAAATCTTGTAGTCTTTCACTATTTGTCGATATTATATGGATTCATTGTTTACTTTTTCTTTCCTCTTTTTTCATATTTTTGCCATCGTGGCTCCTCTCTATTCTGGTGCTATATCTAACCTTGGTTGTATTGTTTGGTACGCGTTTGGTGAAAGCTCTGCCTTTATTCAGGACCTTCATCACATGCCCAATGAGCATCTGATCAACTTAGAGTCATTATAGGTGATTCTAGAATATGGTCAACATAAACCAATAAGTGAATAGTGATAATCCTGCTGATAGTGCGGATAAAGTCTCACTAGTAACAGTTCATGCAATTAGGAAGGTGGGCTCCATTCCCTAATTGCATTAACAATTTTTCATTGTGAAAGAAAACTGCTTTGATTAATTGTTTTCACAAAATCGGTTTTCAGTTTTTCATAAAAAGACAATAAAAGAGGCAATTCCTGGAGGAGCCGTTCAATTCAAGAGGTAATGATATATCAATCATGTGAGAATTAAGTTCTAGTGCATTCTATGCAAAAACCCTTTTGATGAGAAGACTCACTTGGCAAGGTCAAGTGATGCCGTTTATCAGGGGTTGCCTCAGCATGATTCTCTTATGCAACACAGTAAAAAATTCCAACATTAGGATCAGAGCATGGTTGCGTTATTCGGGTAAGCATTATACTTGTAATGAAAAATAAAAGGGTCTAACAAGTATTTTCTTCTTCTCCAAACCAAAAGCAGCTTTCTAATAGAAAGAGAGGAGTAGGGGAATTAGATTATGCTAGCCCTCCTATTTTTCATTATATTGTAGACTAGCTTGTTAATCTAGTTGAATAATAGAACTTCAATAAAACTGACCTTGTTGATCAGTAGAACCGAAACCCAAACTAAAGTAGTTACTGGTTCTACTCATTAAAAAAGTGAAGGTTATTTGGGGATAAAACAGAAATATTTCTTTGCTCTTAAAAATTATTCTAACAAGGAAACATAGAATCTTCTATTTGCCTTCTGTCTTTTAAGTGAAATTGAAATTTTTTTACAAGATAACCAATACACTTTAAAAACTGATTTTAATATATAACAAATTATCAAAAAAACAAAGTACAAGAAGATATTTTTGAATTAACCAACTCTTTTCTATCTATTGAATAATAACTCTCATATATGCATGCAACTGTCAACTATCAGTTCATATTATCAACATAGTGACACACTACACTTAAGTGAACTAAAAAAATGCAATTAATTCTTATTTTTCCTCTTTGTGTAATTTACGAAGATGGCTACTAACTGATTGCCTAAAAATAAGTGTAGATAAAGGATTATAAGTATTTTTTATTTAATCAACTAATTCAAGTTTTGACCAAAATATAAAAGAAAAAAGATGTTTTACTGAAACAAAATGGCAAACTCTGCTCTATCCTGTGTGGAGTTGTACTAGAATCCCCATAAAAGCAGATCTACTAGCAATGAAACTTTTTTGCATAGAAAATTCACTTTAATGAACATCTAAATCCATTACTATTAGATACTTTTTGATAACATGATTTTTTAATGTGCCATAACAATTCCCTAACTTAAAATTGTATACCTTATTATAATAATTACACTTTGTCTGGTTCATGATGTTTTGTTTATCATATAATTTTGAAAAGTGAATATTAAATAAATTGGATCCTTGTGACTTAGTATTTTGAGAGTATACTCCATGTGTATGATGGCAAAATATTTTTATGCACAACTCATACATTAATACCACTTGCGCTACTATATCTATTGTATTTTCTTGACTTAATGGCATTAGTACAATAGGTCTTTGAGGAATATGACAACTTGGACTTTTGTTCATAATAACTTTTTCGTTATTTTTTGAGCTACAATAACCATTATCATGTTAAGCTGTTAATTTAGTAAAATAAACATAATAAATTAATAATTAACAATACAATAAGATAGTAGGTTGTAGTCTTTATCTATTGTTGAAATAACAATCACACAAATAAAAATGAAATACTAGAATGAAATGAGAGCTATATTGAAGGAAAGAGAAAGATCAAGATTGAGAGAGTAAGAGCAACTGAGAAAGAACTTGTCAATTATGTGATTTTTTGTTTTGAAAACTACTATTTATAGATGAAAAATATTATTCATCAACAATACATTTTTTTCAATTATTTTTAAAAAATTTAATTTAAAAAATTATGTCAAAGAGTCAGTCATATATATGATCAACTTGATTGACCACTCACCAAATACATAGACATCACAAGATCACATGATGCCCATCTATATTTTAAAAAACTAAATTGAAGATGATTTGATGTTGATCGACTATGTGATAATTAGGTACAACTTCATTGATTGTGAGTGACACATGGTACATACTTTCCCAACTAACAGTCGGCTTGGCTATGTAATTGCCAAGTGGTCAGTAGGCTGACTGCCTATTTCACTATTGGTCACCACATGGCACCCTGGAGCACTTTTGATTAACAGCGACCGTCTTGTTGTTTGTCATGATCAGTTCAAACCACCGGGCCAGTTCTATAACGCTTTGGTTGCATTAACCAAGTAGGTAGGTCCCGATTCGGTTACGGTTCGGAATCGGCAATTTGGATTCATATAAATATCCAATAATTCCTACCCGGCCATGTCTAGTTACATACTTCTAATATAAATCAACATTGCCTTGAAATTTTTTGGAAGTATTTCCTTTTCTAATGTAGTGAACCGTACAATACTGATTTTATTATATGTATAGCTTTTTCCATTGATACATGTATAGTCCTTTCTATTACCTATATATGTATAGTTTATTATTATTATTATATATATATATATGTAGTATATATAACTTATATATATGCATACATATATATATATATAGTTTTTATTATATATATGTGTACATATATGTATATATAAATATATATGATATAGTTTTTTATTACATGTGTATATGGCTTGCTGAAGCTTGAAATGTTGCTTGGATTTTCCCTAATATAGTCTTATATAAGATAGATTTCAAGCAGATTTGTATCGGGCCTTGTAGACCTGATCTAATAACCAATGGACTTGTCAGGCCTGACCCAACTTCTCCCCCCCCTTCCCTCCCCTAACCGGAGCTGCTATATGGGAGAGGCCATTTGACCTTTACTTCAAATATGGATCAGAATTCTCTAGCTCGATCCTGCATTTCCTGAAAGCCGAGTTGGGGTGGCCTCTTGGGCGAGACCCATTTTGACATCTTTAGTCGTGAACAGTCGGCCAATGATAACTAGGAGACGAGTTGAATTCCATCATTAAAAAGGGGTGCACAGTTCATCTAACTCAATCATCAACTTGGGTAAAACTTACCCGAGTTGGTACGCTTTTTTGTAAAGTTATGTATGTACTTAGTGCCGACAAGTTAGTCATTAGGCAACAGTGATCAAAATAAGTATATATTTGTAGTAATAAGCCAACGTGAGCTTTGGAAATCACTTTTACTGAATAATTCTGCACTTTCTCGTTAATTTTGTCGGTACAAGTTGGTAATTAGCTAATCCAAATTTAGAACACCAAGCAATAGTCTAATCCTTGAGTGTGTCACCCACCATCTTCACTGAATATGAAAAGTCAAATAAACAAATTCAATTAAGGTAGAAACTAAAGCATTGTTTTGCAGTCATGTTTTCTTAAAGAAAGAAATGCAAAAGTAGAGTTTCCATTTAAATTATCTCAAATTTATGCATTTCTAAATAAACTAACTTGGCGTTATTAACAATAATCAGCACGTTATTTTTGGTCTTAATTGTTATATTCTTCCTTATTCTTCCTGAGATTGTGAAAGATATGCCGTTAATGCATTAAGTTGACAAAGTGGCCCTTTGTTACAAGATTATAGAGAAATAGAGTTGACAACATCTGCATCTTATAAAGGGCCCTACGGCTCGTCCAGACATTCATCAGCAGTTCCAATAATTTCTAGGCCAGGGCACCAGCGTTGACAAAGTGCTTCATTATCTTCCTCTTCATAGCCGTCATATGTGTTAAATGGGATGTGGTTTCTGTAGACCTAGATCCGACCCGCATGGCAAGCCCCACCCCCCCTCCCCCCGACCGAACTGCCACGGAGAACCCAAGTGAATACTCCTGGCGAGCTGGATTATGCTTGAGAGAGAGAGAGAGAGAGAGAGAGGGGGGGAGGACTTAAGAGGGGAGGGAGAAGCGGGACGATGGAATCTCGAGGGATTTTTTAGGTGAAAACGTTTCATTCAGTTCGTTGTCATTTTCCAGCCAAAAACGCTGACTACCGGCGGCTATATTGAACCAAAAGGAGAGGCAAAGGGAGGACGAACCGAACGGGACCCCTTCGGGCTCTATCGCCAAAGAATGGTATGCTATTAATTTATATTAACATATTTAAAATACCTTGTGCTATTAACAATTAATTTTCAAGCAATTAAATATTAATTATCATAGCCGACCCCGTTAGTATGGGAAAAGGCTTAGTTGTTGTTGTTTTATTGTAAATATTAATTATCAATTATTGATTTTTATGAACTGAAATTTCATTTCATTAACATGAGTTTGACTTTAGCGTCTATCAACATACCAGTCTTTAGCATCAACTCAATCAACTTTGATTTGCATGCCTATCTAAATACAAAATTTATTCTCATTTCAATTATTTTCGTCTTAATTTATTTTCTGTCACGCTATCAAAATAGAGTCTCACGAAGGAGAATGCTGACGTAACAAAGTGGTTGGCATGATGTTGCATTATCATTATTAAATATTCAGTTTACTATATTGTAATATCATAAAAATCTATTTTAATATCGTATGTCATCTTAAAAATCTATTTCAACATGAAATTATTAATATTCAAATAAAAAATTCATATATTAAAAGTTAATATAGAAATTAAGTCTATTAATTTAAATTATAATTATTCATACTTCACTAACAGTTTAAATCATATATTCAAAATTAATTTGTGATAACAACATTACTTTAAATGTCAAATATTAATTTATATTAGTAAATTTACTTAACCATTATAAATATTAATTTACATTAGTGACTTTTAATTTTTCGTGTAATCACTCTTGCAAGAATAAATTTTAAATTTTAATGGCCTTGAAAATTAAGGGCATTACCATATGCACACCCTTTTAACTATCCACACCTCTTTTTTATTAAATATCAAAATTATCCTCCATATAAATACTCTTTCCTCTCATATTTCATCCCAACATTTCTCTCCTCTCTCACCTAATCCCTTCTCTCCCACCCAATTCTAGTGAAGGTATGTCTGGTTGGATCTCCTTGCTCTAGCAATGGAGATTTCACTTAGCATTGTTGTCTTCTTTACAACCCAATGCATATTCTTACGAATCTCATTGGAAAATAAGATAGAACAAAGAAGAAAAATATAAAACAAGAAAAATAAAACAAAATCAACAATAAGAAGAGACAAAACCCAATAATATGAAAATAACAATAACCTTAAGAATCAAGAACAAAAGAAAAAAAAAAGAAATCAAGAAACATACAAAAAAGTTAATAATGAAAAACTAGGACATCCTGAGAGAGACTCAACTAAGACACATTTCTTCTGTCAGGATGCTCTAGTTCTTCATTTTCAATTTCAATCAAAAAATCAGTCAAAACAACTAAAAAAAACTGAATCGAAAGCATAAATCGACAAATCCCCCCTTTGAATTGGCCTTTTTTATTCTTTTTTTCTTTATTTTCTTCTTTCTTTTTTCTTTTTTTCGACTCTTCATTTTTTATTTTTTGATGGATTTCAATTCGTTGTTTGGCTAAAAATAGTTGTAGATCGAGTAACCAAAAGTTGGAATGAACTTGGGAGCAAAAAATGAAAGGAAGAACGAACGAAAATGAGGGCTAAAAGCAAATTTGTGCAAGAGGAGAGAGAATGTTATGTTTTGTGTTTGAAGGTATTTTCATAATTACTAAAAATAACTAGTGGTATTTTGGAAAGAACAACAAAAAAAGGAGTGTGTGTATAGTAAAAGGAAACTGGGTACCTTGATGATCGCCCTTCCCATCTCCCAATCAACTACTACTCTGATATTTCATGGGTTCATCCTCATCACACCACCAATGATGTAGCTGAGGGAGGTAATGTGTGGTAACATGAAGAGGGACCTCCCTCTTAACATAGAAGAAGGGAGTGCTCCCAAGTGTAATCAAACATGAGAGATAAGTGTCAGGCATAGTCCTTTAAATTGCAGCTATATACCATGATGTCTTTCAAATATACAACGATGAACTCATCAAAGAATTCATCAATGCCTCGTTCATAAGGATACTATATACAAAAAGTAATGGGTACATTTGTGAGACCAAATGTTATCATGACAAACTCGAATGACTCATAAGGCCTTTGACTTTGCCTCGTGAAGCAATCTTATCTTTGAGTGGACTAAACAAAGATCAAGCATTTTCAATTAATGCATGCTACCTCAACAATCAAAGAGATCCACAATAATAAGAAGAAGCAAGTAGCCATCTTGAATAGTGACTTTGTTTTTAAATATCTAATATAAATAATTTTTCTTTTAATAAAATTTTATGAATTCTATGGGCAAATAAAATAAGTTGGTTTTGATTTTGGCTTACTAGAGTTTTTCTGGATAAAAATGAATGTAACTGACCCAAAAATTTTAAATAAAGTTTATTTAAGACTAGAAATCTAAGGAGCAGTAGAGTACTAACCATAGTTGACCCAGTTCATGGAATAAATTTTGGTAAAACCTGCTTTATCAACTGAACCCTTCAAAATTCCTCCTTTTCTTCTTCTCTCTAACAAATTATTTTTATTTCTCCTTCATGTGAGCTCTAATTTTTATAAAGTCGAAGACTAGGGGTCTCACCTTATGCATCTTGAAATTAGCCTTTTAAAAATAATTTTTAAGAAGATATTTTCTAGAAATATTTTGGGCGTTTACAATCGAGTAGTAGGTATTGCATCCATCTATACTTGTCACATAACCAAACCTTAATGAAAACCTCACCCTACAATACCCAAATTAGGCCATAAGATTCGTACGATCCATCATCAACAATTCAGCCTAGTTGAATTCTCGTTCATCCATTAGTTATTCAATCAAAACCAAGTCAATAACCAGCCATAACCTGTCTCTATGAAACTATATAGTTTAACTCAAGACATGAGTGTGTCTTTAGGTAGCCCAATTTAGGAATCCAAGCTATCTAGACAACTCTATCAGATCCATCCCATTTAAGAAACCCAACAAACTACTTAGGAAAACCTAGGAGAACTTTAAAATATCCTTAGAACAACCTGCCTACAACCAGACAACAAGCAACCTCATTTTATTGCTCACCTCTTCCTAAGTGTCCAAGAATTTTTTATTTGAAACATCCAAACAAATTTATAGCACAAATGTTGACCCTTGTTTGATGAGATAAGAAGACTTTTTATGAAAAGAACCATCATGATTTCACACACAAGTGAAGCAATTATAGGTAAGTCTTAAAACTTGTTTTTGTTCCTCTCTTTTAAGTAGGTTTTTGAGAGTTAAAGTTTCGTTCAATCAAAAATTGCACAGAATTCTCTCTTAGCATACTTGTTGGGACATGCATGTCAACTAGCTAGTCTAGTTTGGTAATTTTCATTTGTTTAGTGAGAAACCTTATTGAAACACCTCACACAAATTGCAAGTAGTATAGATTATAAATGCATGTGACTATACATTAGTGCACACACACCAATTTTGTGTATATTTGGGTGTATATTACATAAACACACATATGCACTTAGATTTTTCTAGGTTTATTGGGACTCTACACCTATATCAAACCTAGTCCATGGCCAAGGTTTTGTTTGTCCCACAATTTTGATGAATTAAAAAAACTATAGAGCATGAACTTGTACAAGAAGCAACCTCTTCTAACCAACAATATCTTCGACCCACGCCTAACACGTCTAAGGTCCATCTTTAGGATTTACCCCAAGACTATGAGGTTAAGCTAGAGTTCCTAAGGAACCAACTCAAGGATACCCAACTTGATACCTGAAGATAGAAAAAGAGAAAAGAGAACATTGAGAATAGGGGAAAGAGAAGAAGTCAACTCAAGAAGGTGAAGAAGTCAACTCACATCAAAACAACCTTGACTATGAATAAACTAAGAGTAATGATGAGATAAAGACTAAGAGTAGATTGTCCAAATTTAAAGGAGTTAGGGTTCGCCACAAGAAAGTTTCTTTATGAGCCAAAACTAATTTATAAGAAAAGGAGGTGAGAAGGATCTGTCAAGAATACTTAAGGAGCAAAAATAGGGGAAAGAGAAGATGCCAATTAGGAGACTTCCCACTATTGGATTATGAGACGAATAGTGATGACGACATACCCAAATTTCATCAATTCATTTAAAAAGTGATCCAAGTTCTCACCTACAATTGTTAACACAGGGAACAATAAAAAAGTAGGATTCTACTAAATATATATGTTGGTTCCCCCACAATCTTTTGAATAAAGCCTCTAGGTGGATGGTTAATGAATACTTAAGTCAATATAGAACTTTTAAATATTTAGCCACAACCTTATGGGAAGATTTAGCTGTAATGTAAAGGTCATTGCCACCTTATCTATCCTTGGAGATACAAGCAAAGAAGATATGATGTTGCCCATACTTTTATCACTCCATGGAGAGCCATCTTATATAAGCTGAAACAACCTCTAAATGAGTCTTGTGTTGTAATACTTATCTTAAAAAATAATAATCTTGAGATGAAACCTAGCAAAAAGGTTATTTTATTTGAATCGAATTTGAAAAATGGAGTGTTGATCTTTTTTTGAAAATTAAGTGTACCAAAGATAAACCGAAGATCCAGATTCATAACTAAGATAGGTCTAAAAAGCAAAACTCTAGATCTTAGCCTAAAGAGTCATTCTTTTCTACCTCTCACAAATTTAGACCTAAGGAAACCCTTGTCTCCATATACAAGAACCAGGAAAAGAAAGGAAGTGAGATAAAGAAATCCTGCAAACCTAACTGAAACATGGATAAAAAAATGCACTCCTCTTGGACAACCCCTAACGAAAGTCTCAGATATCTGTGTGCAATGCATTTAGAAAGGAGTGTTCCCTTTCTAAGGGATAAAATAGCATTGAATCTTCAAATCTAAGCATTGAGATCATGAACTTTGATTGGTTGAAGAGAAAGTAATCAAGCAATCTCTCTATCTAGATGTGGATGTATTCATTGTGTGGACATCATGGACTTAGATATACCTCATCACATCATTTAACATTTATCTATCAACAAATGATAATGTCTGCTCTCTGATAAGGCCCTCTTTTGTACATAGGCCTGCAAAGCTGTATGCATATAAAGTTCAATATGAGCTACAAGAAAGAATGTGGAGACACAAAGCTATCCTAAAAGGTACCATATAAATTTCATAGAGCAAGCTGGAAATTTCACAATAAATCAACTTGCACATGATGGTTTATCTATGGTATAAATTTTACAAATGATAAGACAACCCTAAAATAAATCAATTGGCCTAATTATTGTACTGGAAGTTCTACAAGAAAACATTTCTCAAATCCCTGCACATGATACTCTATGTACTGTTCCATGGTTGTCACTTGCATAAGCTTGTTATATTCAACTTTTCCCAACCTTTCAATCTAAACATGCCTTCCCTTATTATCAACCCCATAATGACCTTGAGGATATATTGCAAAACTTCATCCTGCTCTTTACATTCAAAATCATGATGGAAGCCAAGCAAATAGAATTAGATGCTACTCATGATTCTGGTTAATAAAATCTAATTCGATATTATGGATGATTACCTCTATTATTTCTCTAGGATGAATTCCCTTCCTCTAGCAAAGCATTTTAGACCACATAAATTTTGATTTGTCAATATCGGGCTATCTTGCTTTTAGAAATTTGGATATTACAAAACACCTCAGCAACCACTAATTAAAAGATATTTGACTATAATGCAATACTTTTTGTAGGATGAAACTTTTCTTTTCTTGATATATAGTAATTACTGAGCATGATGTTGAGATTGAAGAGCACAACTTAGAACAATAACAGCTAAATCTACACCATAGCAACAAAAACTTATGAAAACATATTAGGAATTGGTATTACAGTTGAAAGGAGAAAATGTGGTTGGGGTTAGTTTCTATAAGGTCAACAAGGAATGATTAATGATCATGCCTTGGAGGAAGCAACCCTCCCATAATCAAGGCTTGTTGAAAGGCAACCACAGCCTACAACTCCATGACATCTCAGATATCTGCAATTAAGATCACTCTACTATCACTCTTTCTTTTACCACTTAAATCAAATAAAGATTTGAAGCTTTAAATTGTTATACATGTAACCCAAGAGAGAAAACCTACAAAAAACATCAAAAAAGTAATAATGGTTCTTTCAAGTGATGCATAATTAATGTAGGATAATAATGTCAATGATTGAATAAACACATTTAACATTCCCATCTAGGATAAGAGAAATGTTTGTTATATATGTCGTTTCAATTACCAATCTACAATAAGATGTACAATATGAACCAAACTATTCTTCAAATGAAGCATCAAGCAATAACTCAAAAGTCCAAAATAAAACAAAAAAAAACAATGAAAAGATAGTCATGTTGCTGCCATTAATCATTTTGTTTGGTTGTCATCTTTATTTTTTGTCATCCAAGTCTGTCTTAACTACAAGAAAAGGTAAATGATATGAAAAAGAGGGCAATAAAATAAAAAAATTGATATAATAAAATACAATTACTAATGAATTTGTGATACTACACTCCCTCGGAATCCTGAATTCTCAAAGAAATAGTTCAATTGTACAAACTATAAAAGACAATTAAAAATATTAGTATGCCTTACACTTTTCAAAATTTTCAATATCTTCTAATTCTTCCTCAGTGTTCAAACTAATATCATCTTCCATTCAACTACCTTAGGAGTGGAAAGCTTCTAAACGCATCACAAATCCTCCTCTTATGCTAAATGCACACTTAGAAGGTATTGTAGATATGAGAACTACCAAGATATCCCTCATAATACGTGTAAGAATGGAAAATCTCTCTAAATTAATTTTCTACTATCTTCAAATATTGAAGTCGCCACAATCTTTTAGTGTTTCCTCACTTAAATATGTTTGATATAACAGTTGATAGAAAATTGATCGACCACTCAACTCCTCTTTTTGAATTTTAAACCTTGCACTATCAATAAGCCTTACCATTGAAACATTTGAGTCACCTTGCTGCTTAATATGGTACAAGATATGCTTCAGTTTACAATAACTTTTCGTTATGTCTTTTCTCAACTAATAATACTCAACATTAATCAACTACTACATAGCATGCCTTTAAAGATATTGCCTTATATGTGTTCCATTAACAACAAATAACATCCAAGATCCATCGGTTTCATTTTTTTTGAGTAAAAATAGATATATCATCTTGTTTTACTAGTCCAATAACTACTTTCAACTTCAATATGTTTCTTATTCCTCACCATTTCTTTGGCATCCAAACCACAACTTACCTCTTTTACCGTTTTATTTTAACAAAGTATTACAATATTAATATGATCATACTTCTTAATTCTACAGTAACTAATCTCAAATCCAAAATATCATACTAGTTTTAGACACAGTTAAATAGTCAATTCCATCACTTTCACATTCAACAAATATAATTGCATTTGAATTGTTGATACTATTGTTGGACATCTTTAAGAAAAATACAAAAAATGGTAAGCATACCCCAACAAAGTGGTAACAAAGGAAGAGGTGGCATGGCTCAATTTAAAGACAACGTATTTGTTTTGCAAGAGAGTTAAACCCTTCATGCGAGTCAGGCTTTCACAAAAAGTACCAGCAATCTGTTGTGACCATGGCTGATTGGCTAGGTCTAGCCTAGTGATGCCTCCTTTGTTTAGTACGATGAATGACGGACCAATCTTTGACTTCCTAAATCCTTATCTTACAACAGTTCATCGCTTGCCGAGATTGCTTTAAGGCATAGAGTTCTTGTTTAGTTTCAAAACAAAAGCAAATTGGTTTGTTGATATCTTCCAACCGAGTTGTGCCATGTAAACTTCATCGTCTAGAAATGCACTTGGCATTTAACTTTCTAACATCGCAATGGGCAAAATGCTTAACTACATGAGAGAGAAATAGAACCGTGAACTCATAGATCTTATTATATGTTGTAATCAAATGATTTCATAGATAAGAGGGCATCGAGATGCTCATAAGATGTAATGTTATCATTTTGTAATGTTTTTGTCTTAGACAAAAGATCCCTCTGTTTTCTCCTAATTATTCTCAAGGACATTCGTTGCCTTTGGAATCTTTTCCCATTCATCGAACCTGGTTGATTCCACTGCCTTCAAACTGTAGTTACAGGCTGTCTCTCCACACACACACACACACACACATATATGCGAAACATGCGGTCATCTTTTGAGACACATTTTTAAATGTAAACTCAGAAATAAGCTTGCTGAGTTTTTCTGATACGGTCCTGAAAACGGTCAGCTGGCCCATGTAGACTGGGAAACAAGTTGGAAAAAACTCAATCAGCAACTTGGATAAAACTTGTCCAAGTTGGTATTTTTTGTAGTAAAGTTATTTATTTAATGTAGACAAGTAAGTTCTAGGGTGGCATGTGTTATTTTATCAATATAAGGACATGCTTCTGTTTGAAAATCATGTTGTTTGAAAATCATGTTTATTCACTCTGAAGCTTACTTACAATAATTATATTGAATTTTTTAAGTGGTCTCTTCACCTGGTTCCACCGTTGACTGTGTACCTTCTCGTTATTCTTTTTGGTACAAAAAGGGGCGAAGCCTCAGTGAAGGAGCTTCATTAACTTCAAATGAATTTATTGACCACATCTTCACTGTGTATTCGTGTGGAGATGATTTCATCCTTAGTCCAACCCTTCACTGCGTCCTATCATCTTCACTGCATATGGAAAAGCCATATAAACATTCAATCAGAGTAGAAACCAAATCATTGTCATGTTATGCTGCCATGTCTTCTTAAAGAAACAAATCCAAAACAAGAGTTCCGTTTAAATTTTGTCAAATTATGCATGTCTAAATAACGTAACTCGGAGTTATCAACAATAATCGGCACGTAATTATTGGTCTTAATTGTGATATTCTTCCTTAGATTGTGAAAGATATGCCATTAATGCTATGTTTTGCTAATGTCACAACAAACCAGAAGTTTTCGTCATTTCCTAGATGATTTTATGAAAACAGAGTTGGTAACAACTGGCGTCTTATAAAAGGCCCTAGGGCTCATCCAGACATTCATCCGCACTTCCAACCTTCCAATACTCCTAGGATGCGTAGGGCACAATCCTTGATAAAGTGCTTTCTTCTCTTCCTCTTCATAATCGTTGTATAGGTTGAATGGGATTTGGTTTCAGCCGGCGGAACCACAGAAAAGACCGTAGTTTGTAAAGACAGGAAGTACCCTCGCTGCTATTTGCATCTGTTCCCAGAAACTGCCCTCAGATATGCGTGGCTGATTGTATCACCTGCAAAGGAGTATGCCGTAAGTGACCACCAAAATGTTTTGCTAATTCATGTTTAAGCACATCATCTTTTGATAGCAACTATGATTGCTTCTTTCCAAAAAGAGATGAGATGTATATGGAACAATGGAAGGATTAGTTGTCTCTAGATAGGAACATAAAATTTATAAATTAGTAAGTTCCTGTACGGTTTAAAGTAAGCACTTAAGCAATAGCATAAAATAATCAAGTTATTCTTGTAAATGGTTACAAAATAAATGAATTAGATAAATATATTTATAATGAATTTCATAATGGAAAATATTATTTGATTTGTTTATATTTTAATGACGTACTCATTTTGGTACTTATTTAAAAGAAGTTGAAAATGTCAAAATATTTTTCTCTATCAATTTTGAGATGAAAGACATAGGAGAAGCATATATTATTTTAAGTATTAGAATAATAAGGGAAGAAAATAATATAGATATTTCACAATCTTATTATATTGAAGAAGTTCCAAAGAAATTGATTAATTTGATTGTTTTCATTCTCTTCACCATTTGATATAAAAATCAAATTAGTACCAAACAAAGAGTGTCCCTTGCATTAGATGCTTGATATACTGTAACATATACTCAACTTTATATTGCATTTCAATGAGCATATTAAGCTAATATATAATTAATCTAAATAAGGACCACTGCCATGGTGTCCATCGAGTATTAAAATATAAAAAACAATTAACTTTAACTTGTCTATATCGGATGTCTTTACTTTTAGAAAAGACGGATTATCTATACCTTTTAGGAAAAACTGATTGTAAATATCTCTCAAGAAACCGGGCATTCTCTAAGAGAAGTGTGCTTCCCACTCATGAGATTTGGTGGGCTTTCTCGATGTCCTCTACAACGTTCCGAGGTGGTTTACCAATCTCCTTCTATTAGTTACGCATGAACAACTCGGTCGATCTGTGAAGAATGATAGAAGAGGTATGTATGGTTTTGTTTGAGGTTTCCTCGCAATAGGTTTCACCTGAGAGGGTTTTCACTTTTGTGTTTTTTCAGTGTCTTATATTGTGCCTGCTCCGTATTTATAGAGCAACGCTTGCTCCAAACCCCTCAGATTTTTTACTAGGCTTTCCTCTTTAGGAGACCTTATCCAGTCGGTTATGGAGCTCATCTGTAATTTATACAGAATCATACTGAAGCAAAAAGTCGGTACAAAAACACTTAATGTGCTGGAATTATAGCACAGATTGAAAAGGGAAGCACCACGTACAAGAATATATTCATCAATGCTCTCACTAACAAGGAGAATGTGACAACACTAGAGAACTTTTCAATGTATACTTAAAACATAGAACATGTCCAGAGCAAATATAATACCAAGCTATTAAAAGGCTGAATGATGAAAGTGAAACCATATGTTTGATTTGAATCATTTGATGTTCACTCACATGAACCCATCTCCATGTAATACGAATGACCAATAAGTTACAGCCTTGCAATGAAACTCTAATAGACTAATACAGAAAACCGTTCAACAATAATGAAGAAACCAAGAGATATCCATACGTATCAAACAACATTTCTTATAGAAATGAGCGAGGAAGTTATCTTTCCATCAAAAGGAAGACAGAAGCTCTGAGCGTTCTCAGACTCTTCCTGTCAAAGATGCCGAAGGAGCTGAGAGGCAGAATTCCGGTTCCTGTTGGCTTATACACAATGAATTCCTAGAGTTTGCTAGGGACACATGGAGTAACCCATGTGGCAATTATGCAAGATCTTCTTCAGCTAACCACCGTTTCGTTTCCATTTCGCCTTAATAGAATCGTCGCATCCTACCCAATGTGCCGAATGATGGATCCGTGCTCTGCCTTGTTGTAGATTGGATGCCACGGGATTCAAGATAGCTTGAAAGCGGAGCAGAGGATGCTGGAGATAAGAAGAAGGGGGAGCGGAAGATGTGGGTGAAGAATAGGGCCTTGGGGTAGAGAGAGAGAGGACAGCCGCTACAGTTGTGGGGGCGGCTAGGAAGACGCAGATGGTGGTGGCGGAGACGGAGGCCCTCTAGAGAGGATTCACGAACGTTCGAACGAATTAGGGGCCTAGGGCTTTTTATGTTGTTATGAATTGGGTTGACCCATATCCAAATGGGTCAATCCGATCCAAGAAGTATCGGGTACAGGTACATGGCATACCCAAATTTGAGTACGTGTACCCATATTCAAATACACGTATGGGTACGCCATTCGGCATATGAGTATAGAGAGAGAGAGAGAAGTAGAAAAAAACTGAGAGATACTAAACATTATCTCATTACAACTCTATTAAACGGTACGTGAATCGAGTTGTCTATCAACATTAATATGGGGTCAAAGTTACTTTTCTTACTTCACATTTAATACATAATACTACATTTTAATTTTTAAATTCAAATATTTATGATTGATCATTTTGAAGTAAGTACGAATATATACAACTATCTCTATATTAGTTAATTAGTGATTGGATCATATCAACCTCTACACATGTTCACCCATACCCATCATTGTTTTTGGCCTGCTCCCGACTTTTACGATCGTTATGGCCCATTCTCGTAACTTCTACCACAGATAGCGGTTGGATGATCAATCTAGCCATTTTTGTGATAAGGTTGTAGAGAATTGTCACCTCATCTTTACATCTCCCACTTAGCCATTAGAGCTAAATGATCTGACATACTAGTTTTCCTCCCACTTTCATGGGGTTTTCCTAGTAGTGTCATTTCATAATTGTTATTGCAATCATTACTCGTTGTGTAGTTTTCTACCTACACAATAATCAAAACATATCTCAAGCCCACGTTTGTAGAATGTTTTGAGAAGAGATTTTTTGTTATGCCTTTTATCAAGGGGTCTGCCAACATATCATGAGTTGGCATGTATGAGATGGATATTTTCTTTCTCATAACCATATCATGAACATAGTGGTATTTCACCATTATATGCTTGCTTTTAGAGTTGTTAGCTTCACTCTTGATTAAAGTAATTATTGTATTATTGTCACAATAAATGACAACTGACTCGTCGGTTATTTTCAACTTCAAATCTCGTATGAAGGAGCTTATCTAGACAACACTCATTGCAATCATACAGCAAACTACATACTTAGTTTCTTGTGTATGCAATGCTACATAGCATTGTTTCTTACATGTCAAATAAATGACTCGACCTTCAAATAAGAATATTTATCTCGATGTTGATTTGCTGTCATTTTTTCTTCCAACAAAGTCATCATCTAAGTATCCTACCACTTTTAGTTCATTTGCTTGAAAACATAATTTCAAGTCTTTTTTTTTATATATCTTAAGATCCTTTTTTATAACTATTCAATGCTTCCATCCAGGATTACTTTGATATCTACTTAGAAGAGCAACAACGAAGCTTATATCAGGTATTGTACATAGCATAACGTACATCAAGCTACCCACAACTTGCGTATAAGGAACGTTAGGCTTATCATCTCCTTCACCGAGACAATCAGATTTGCTTAGTTTGACCCCTTTTGCAATTGGTGTAGTAGTAGACTTTCATTCATCTATTTTAAACTTCTTGAGGATATAGTCAATATATCTCGCCTGACTTAGGCATAAGAGTTTAGATTCTCTATCTTGAGAAATCTTTATACCTAGGATATAGGATCTTTCTCCATATCCTTCATTTCAAACCTTGAGTTTAACCATGACTTGGTTTTGACAATCATCTCGTTGTCATTCCTAGTAAACAATATGTTATCTACATATAAATATAAGATGACAAAGTGGCACCCACTGTTCCAAACACATATACAATGATCAAACTCATTAGCCACAAACCCAAGTTCAATAATGACATTTTGAAAAGTCAAATACCATTGGCGTGGTAACTATTTAAGGTTATATAGGGATTTTCTCAACCTATATAATTTGTCTTGTTAGCCTTCAACTATATATCCTTTGGGTTGTTGCATATATATAATTTCATCTAAATCTCTATTTAAAAAAGTTGTCTTTATATCTAACTGATGTAAATCTAAATCATGATATGCAAATATTGTCAAGATTATTTTGATGGATGCAAATTTCACAACAGGAGAATATGTCTGAATATAATCTATCATCTCCTTTTACAAAAAATCTTTTGCAATCAACCTCACTTTAAACTTGTTGATTGAACCATCGACCTTATATTTTTTTTTCATAACCTATTTACAGCCTATGACCTTTATTCCTTTTGACAAATCAGATAGTTCCCAGACTTAGTTTTTCTCAATGAATTCAATTTTCTCATCCATGGCTTTCTCATAGTTTGTTGCTTTCAATGAGTTTATAGCTTACTTATAAGTTAAATTATCAGTCAACTCATCTAAATCCACCGAATTGCAGATTTTTTCTACAAGATAAGTGTCATAATCCTTTAAGTAGGATAATGTGGTCTTAGGCCTTTTATGTCCACTTAAAGTTTCAGTTGACTCAGGAAGATCTTCTATGGGTTTAAATGATAATTGATCTAGGTCTACTAGATCGTCAACATAATCATCATTATTCTCTAATATGTCATTCTTAGTATCTTATAAGAAATCAACATCTCTATTCTCTATCAATCCTTGGTCCTTATGATAAAATTGATATCCCTTTGAGCCTTTAGGATATCTAATAAATATACATCTTAAGGACCTGTTGTCTAGCTTATCTCTAAACCGATCAAGGATCTTGACATTAGCAATAGATCCCCACCTCTTGAGAGGGTTTTCTTCCAAACCACATCTATTGAGTATATAAACTGTTATACTTATTACTTCTCCCCAAAATATCATTGATAGAGAGGTATCTATTAACATTGACCTTATCATGTTTAGTAAGGCTATGTTGTATCTTTCAACTATACCATTTTGTTGAGGTGTCTTGAGCATTGCATTTTGCTTTGAAATACCAAAGTATTTACAGAATTCCAAAAATTATGCAGAGATAAATTCTCCACCTCTATTTGATCTTAAGACTTTAATTGAATGTCCTAGTTGATTTTCAACTTTCTGTTTATATTTTTTAAATACTTTAAGTGTCTTAGATTTATGTGCTAGGAGATATATATATATATATATATATATATATATATATATGTGTGTGTGTGTGTGTGTATCTCGAGTAATCATTGATAAAGATTATAAAATAAACTTTTTCTCGATTGCTCCCTACTCTAAAGGGTCTATATAAATCAGTGTGAATGATTTTCAACATTGTTGTGACTCTTGTTATCTCTTTGGAAAAAACTTTTCTTGTCATTTTTTTTTATACAAGCTTCACACTTACTGAAAGTGTTCCTCAAATTTTGGTAGTAAGTCAAAATTTGATAATTTCTTCAATTTTTCCAAACTTATACGGTTAGGTGTTTATACCATACATTCACATCAACATTAAAGGCACAATCAATATAAGCAGAAGAACTTTTATTTTCATTGACTTTCAACTTGAACAATCCATTTTCTACATCAAATTCTTTAGAAAAAAATACTCCCATATTTTTACACAGTTACTTTGCAGGAACAAACCTAACCACAAAACCTTTCTTCACTAAGGTAGGGACCGAAACCAGATTGCGCCATATAAATGACACAATCAATACAACTAGTGTGTCTTATAAAAAAAATTTAAAGGACCTAGTTCCCAAAACATCTGACAAAGTATTATTTCCCATGTATACTCGATGTTTTCCTAGTTTTTACTCCTTTAGATCCATTGATCCTTCCTTTCTCTTTGAGATGTGCCTATCGCTCCTCAGCCATTCCACCAACCAGTCATCGAGCAAGTGGTTCATGTATAGACATTTTGATATCACGCAGATTATGTCCTACTACTCTGATTATTCGAGTTGTGGGTTGTTTCCTCCACTCTTCTTGTTGCGGCAATCACTCTTATAGTGTCCCATTTTTTTACAATAGAAACACTTGACTCGAGAAGTTGTTTCCTGCGATTTCTTAAAAAATTAATACCATTTTTATTATTTTTGTCAAACTTCTTGTTTGGTTTATTTATCCTTTGGTTGGGCTTGGAGCTCGACCTTATCTCATCTAACACTACTAACAATTTCTATTTTATGTTTTGGTTCATGTGTTTTTGTTCAATTGCTAGTTTTAGGGGCAATTAAAAAGGTTTATTTAAGGCCCTAGTCTAAGGGTAGTAGTGACCATGTTCCATGATGGAGAAAGACTGTTTAGTATGCTGGATATCTGTATCGATTCTAGGATGACTGATTTGGCTACAATTAATTCTCTTTCAATTATCAGCATATGGTTCACATATTCCACTACATTGTCTCCTTCTTTCATTTTATAGGAGTTATATTTTTGCAATAGTAACAGAACATGTAGTTTATCTGTAGTTTCGTATTTGATTGTTATTGAGTCAAACAACTCTTTTGCAGTCTTGAATTCTTTGAAGACCCTTATCAGATCATCCTCCATGTATGTTAATATGGCGTTCTTACTAACGTGTAATCTTTTAAAAAATATTTTGTACATTTTTTTTGTTGCTCTATGGCGTCAGGTGGTAGTGGACGCATTGTTTCCTTAAGAACATACTCTACACCTTCAAGTGTTAGAGTTAACGAGATTCATCTTTTTTATGTTTGCAAGTTTAGACCATTTAATTTTTCTGTCTTTATCAGTTCATATACACATTCTACAATTTATTTTTAGGCAAAATTAACAAATAAACAGTCTAGAAGCAAAATATTTACCAAGCAACAAACAAAAGATAGTAAAATTTTAATTAATATAATGCACAATATCCAAATACTGAACTTTAAATAACTCATGGTACTTAAAAACTAGTTTTGTGCAAGTTTTAAACATCATTTTGAGTTTTAATAACCTAATTCTATTGTAGAATCAAATTAGGAATAAATCTATAATTTTCTCAAAAAAATTCTACATCCTATAAGTTCCCAAAACACCAGGGGTAAAACTATAATTTTATCTATTTGTTCGGTTTTGTAATTTTTCAAAAAGACCAAGGGAAGAACAATAAAATTGGTATTTGGTTTTATAAAAAATTTGACATTAATTGGGGGTAAATCCATAATTTTACCCTTGAGTTCGAATTTATAAATATTCAAAAAGACAAGGGCAACCTTGTCTTTTAACATAGTGGTAGAACTGTGAATTTGCTATCAAGTAGGGACAACAAAGTAATTTACCCTCTTGGTATTTTATAATTTTAAAAAATGGTCAGAGGGTAACTCAGTCTTTTCACTGCCCGTTTAAGGGTAAAACTGTATTTTTACCCAAAAATATCTAGATATCTTCATAATTTAACCCTATGGCAAATTATAATTTCGAAAATCGAATAGGAGCAAAACAAACTTTTTAATTTGACGCATGAGCGGTTTTGCAAAACCGTTGGTTTCCACCCACGATTTTCCGAAACCAATGACGGTTTCGCCGCTCGTATAAAGGGAGGTGAGAGAGAGAACGAATGAGAGAGAAACCAGAGAGGGTGGTCTGCCTCTCCTCCGCTTGCAGTCTCGCTTACGATTGGCCTGCGGCTGCATGAGTCTTTCCTTTCGTCTGACCATAGGCCGCCAGGGACTTTGTCTTTTGTTGGCTCTTGAGTTGCCTGACTCTTCCCATTCAACTAGCGTAAGGCCACCAGGGTTTGCCTTTTGTTGGTTCTTCAGTTGCCTAGGTTTTTCCTTTCGGCTCACCCCAAGCTACCAAGCTCTTTCCCTTTCGTTTCTATATTTCTTTTTCGTTTATCTTGTCGATTTGTTTTTTGACTATCTTAGGCAACAAATTGTGGTTTTGAACCGTATTTCGGCACAGGTGTTTTATTTTCTTTCTTTTCTATATATATTTTCTTCTCTTTTTTTTAGAGAAATTTAACCGTGTACCTGTTTTATAGGATGAACGAGGCCTTGATACCACTGATGAGATCTGGTGGGCTTTCTCGATGTCCTTTGTAACGTTTCGAGGTGGTTTACCAGCCTCCTTTTGTCTGGTATGCAGCAACAACTCGGTCGATCTGTGAAAAATGATAGAAGAATAGGTACGTATGGTTTTGTTTGAGGCTTCCTCGCAGTAGGTTTCGCCTGAGAGGGTTTTCACTTTCATGTTTTCTCAATGTCTGGTATTGTGCGTTGCTCTATATTTATAGAGCATCGCCTACTCCAAACTCCCTCAGATTCTCTACTGGGCTTTCCTCTTTAGCAGCCCTTATCCGATCAGTTATGGAGCTCATCAGTAACCGACCAATTGTTACAGTTGTTATAGTTGTTACTGTTGTTACGGCCCATTCTTGTAATCCCTTCCACAAATAGCGGTTAGATGGTCAGTTCAACCATTTCTGTGCTAAAGTTGCCGAGAATGGTCACCTCAGCTTTACACCCACAACCACATCCTCTGTTTCAAATGCTTCATTGTCGTTTGTTGTTTGAGGTTTGATCACGATAGACTCTTTTTCTCTATTCACATATGTTCCATTGATATTATTCTGTTTTCTTCTCGTTGGAGGAAAATAAGAAGGATTCGTATCTCTCTCTACCTAAATGTGAAATGACCTTTTCTTTGATTTCTTTGTGTGCTTCCCAAACATTTTTGCTCGATAAAGGGAGTATATGTGTGTATCAACAAACCCGCTAGTTTCTGAAGCAGGCAAATTTATGTAACACTAGATTTCAGATAAATACATGATAAATTTCTATGTAAGCGGTACCTTTGGATTAAGATATCCTAATTCTACTCGAGATTAAATCAGGTTTGATTAATCAATCACTTGTAAATGCTAATCCAATCATGTACAATTAAACTGCATTTTTCATAGATGTGCTAATTTAAACTGTACTTTAATTTCATCAAGAAATTTGTCAAATCTAACCCGACTCACTGATTTCATCACGCAATTGGACCCATGACCCAAATCAAGTTCTTTCACAGCCCAGTTTTCCCTCCTGCTTCTAAGTCACAGACACGAGAAAATTAGGTATTGTTATTCGCACACGACCCTCCAATATACCTTGTTAAATGATTAGAAGCCTGTTTTGATGTTTTAGCATAGTAATATTTAGCCAACCCACATATAAAATAATAATATAACAATTTAAGTTAAAATAAATTGATGACCATCTTTATGTGAGAAGGACACCTCAAAACTGTAGAACGTGTCATGCCACTCTTGCGAAAAGTCCCACATCTAACTGGGATCACCATCAGAAAGGCATGCTATATGGTCCTTGTTTGGATATGAATCTTCAATCTCGTGTCTAGTGTTGTCTTGTATTGAGTCATGTACGAGTCCGAATTGTATCTGGTTTTTCTGACAAGGACACGCTACTAAAAAGGGGTCGTTATTTTGTTCCAAATTATGAAACACGGTAATGTTTGAAGTAACCCATACGTATTAGAAGCCGAAAACTTTAAGAAAACTCCATGAAAATACTTTTCTAGAGTTTTTTATTTTTTTCTTTAACACTAAAAGAAAAGGAAAGTCAACCTATCAAACTCTCTCTTTGAATCCGAAACCCTATCATCACTGCCACCTCTTACTGCAGTTTTTGCTCAGCTAAAGAATTAAACCTTAAGCATTTGGCTCTCGTTTTCAATATAAAATCCTACTGTTGTCTCTCTTTTTTTTTATAGAATCAGCATGAATAGAGAGGCGCAATTCATGATGATAATGATGCTTAAAAGTTTTTTATATTTATCCATTTAATACAATTAAAATTAAATTTATTATTGAAATGTACAATGGAATTCTGTTTTCATTTATTATATATATATATATATATATATATATATATCGCCGTTTTCTTGTTTTCTAAGTGTCCAAGATTCATCGTTTCGTGTATCCCGCCGTATCCGGTTCCGTTTTCGTTTCCGTCCGTGTAACATAGGTTCCAAACGCAGGAACCCGTCGCGCAAAGTGCGTTTGTCACACAATTCGAGACAGAGAGAGAGAGAGAGAGAGAGAGAGAGAGAGAGAGAGAGAGAGGGGTTTAAGGCATTTAGAGGGAGAGGGGTTTATGCAGTCACCGTTGTCTGCTTCACCGCCTTTTTCATCACTCCGTTGTGTCAGATTCTTGAATGGGAGGATTTCTCCCTCTGTTTGGATCGAAATGGGGAAAAAGAGGTCTGCCGCCGACTCGGACGCCGAATCTCAACACTCAAACTCCGTCTCCTCCCCTTCTTCCATGGGCAAAGACCACATCCATTACTTCGACGTCTATGGACCAGAGGTAACCCCCTTCTCTCTCTCTCTCTCTCGGATTTGTACAAATTGATGGGGTTTTCCCCTGGTTAACAGAGAGGGGGCGGTGTATGTATAGTGGGTTTCTCTTATCTTTCTTCTTTTCTTTGGGTTTGGTTAACTGTGAGCGCTGTTTCCTTTCCCATAACGTTTTATTGAGATATTGATGCCAACCAATCCAAAACCAAGTTTTTTCCCACACTAAGTGGGGTCGAGTACGTGGATTCTTAGTCGTACATGGATTTCTAGCCGCCAATGAGCTCAATTTTGTAGCATATTAGTATTTAACTCCAAAAGGGACGATCATTTTTTAATTTTTCTTCCACAACTTTAACACTCTAGAGGCCTTTGGCTCAGTGTTCACTGTCCAAATTCTCATGTGAGATCGACGTGTCCGCCTTTGCAAATGTCTGGACTACCTTAAGCGACTTTCTCTCGTTTTTCTTTTATCTCAATTTTGGTACCACCTTCTTCTAAAGTGCTGGGAGGAAACAATTTTACGTAATCCTGCTTTTGTGGACTTAAATTGCTAATATCACACAAGATCAAGCTCGTCAGCGACTAAGAATCCATGTAGGCGACCCCACTTAGTGTGGTAAAAGGCTTAGTTTCGGTTTTTATGCCACGTCAACCCTTTTTGGATGGCTGTGTATGCTTGGGACGGTTTTAAGAATAACCACCAAGATGAGATGCTACTATACGACTCGAAATACCACTCTGCCAATTTTGTCCCCGAGTGTCAGGTCCCAATTCATGGTTTTTGTCAAGAACTACCTTTCCGCTTTCATGTTGTTGGAGCACCACCATTAGGGATCATCTCTTACGCAAAATCTGTCCCCATCCACTACTTTTGTGGAAATCCCTATTCTCCAAGAACATAAGTTTGTCATGAATACAGCCGTTTATATCAATGTCTGGAAATGTTTACCTGTTTAAACAGACCGTAATTTTATTTGTTGTAATTTGATCACATCCTGGTCACTTTGGTTTGTCATTGATAATAGAGAGTCTGGTCTAAATACACATGCAGTAGTGCCACTTTTCTCACACCATTTTTGGACATGCAGGCAAAAGCAGAAGCTATCATCAAGACTCCAACAGCCAAGTCAACACTAAATCTGGAGGTCCACTTATTTATCAATTGAAATACATTAATAATGTTTCCAATACTATGATATCTAATACTTCCTTTTTAATAATATACAGGACATTCAAGGGCTTGTCACTTGGGTTCTGGGAGAAGGTGTTATGCCAACATGGGTATTTATAAAAGTAATTATCTTTTATAAACTTTTAAGGTTATTTTACCTTTCCATTACAATGACGGAGTGCATTGCCCAACATGACTTTAAGCCTTTAACTTTCTGAAGCATTCAACTCCAGCTTGAATATTTGCTCTTGCTTAATGGTCAAAATATATCTTTTCTGTATTAAAGTACTTTAAAGAGCTTTCCATAGTGGCTTTCTTGTCAGCACAACATGCCGCTAGTAGCGGCAGTCCAGTCAATCAATCAACCACACCAGAATCTAAATCATTGAAGCAGCCATTATAGAGCAACATTTTAGTTCTCTCTGCATGCATGGAGTTGAATATGTATATCATAGATGGTAGACGAACAATGTAACTTCTCTTACCTATCATCTAGATCCGTGAATTCTTGCCTTACCTATATCGTCTGGATGGTCAGTACTCTCTGAGTAGCTGCACGTTCTCTTAATTCTTAACTCATTAACTTTTGACAGAAACCAAAACCAAGGCTTTCTTACCCCAAATATGCTGCCAAAAAGTTATACACTTGACATATAACCATTCCTTGGATAACCTTTGGTAGTGGCATTTTGCATCGTTATGTTGTATTTAGTTGAACTCTGGCATGGCCTATTCCAAGCCCTGATGCGAAAGGAAGAGGGTTGCGTTAGGCTTTCAACAAAGAGTGTTAAACTTTGTTGGATTTACTACCATGGGTTCTAGATATTATGGAAAGTCTCCTCTTAGTGATGCATGATAGAGCCCGAGTGAAAAGTAAGCAATAGCCTTCACATCTTTGTCCGGATATAGTGAATCAATTATAAAAGGGTTCTTATATCATATACGGGTGTGGGTAAAAAAGTTAGTCACAATATTGCTACTCAAATATAGTGAACAAATTGCAAAGATGGTCTATGTATTTTGAGTATGGATGGATTGTGAGGATAAGGAAGCTAGTTTTGGATAATAAGATTTATACATTAGTACTTGGAATATCATACCATTGACTTGTAAGCCAATGAAGGTGGTAGATAAATTCACATTCTATGTTTAGAAAAGACAAAGTGGGTTGGAGAAAAAGCTAAGGAGATTAAAAATATAGGATTTTTAAATTATGGTACTTAGAAAAATAAAAGGCTTGAAACAGAGATGGTATTATTGTAAATAAGGATTTAGAGGATAGTGTAGAAAATATACATCTACATGATGTGACCGAATTATGTTGGTGAAATTAGTATTAGGAGCAGAGGCTTTGATATGGTTCGTCCTTGTGTAAGGTGGGTTGAAGAAAAGTTAAGAAGATTGAAAACACAAGTTTTAAATTATGTACTCAATAAAAAGAAAAAGTTTCAAATGGAGTTTGTATTATTGTAAATAAGGATTTAAATGATAGTGTACTAAATGGAATAATATGGTCAATATTTATATTAGGAAAATGGCAAAAGATATGTTAAGTGAACGGAGGGGAGGCGTGCTAGACACAAAGAAAGCTTGGTGGGGGCAAAGCTTGTGTAATAAAAAATTAAGGCACAAAGTATATGTTATAAATTGCATTATGCAAACAAGATTGATGAAACTTGAGAGACTTATAAAAAGGCAAAGAAAGAAGCGACGAAGATCGTCAATAAAGCAAAAGTCAAAACTTGAAAAGATATATATATATATATATATATATATATAATAGTGTTGTTTGTACCATATCACATCATGTATCATTTTGCTTCACGAGACAGGTGTATCGTATGGTGAATTTAAAAAAAAATAGTTTTAAAATAAAAAATAGAGGAAAATTTAAAAAATCATGGCAATTCTAAACAATTCCTTATAATTCAAAAGTTAAGTAAACATTAATCATTCACCATTCAAATTTCATTGTATAAGCATTTAAGCAGTATACCTTTATTATTAAAGTTTAAACAAGTAGCAAAATTAAAACTTTTATAATTGAAAAATAAAGAATTACATGTTTAATCAAGATCATCAACTAAATAATCTTCTCTTCTTCTCCTTGTTCTTCATCACCATCTTCATTAGCAAAATCAATATCATTATCCCCTTGTTGATGTTTGCACTCCTTCCAAATTGATCCACTAAATGTCTTCTTTAGTTAGGAGTGTATTTGCTTTGTCATTTTTCATAATCCATTCCTCTAATATATCAAAAATACCAAGACTTACTTGATCAAATTAGTTCTCATACCTACTTGAGTTTAACTTTTTTAATTGCCTGCAAGAATGATAAGTAAATAAAAATTAAAACTAAAAATTTCAAGAATAAAAACTTAATAAATTGAAAGATTGAATTGAATACTTAATCAATAAGTAATCCTTAATTACCTTTATTGAAACCATATGTTGCAACGGATGAAAACTAAGTCATTATGCCGCTTATGTTAACCTGTTGTGTTTTCTGTATGGATATGTTCAACGATAGTTTGATTCCTTTCGCAATCAGTTGCACTATAGGTTTCACTTAGAACCCTTATTATAAAATCTCTTAAGTTTGGTTCATCACTTCTAAATCGGGTTCACCAAACATCTTACAAAAAAGGACAAACTGATTGTAAATATCTCTCAAGAAACCGGGCATTCTCTAAGAGAAGTGTGCTTCCCACTCATGAGATTTGGTGGGCTTTCTCAATGTCCTCTACAACGTTCCGAGGTGGTTTACCAATCTCCTTCTATTAGTTACGCATGAGCAACTAGGTCGATCTGTGAAGAATGATAGAAGAGGTATGTATGGTTTTGTTTGAGGTTTCCTCGCAGTAGGTTTCACCTGAGAGGGTTTTCACTTTTGTGTTTTTTCTGTGTCTTATACTGTGCGCTGCTCCGTATTTATAGAGCAACGCTTGCTCCAAACCCCCTCAAATTTTTTACTAGGCTTTCCTCTTTAGGAGACCTTATCCAGTCGGTTATGGAGCTCATCTGTAATTTATACAGAATCATATTGAAGCAAAAAGTCAGTACAAAAACACTTAATGTACTGGAATTATAGCACAGATTGAAAAGGGAAGCACCACGTACAAGAATATATCCATCAATGCTCTCACTAACAAGGAGAATGTGACAACACTAGAGAACTTTTCAATGTATACTTAAAACATAGAACATGTCCAGAGCAAATATAATACCAAGCTATTAAAAGGCTGAATGATGAAAGTGAAACCATATGTTTGATTTGAATCATTTGATGTTCACTCACATGAACCCATCTCCGTGTAATACGAATGACCAATAAGTTACAGCCTTGCAATGAAACTCTAATAGACTAATACAGAAAACCGTTCAACAATAATGAAGAAACCAAGAGATATCCATACGTATCAAACAACATTTCTTATAGAAATGAGCGAGGAAGTTATCTTTCCATCAAAAGGAAGACAGAAGCTCTGAGCATTCTCAGACTCTTCATGTCGAAGATGCCGAAGGAGCTGAGAGGCAGAATTCCGGTTCCTGTTGGCTTCTACACAATGAATTCCTAGAGTTTGCTAGGGACACATGGAGTAACCCATGTGGCGATTATGCAAGATCTTCTTCAGCTAACCACCGTATTGTTTCCATTTCGCCTTAATAGAATCGTCGCGTCCTACCCAATGTGCCGAATGATGGATCCGTGCTCTGCCTTGTTGTGGATTGGATGCCACGGGATTCGAGATAGCTTGAAAGCGGAGCAGAGGATGCTGGAGATAAGAAGAAGGGGGAGCGGAAGATGTGGGTGAAGAATAGGGCCTTGGGGTAGAGAGAGAGAGAGGACCGCCGCTACAGTTGTGGGGGCAGCTAGGAAGACGCAGATGGTGGTGGCGGAGACAGAGGCCCTCTAGAGAGGATTCACGAACGTTCGAACGAATTAGGGGCCTAGGGCTTTTTATGTTGTTATGAATTGGGTTGACCCATATCCGAATGGGTCAATCCGATCCAAGAAGTATCGGGTACGGGTACGTGGCGTACCCAAATTTGAGTACGTGTACCCGTATTCAAATACACGTATGGGTATGCCATTCGGCATATGAGTATAGAGAGAGAGAGAGAGAGAAGTAGAAAAAAACTGAGAGATGCTAAACATTATCTCATTACAACTCTATTAAACGGTATGTGAATCGAGTTGTCTATCAACATTAATATGGGGTCAAAGTTACTTTTCTTACTTCACATTTAATACATAATACTACATTTTAATTTTTAAATTCAAATCTTTATGATTGATCATTTTGAAGTAAGTATGAGTATATACAACTATCTCTATATTAGTTAATTAGTGATTGGATCATATCAACCTCTACACATGTTCACCCATACCCATCATTGTTTTTGGCCTGCTCCCGACTTTTACGATCGTTATGGCCCATTCTCGTAACTTCTACCACAGATAGCGGTTGGATGACCAATCTAGCCGTTTTTGTGATAAGGTTGCAGAGAATTGTCACCTCATCTTTACATCTCCCACTTAGCCATTAGAGCCAAATGATCTGACATACTAGTTTTCCTCCCACTTTTATGGGGTTTTCCTAGTAGTGTCATTTCATGATTGCTATTGCAATCATTACTCGTTGTGTAGTTTTCTACCTACACAATAATCAAACATATCTCAAGCCCACGTTTGTAGCATGTTTTGAGAAGAGATCTTTTGTTATGCCTTTTGTCAAGGGGTCTGCCAACATATCATGAGTTGGCATGTATGAGATGGATATTTTCTTTCTCATAACCATATCATGAACATAGTGGTATTTCACCATTATATGCTTGCTTTTAGAGTTGTTAGCTTCACTCTTGATTAAAGTAATTATTGTATTATTGTCACAATAAATGACAACTGACTGGTCGGTTATTTTCAACTTCAAATCTCGTATGAAGGAGCTTATCTAGACAACACTCATTGCAATCATACAGCAAACTACATACTTAGTTTCCTGTGTATGCAATGCTACATAGCGTTGTTTCTTACATGTCAAATAAATGACTCGACCTTCAAATAAGAATATTTATCCCGATGTTGATTTGCTGTCATTTTTTCTTCCAACAAAGTCAGCATCTAAGTATCCTACCACTTTTAGTTCATTTGCTTGAAAACATAATTTTAAGTCTTTAGTTTCTTTGATATATCTTAAGATCCTTTTTTACAACTATTCAATGCTTCCATCCAGGATTACTTTGATATCTACTCAGAAGAGCAACAACGAAGCTTATATCAGGTATTGTACATAGCATAACATATATCAAGCTACCCACAACTTGCGTATAAGGAACGTTAGGCTTATCATCTCCTTCACCGAGACAATCAAATTTGCTTAGTTTGATCCCTTTTGCAACTGGTGTAGTAGTAGACTTTCATTCACCTATTTTAAACTTCTTGAGGATATAGTCAATATATCTCTCCTGACTTAGGCATAAGAGTTTAGATTCTCTATCTTGAGAAATCTTTATACCTAGGATATAGGATCTTTCTCCATATCCTTCATTTCAAACCTTGAGTTTAACCATGACTTGGTTTTGACAATCATCTCGTTGTCATTCCTAGTGAACAATATGTTATCTACATATAAAGATAAGATGACAAAGTGGCACCCACTGTTCCAAACACATATACAATGATCAAGCTCATTAGCCACAAACCCAAGTTCAATAATGACATTTTGAAAAGTCAAATAATATTGGCGAGGTAACTATTTCAGGTTATATAGGGATTTTCTCAACCTATATAATTTGTCTTGTTAGCCTTCAACTATATATCCTTTGGGTTGTTGCATATATATGATTTCATCTAAATCTCCATTTAAAAAAGTTGTCTTTATATCTAACTGATGTAAATCTAAATCATGATATGCAAATATTATCAAGATTATTCTGATGGATGCAAATTTCACAACAGGAGAATATGTCTGAATATAATCTATCATCTTCTTTTACAAAAAAACCTTTTGCAATCAACCTCACTTTAAACTTGTTGATTGAACCATCAACCTTATATTTCTTTTTCATAACTCATTTACAGCCTATGACCTTTATTCCTTTTGACAAATCAGCTAGTTCCCAGACTTAGTTTTTCTCAATGGATTCAATTTTCTCATCCATGGCTTTCTCATAGTTTGTTGCTTTCGATAAGTTTATAGCTTACTTATAAGTTAAATTATCAGTCAACTCATCTAAATCCACCGAATTGCAGATTTTTTCTACAAGATAAGTGTCATAATCCTTTAAGTAGGATAATGTGGTCCTAGGCCTTTTATGTCCACTTAAAGTTTCAGTTGACTCAGGAAGATCGTCTATGGGTTTAAATGATAATTGATCTAGGTCTACTAGATCGTCAACATAATCATCATTATTCTCTAATATGTCATTCTTAGTATCTTATAAGAAATCAACATCTCTATTCTCTATCAATCCTTGGTCCTTATGATAAAATCGATATCCCTTTGAGCCTTTAGGATATCTAATAAATATATATCTTAAGGACCTGTTGTCTAGCTTATCTCTAGACTGATCAAGGATCTTGACATTAGCAATAGATCCCCACCTCTTGAGAGGGTTTTCTTCCAAACCACATCTATTGAGTATATAAACTGTTATACTTATTACTTCTCCCCAAAATGTCATTGATAGAGAGGTATCTATTAACATTGACCTTATCATGTTTAGTAAGGCTATGTTGTATCTTTCAGCTATACCATTTTGTTGAGGTGTCTTGAGCATTGCATTTTGCTTTGAAATACCAAAGTATTTACAGAATTTCAAAAATTATGCAGAGATAAATTCTCCACCTCTATTTGATCTTAAGACTTTAATTGAATGTCCTAGTTGGTTTTCAACTTTCTGTTTATATTTTTTAAATACTTTAAGTGTCTTAAGTTTATGTGCTAGGAGATATATATATATATATGTGTGTGTGTGTGTGTGTGTGTATATCTCAAGTAATTATTGATAAAGATTATAAAATAAACTTTTTCTCGATTGCTCCCTACTCTAAAGGGTCCATATAAATCAGTATGAATGATTTTCAACATTTTTGTGACTCTTGTTATCTCTTTGAAAAAAACTTTTCTTCTCATTTTTTTTTATACAAGCTTCACACTTACTGAAAGTGTTCCTCAAATTTTGGCAATAAGTCAAAATTTGATAATTTCTTCAATTTTTTCAAACTTATATGGCTAGGTGTTTATACCATACATTCACATCAACATTAAAGGCACAATCAATATAAGTAGAAGAACTTTCATTTTCATTGACTTTCAACTTGAACAATCCATTTTCTACATCAAATTCTTTAGAAAAAAACACTCTCCCATATTTTTACACAGTTACTTTGCAGGAACAAACCTAACCACAAAACCTTTCTTCACTAATGTAGGGACCGAAACCAGATTGCGCTATATAGATGACACAATCAATACAACCAGTGTGTCTTATAAAAAAAATTTAAAGGACCTAGTTCCCAAAACATCTGACAAAGTATTATTTCCCATGTATACTCGATGTTTTCCTAGTTTTTACTCCTTTAGATCCATTGATCCTTCCTTTCTCTTTGAGATGTGCCTGTCGCTCCTCAGCCATTCCACCAACCAGTCATCGAGCGAGTAGTTCATGTATAGACATTTTGATATCACGCAGATTATGTCCTACTACTCTGATTGTTCGAGTTGTGGGTTGTTTCCTCCACTCTTCTTGTTGCGGCAATCACTCTTATAGTGTCCCATTTTTTTACAATAGAAACACTTGACTCGAGAAGTTGTTTCCTACGATTTCTTAAAAAATTAATACCATTTTTATTATTTTTGTCAAACTTTTTGTTTGGTTTATTTATCCTTTGGTTGGGCTTGGAGCTCGACCTTATCTCATCTAACACTACTAACAATTTCTATTTTATGTTTTGGTTTATGTGTTTTTGTTCAGTTGCTAGTTTTAGGGGCAATTAAAAAGGTTTATTTAAGGCCCTAGTCTAAGGGTAGTAGTGACCATGTTCCATGATGGAGAAAGATTGTTTAGTATGCTGGATATCTGTATCGATTCTAGGATGACTGATTTGGCTACAATTAATTCTCTTTCAATTATCAGCATATGGTTCATATATTCCACTACATTATCTCCTTCTTTCATTTTATAGGAGTTATATTTTTGCAATAGTAACAGAACATGTAGTTTATGTGTAGTTTTGTATTTGATTGTTATTAAGTCAAACAACTCTTTTGCGGTCTCGAATTCTTTGAAGACCCTTATTAGATCATCCTCCATGTATGTTAATATGACGTTCTTGCTAACGTGTAATCTTTTAAAAATATTTTGTACATTTTTTTTGTTGCTCTATGGCGTCAGGTGGTAGTGGGTACACTGTTTCCTTAAGAACATACTCTACACCTTCAAGTGTTAGAGTTAACAAGATTCATCTTTTTTATGTTTGCAAGTTTAGACCATTTAATTTTTCTGTCTTTATCAGTTCATATACACATTCTAGAATTCATTTTTAGGCAAAATTAACAAATAAACAGTCTAGAAGCAAAATATTTACCAAGCAACAAACAAAAGATAGTAAAATTTTAATTAATATAATGCACAATATCCAAATACTGAACTTTAAATAACTCATGGTACTTAAAAACTAGTTTTGTGCAAGTTTTAAACATCATTTTGAGTTTTAATAACCTAATTCTATTGTAGAATCAAATTAGGAATAAATCTATAATTTTCTCAAAAAAATTCTACATCCTATAAGTTCCCAAAACACCAGGGGTAAAACTATAATTTTATCTATTTGTTCGGTTTTGTAATTTTTCAAAAAGACCAAGGGAAGAACAGTAAAATTTGTGTTTGGTTTTATAAAAAATTTGACATTAATTGGGGGTAAATCCATAATTTTACCCTTGAGTTCGAATTTATAAATATTCAAAAAGACAAGGGCAACCTTGTCTTTTAACATAGTGGTAGAACTGTGAATTTGCTATCAAGTAGGGACAACAAAGTAATTTACCCTCTTGATATTTTATAATTTTAAAAAATGGCCAGAGGGTAACTCAGTCTTTTCACCGCCCGTTTAAGGGTAAAACTGTATTTTTACCCAAAAATATCTAGATATCTTCATAATTTAACCCTATGGCAAATTATAATTTCAAAAATCGAACAGGAGCAAAACAAACTTTTTAATTTGATGCATGAGCGATTTTGCAAATGGTTTCCACCCACGATTTTCCGAAACCAATGACGGTTTCGCCGCTCGTATAAAGGGAGGTGAGAGAGAGAACGAATGAGAGAGAAACCAGGGAGGGGTGGTCTGCCTCTCCTCCGCCTGCAGTCTCGCTTACGATTGGCCTGCGACTGCATGAGTCTTTCCTTTTGTCTGACCACAGGCCGCCAGGGACTTTGCCTTTGGTTGGCTCTTGAGTTGCCTGACTCTTCCCATTCAGCTAGCGTAAGGCCACCAGGGTTTGCCTTTTGCTGGTTCTTTAGTTGCCTAGGTTTTTCCTTTCGGCTCACCCCAAGCTACCAGGCTCTTTCCCTTTCGTTTCTATATTTCTTTTTCGTTTATCTTGTCGATTTGTTTTTTGACTATCTTAGGCAACAAATTGTGGTTTTGAACAGTATTTCGGCACAAGTGTTTTATTTCCTTTCTTTTCTATATATATTTTCTTCTCTTTTTTTTAGAGAAATTTAACCATGTACCTGTTTTATAGGATGAACGAGGCCTTGATACCACTGATGAGATCTGGTGGGCTTTCTCGATGTCCTTTGTAACGTTTCGAGATGGTTTACCAGCCTCCTTTTGCCTGGTATGCAGCAACAACTCGGTCGATCTGTGAAAAATGATAGAAGAATAGGTATGTATGGTTTTGTTTGAGGTTTCCTCACAGTAGGTTTCGCCTGAGAGGGTTTTCACTTTCATGTTTTTTCAATGTCTTGTATTGTGCATTGCTTTGTATTTATAGAGCATCGCCTACTCCAAACTCCCTCGGATTCTCTACTGGGCTTTCCTCTTTAGCAGCCCTTATCTGATCGGTTATGGAGCTCATCTGTAACCGACCAATTGTTACAGTTGTTACTGTTGTTACGGCCCATTCTTGTAATCCCTACCACAGATAGCGGTTAGATGGTCAGTTCAACCATTTCTGTACTAAAGTTGTCGAGAATGGTCACCTCAGCTTTACACCCACAACCATCATCCTCTGTTTCAAATGCTCCATTGTCATTTGTTGTTTGAGGTTTGATCAAGATAGACTCTTTTTCTCTATTCACATATGTTCCATTGATCTTACTGTGTTTTCTTCTCGTTGGAGGAAAATAAGAAGGATTCGTATCTCTCTCTACCTAAATGTGAAATGACCTTTTCTTTGATTTCTTTGTGTGCTTCCCAAACATTTTTGCGCGATAAAGGGAGTATATGTGTGTATCAACAAACCCGCTAGTTTCTGAAGCAAGCAAATTTATGTAACACTAAATTTCAGATAAATACATGATAAATTTCTATGTAAGCGGTACCTTTGGATTAAGATATCCTAATTCTACTCGAGATTAAATCAGGTTTGATTAATCAATCACTTGTAAATGCTAATCCAATCATGTACAATTAAACTGCATTTTTCATAGATGTGCTAATTTAAACTGTACTTTAATTTCATCAAGAAATTTGTCAAATCTAACCCGACTCACTGATTTCATCACTCAATTGGACCCATGACCCAAATCAAGTTCTTTCACAGCCCAGTTTTCCCTCCTGCTTGTAAGTCACAGACACGAGAAAATTAGGTATTGTTATTCGCACACGGCCCTCCAATATACCTTGTTAAATGATTAGAAGCTTGTTTTGATGTTTTAACATGGTAATATTTAGCCAACCCACATATAAAATAATAATATAACAATTTAAGTTAAAATAAATTGATGACCATCTTTATGTGAGAAGGACACCTCAAAACTGTAGAACGTGTCATGCCACTCTTGCGAAAAGTCCCACATCTAACTGGGATCACCATCAGAAAGGCATGCTATATGGTCCTTGTTTGGATATGAATCTTCAATCTCGTGTCTAGTGTTGTCTTGTATTGAGTCATGTACGAGTCCGAATTGTATCTGGTTTTTCTGACAAGGACACGCTACTAAAAAGGGGTCGTTATTTTGTTCCAAATTATGAAACACGGTAATGTTTGAAGTAACCCATACGTATTAGAAACCGAAAACTTTAAGAAAACTCCATGAAAATACTTTTCTAGAGTTTTTTATTTTTTTCTTTAACACTAAAAGAAAAGGAAAGTCAACCTATCAAACTCTCTCTTTGAATCCGAAGCCCTATCATCACTGCCACCTCTTACTGCAGTTTTTGCTCAGCTAAAGAATTAAACCTTAAGCATTTGGCTCTCGTTTTTAATATAAAATCCTACTGTTGTCTCTCTTTTTTTTTATAGAATCAGCATGAATAGAGAGGCGCAATTCATGATGATAATGATGCTTAAAAGTTTTTTATATTTATCCATTTAATACAATTAAAATTAAATTTATTATTGAAATGTACAATGGAATTCTGTTTTCATTTATTTTATATATATATATATATATATATATCTCCGTTTTCTTGTTTTCTAAGTGTCCAAGATTCATCGTTTCGTGTATCCCGCCGTATCCGTTTCCGTTTTCGTTTCCGTCCGTGTAACATAGGTTCCAAACGCAGGAACCCGTCGCGCAAAGAGCGTTTGTCACACAATTCGAGAGAGAGAGAGAGAGAGAGAGAGAGAGAGAGAGAGAGGGAGAGAGGGGTTTAAGGCATTTAGAGGGAGAGGGGTTTATGCAGTCACCGTTGTCTGCTTCACCGCCTTTTTCATCACTCCGTTGTCCCAGATTCTTGAATGGGAGGATTTCTCCCTCTGTTTGGATCGAAATGGGCAAAAAGAGGTCTGCCGCCGACTCGGACGCCGAATCTCAACACTCAAACGCCGTCTCCTCCCCTTCTTCCATGGGCAAAGACCACATCCATTACTTCGACGTCTATGGACCAGAGGTAACCCCCTTCTCTCTCTCTCTCTCTCGGATTTGTACAAATTGATGGGGTTTTCCCCTGGTTAACAGAGAGGGGGCGGTGTATGTATAGTGGGTTTCTCTTATCTTTCTTCTTTTCTTTGGGTTTGGTTAACTGTGAGCGCTGTTTCCTTTCCCATAACGTTTTATGGAAATATTGATGCCAACCAATCCAAAACCAAGTCTTTTCCTACACTAAGTGGGGTCGAGTACGTGGATTCTTAGTCGTACATGGATTTCTAGCCGCCAATGAGCTCAATTTTGTAGCATATTAGTATTTAACTCCAAAAGGGACGATCATTTTTTTATTTTTCTTCCACAACTTTAACACTCTAGAGGCCTTTGGTTCAGTGTTCACTGTCCAAATTCTCATGTGAGATCGACGTGTCCGCCTTTGCAAATGTCTGGACTACCTTAAGCGACTTTCTCTCGTTTTTCTTTTATCTCAATTTTGGTACCACCTTCTTCTAAAGTGCTGGGAGGAAACAATTTTACGTAATCCTGCTTTTGTGGACTTAAATTGCTAATATCACACAAGATCAAGCTCGTCAGCGACTAAGAATCCATGTAGGCGACCCCACTTAGTGTGGTAAAAGGCTTAGTTTCGGTTTTTATGCCACGTCAACCCTTTTTGGATGGCTGTGTATGCTTGGGACGGTTTTAAGAATAACCACCAAGATGGGATGCTACTATACGACTCGAAATACCACTCTGCCAATTTTGTCCCCGAGTGTCAGGTCCCAATTCATGGTTTTTGTCAAGAACTACCTTTCCGCTTTCATGTTGTTGGAGCACCACCATTAGGGATCATCTCTTACGCAAAATCTGTCCCCATCCACTACTTTTGTGGAAATCTCTATTCTCCAAGAACATAAGTTTGTCATGAATACAGCCGTTTATATCAATGTCTAGAAATGTTTACCTGTTTAAACAGACCGTAATTTTATTTGTTGTAATTTGATCACATCCTGGTCACTTTGGTTTGTCATTGATAATAGAGAGTCTGGTCTAAATACACATGCAGTAGTGCCACTTTTCTCACACCATTTTTGGACATGCAGGCAAAAGCAGAAGCTATCATCAAGACTCCAACAGCCAAGTCAACACTAAATCTGGAGGTCCACTTATTTATCAGTTGAAATACATTAATAATGTTTCCAATACTATGATATCTAATACTTCCTTTTTAATAATATACAGGACATTCAAGGGCTTGTCACTTGGGTTCTGGGAGAAGGTGTTATGCCAACATGGGTATTTATAAAAGTAATTATCTTTTATAAACTTTTAAGGTTATTTTACCTTTCCATTACAATGACGGAGTGCATTGCCCAACATGACTTTAAGCCTTTAACTTTCTGAAGCATTCAACTCCAGCTTGAATATTTGCTCTTGCTTAATGGTCAAAATATATCTTTTCTGTAGTAAAGTACTTTAAAGAGCTTTCCATAGTGGCTTTCTTGTCAGCACAACATGCCGCTAGTAGCGGCAGTCCAGTCAATCAATCAACCACACCAGAATCTAAATCATTGAAGCAGCCATTATAGAGCAACATTTTAGTTCTCTCTGCATGCATGGAGTTGAATATGTATATCATAGATGGTAGACGAACAATGTAACTTCTCTTGCCTATCATCTAGATCCGTGAATTCTTGCCTTACCTATATCGTCTGGATGGTCAGTACTCTCTGAGTAGCTGCACGTTCTCTTAATTCTGAACTCATTAACTTTTGACAGAAACCAAAACCAAGGCTTTCTTACCCCAAATATGCTGCCAAAAAGTTATACACTTGACATATAACCATTCCTTGGATAACCTTTGGTAGTGGCATTTTTGCATCGTTATGTTGTATTTAGTTGAACTCTGGCATGGCCTGTTCCAAGCCCTGATGCGAAAGGAAGAGGGTTGCGTTAGGCTTTCAACAAAGAGTGTTAAACTTTGTTGGATTTACTACCATGGGTTCTAGATATTATGGAAAGTCTCCTCTTAGTGATGCATGATAGAGCCCGAGTGAAAAGTAAGCAATAGCCTTCACATCTTTGTCCGGATATAGTGAATCAATTATAAAAGGGTTCTTATATCATATACGGGTGTGGGTAAAAAAGTTAGTCACAATATTGCTACTCAAATATAGTGAACAAATTGCAAAGATGGTCTACGTATTTTGAGTATGGATGGATTGTGAGGATAAGGAAGCTAGTTTTGGATAATAAGATTTATACATTAGTACTTGGAATATCATACCATTGACTTGTAAGCCAATGAAGGTGGTAGATAAATTCACATTCTATGTTTAGAAAAGACAAAGTGGGTTGGAGAAAAAGCTAAGGAGATTAAAAATATAGGATTTTTTAAATTATGGTACTTAGAAAAATAAAAGGCTTGAAACAGAGATGGTATTATTGTAAATAAGGATTTAGAGGATAGTGTAGAAAATATACATCTACATGATGTGACCGAATTATGTTGGTGAAATTAGTATTAGGAGCAGAGGCTTTGATATGGTTTGTCCTTGTGTAAGGTGGGTTGAAGAAAAGTTAAGAAGATTGAAAACACAAGTTTTAAATTATGTACTCAATAAAAAGAAAAAGTTTCAAATGGAGTTTGTATTATTGTAAATAAGGATTTAAATGATAGTGTACTAAATGGAATAATATGGTCAATATTTATATTAGGAAAATGGCAAAAGATATGTTAAGTGAACAGAGGGGAGGCGTGCTAGACACAAAGAAAGCTTGGTGGGGGCAAAGCTTGTGTAATAAAAAATTAAGGCACAAAGGATATGTTATAAATTACATTATGCAAACAAGATTGATGAAACTTGAGAGACTTATAAAAAGGCAAAGAAAGAAGCGACGAAGATCATCAATAAAGCAAAAGTCAAAACTTGAAAAGATATATTTATATATATATATATATAAAATAGTGTTGTTTGTACCATATCACATCATGTATCATTTTGCTTCACAAGACAGGTGTATCGTATGGTGAATTTAAAAAAAAATAGTTTTAAAATAAAAAATAGAGGAAAATTAAAAAAATCATGGCAATTCTAAACAATTCCTTATAATTCAAAAGTTAAGTAAACATTAATCATTCACCATTCAAATTTCATTGTATAAGCATTTAAGCAGTATACCTTTATTATTAAAGTTTAAACAAGTAGCAAAATTAAAACTTTTATAATTGAAAAATAAAGAATTACATGTTTAATCAAGATCATCAACTAAATAATCTTCTCTTCTTCTCCTTGTTCAAGTTCATCACCATCTTCATTATCAAAATCAATATCATTATCCCCTTGTTGATGTTTGCACTCCTTCCAAATTGATCCACTAAATGTCTTCTTTAGTTAGGAGTGTATTTGCTTTGTCATTTTTCATAATCCATTCCTCTAATATATCAAAAATACCAAGACTTACTTGATCAAATTAGTTCTCATACCTACTTGAGTTTAACTTTTTTAATTGCCTGCAAGAATGATAAGTAAATAAAAATTAAAACTAAAAATTTCAAGAATAAAAACTTAATAAATTGAAAGATTGAATTGAATACTTAATCAATAAGTAATCCTTAATTACCTTTATTGAAACCATATGTTGCAACGGATGAAAACTAAGTCATTGTGCCGCTTATGTTAACCTGTTGTGTTTTCTGTATGGATATGTTCAACGATAGTTTGATTCCTTTCGCAATCAGTTGCACTATAGGTTTCACTTAGAACCCTTATTACAAAATCTCTTAAGTTTGGTTCATCACTTCTAAACCGGGTTCACCAAACATCTTACAGAAAAGGACAAATATAAAGATCTATTCTACTATAAATATAAGATTTAAGAAACTTAAATATTAAGATAAATTATTTATATGCTTACTTGAGTGCATATTTGTACGGTTACGAATGGCTAAAGGTAAGCCCATCTAGTGAAGAGCATTATCGTAGACCTTCATCTACTTTCATCAAGGACTAGGGACTAATATGTCTATGCAATCAGTGATACTTCTATTAGCCTCACTGTTCCTTTTAAATGTTGCAGCATACCTAATCGTTGGATTTATGTAGTAAGTTATCGCATCAATAGGTTGATGCAACTGTTTGTTCTATCTATTATCAATAATCCTCCACACGGGTACACAATCACTCTTAGTAGCTTCTTTAGCCCTATCTATAGGTTCATAAAGATGGTCTAGAGATGGCTTCTTTTTAATATTAGTAAATCCTAAAATTTTAACCAAAGGGCATGTGATCTTTAATAATCTAATACAGGAGTTTCAAAATATACACCTGAAGACCGTTTTTTAATTATGATTAAGTTTTCTATTTCTCCTATTTTGAGACAACTCTGCAAACTACTACCACTCAGGCTTACTTTTGTTTAACAACGTTTTGTACTGATAGGAAATTAGTTGCAAATCGAGTAGTATCCGTATGAAGGAGTTCTACACCATTAATATATCTTATAAATAAATTTAGTGATATCTTGATAGTACTGAGTTGGTGCTTTTACTCATCCATCACTTCAATATCTTCTAGGATAAGATCTAGACAATGGATTGCACATGGTATCCAATAAAAAATATCATACCTCTCAACTAACTCTTTTGCAACTCTTTTATAGTTAGTTGTATTATCTGTGATTAATTGGACTTCATTTTCATTATACTTAAGTGATGATACTGAAGTTGATGTGATTAATTGGACTACATTTTACTCTTCCATCACTTCATAAATTGGCTTCATAAATCTTTAATCTCCACATCATAAACCACTAAAACACTCAAACAGTGTCTCCCACTTCAAAGATCGTAAAAAATACAGAGAAAAGATATTCACTCACTTTATATATTGTCATTCAAAAAGAATAACATAAGAAGATGGAAAATGAACATAGAAAAAAGAAAAAACCTTATACCACAAAGCAACCGGAAGTTGTTACTGAAGTGATGGTATTGTGTTGTTGGAGGTTTTGGACCATAGGAGTCTTGGAGATGCTTCTCTGTAGCCAAAAGTCGTCGCAAGAGTGTTGGAGGAGTCGTTTGTATCGTACGATGCGGGTATGTATCATGTAATATGGCTTGTATCGCAAGATACAAACCGATATAGATTGTTATGTGATATAGATCATCGTATCATACGATATGGAGCGATAAAAAATAATTGAAAAAAAGATAAAAGAGATAGTTACGACGATAATTAAGGTTAGAGATAGAAAAACTAAGGATGTTACTTTTGTTAGATACATTAAATATTAGGATGAGAAGATTTTGTTGGTAAGCGATGATATCAAAAATTAATGAAAATTATTTTTATATGATTTTTAATGAAAATATAAGCACTAGTATTAGATTAAGTATATCAACTTAATTTGTATCAATGTATTCAAAGGAATTAAAGTAAATAGGTTTTAAACTTATGAAGGTTGATAAATCTATAAGACGAGATAATGTTCCCGTAAAACAAAAAAATCCTACAAGACATTGATATTACTTGGCTGACAAGATTACTTAATGAATTATAGTGAAACCAAAAGATGTATGAGGAATGGAAGAAGAAGACACTTATACCATATATTGGAGATATCTAGAATTTTGTGAATTATCGAGGTATAGGTTAAAGAGTCATATTATGAAATTATGAGAAAAATATTTAATTTAGGTTGATAAACCAATTTGTATTCATGCGAGAGATGCTTACTATTGAGGCTATTCATCCATGGAGATGTCTTATGAAATATTTTAGAGGAAAAAAGAGCTTTTACATGGTAGTTATTGATTTGAAAAAAGTTTATGATAGGGTATCAAGTGATATTCTTTGGATAATCTTGGAAAAGAGAGGTATCACATTGATGCACACCAATCTTATAAGAGACTAAGAGATATGTTTGATGGTACATAAACATGTGAGGATTGTTGAAAGAATGGCAGATTTCTTGAAAGTTACTATTGGATTACATGAAGGTTCAGCTTTAAGTCTATGTATTTATCTTCGTTATTAACGAGTTAACATATCTAAGATTAAGTACTTTGGTGTACATTATCTGTGGATGTGTTGTATTAGTGGATGAGTCTAAGGAAAAAGCTAAGAGGAAATTGGAACTATAGAGAGGAATATATTAGAAGGAAAAGGCTTATGAATTAGTAAAATAAAGATAAAATATATAGAATGCAGGTAGCCGACCCTGTCTAGTATGGGAAAAGGCTTAGTTGTTGTTGTTGTATATGGAATGCAGGTTTAATCATTGGGTTACTTCAGTTGATATATAAATTAAGATTGATAAGATATCATCTCTTATAAGAAAAGTTTTAAATACTTAGGTATAGTTTTTAGAGTGATGAAAAAATTGATGGAGATGTTACGTATATAATTAATGTAAGTCGGTTAAAATAGAGAAGTACATCGTGTACTTTATACGACAAGAAGATATCATTAAAGTTGAAAGGTAAGTATTATAGAATATCAATCAAACATATTGTTCTTTATGGTTCGGAGTGTTATGGTAGATAATCATTATCATTTACAACAGATGTATGAGTAGAAATGAAGATGGCTTAATAGATGTGTGGTTATATAAGAAAGAACTGTATATGTAACGAGGTTATTAGAAACAAATTGGAAAAATTGTCTAAAATTGTTTAGACACTGGAAAGACGACCAAAGAAAGCTCCGATAAGGTGTGAGAAACTAGTTGATGAAAATGTTAAAAGAGGAAGAGGAATTCCACAAAAGTGTTGGAAGGAAACAATAAAAAATGGTTTAGTTTATGTTGACTTAACTATTAACATGGTTCAAGATCGAGTCCTTTGGAAATGAAGAATCCATGTAGCTATCCCCATCTATATGGGAAAAAGACTTAGTTGGAGTAGTAGATGTTGTATTGAGCTGGGCGGTCTCAAGCTTGGATAAAGGAGGAGGGTTGCGTTACTAGCCGGCAATCAACGTAAAACTTTGTTGGGTCGTAAGGTATATGACGTTTCAAGAATCATCTGAAATCCAAAGTTAAGCAAGCATGCTTTGGCGAGAATATTACCTACTTCCTAGGAAGTCCCCATGTTATACCCTCTAGCCGGCAAAGAGCTTACGTAAGGGAAGGATATTGTGAACTTATCGTTTATAATGTTCTGCATATAAATTTGAGAATTTGTGACTTATCTTAATTTTCCATTGATTTCCAAAATAATGAGAGAAGTAAATTCTCTGTGCTTGTAGCTCTCTTGATTGATTGAATCTCTGTCTTGCAATGTTTTACGGTTGACTTGGTTTCTTCGATGGACTTAATTGCTTCTGTTATGAAGTCTTTGTGTTTATTTATGGTCTTCTCTCTTATGCTTTGCAGAATAAACCACTTATCTCAAAAGTAGTGCTGCTATATGTTCCAGGGCTTGATGCGTCACTATACATGTCACGATCTGGTCTACTTACTTGCTTGAAGGATTGTTGCGGACATCCAATACCAGTTTTAGCTCTTAGGTATGTGGCACAAGTTGTTCAATTCTGCAAATCATTGTCATCTGCTTTGGTTGTATGTCAAGATCCTGCAATAATGCAATTTCAGTGCACACGCTGGTAGGTGCCATATCCATTTTTATATTCTAGTACCTGCCCTCTGGAGCCTTGCTGCCCTCAACGTTTTCTTGATTGATTGCTGTTTAAGAAAACGTTACTTGGAAATTTCACTAAAGTAGTTTTGGAAGGGTTACGTCAAAATTTTGCTAGAGTTTTTTCATTCTTGAGTTGAAAAACAATTCCAATTCTGCATAGGGACCATCAGGATCTTTGACTAAAAATGCCCTTCATTTCTGTGAAATGTCTGGTATTTTGACACAATTGTTTTCAGCTTGGTTGAAATTCTCCCAATGCTTCAGCATTGCTGTATGCAAGTTAAAATCTGTCCTAACAAAAGCACATATTGGATTGCTCTTAATATGGCAGTTGTATGCTAGATGGAATGCAAACAATTGATGCACTTCTGACATGCAAACATAAAAGAAAATATCAGGAGATGTCTTCAGCAGTTCAGATATCTGAAGAGTCTACAAAATTAGGTTGGTACCTTACCAAGATTTCTTTCAAGCTCTGAACACTTTTTCCTCATGCATACATTTTCCTTTACTCATTTTGGATATGCTTGGCATGCTTGCCACTCCCTTGGCTACTTATTGTGGTATTTCAGATTATGTAGGTAATTGTTCTGACATGCTTCTATGGTTTCCTGGCCTAGCATGCAGAGCATGTTCTACTCCTGTATCTGCATGCATTTTCACTGGAAAGTATGCATGGCTGTGCATATTATGTGCTTCTGTGCTTTCGTATTTGTGTCATATGCACTCACCTGATGCAGTGAGGGCAGTCTAGGATGTGGATGTTGACAACAATCCTGCTTTTGCACGAATTTCTTTGTAAGAAGCCATCTTGGATTTTTCATATTTATCTCCAAGCACGGTTGGCGAAAATGAACATTGCAGTCTATGCTACCAGAAATTATCCATTTATTCACAACATGTGAAGTTCAAACCTAAAATGTTTTTGTGCAATTATCTGGCTGATGTCACTGTATGATATATTTATGGTTAACCTCTGTCTTTTATGTCAGGCGATGCTTCTGCTGTGGACAATAGAAAAGAACCTCCATTTCCAGCTTCTTATTATACTCTTACGGAAACAGAGATGGAAGAAAATGGATATTCTGGTACGCACTCAGGTGATGCTACATTGTTTAGTTCACCGTTTTGTTCTCCCTTTCTTTCTGCTTGTCCCGTCTACTTGCTCATCGGCAACATATCCTGATTTCCTATTTTTGTTTTAGTAGGCTTTGTTTCTACTGTTTCTGCTCCCGTGGGTTGCACGTTCTATGAGATGCTGGCTGTTGACTGTGAGATGGTAAGAATTGCTGCAAAACTTTTTTTTGCTGCACAAATCTTTGAATTGTATGTCTTTTCTTGGGATGTTTTTTGTTCAAGAATGCAACTTTCCTCTGAAAGTTTCAAAGGGGATTACTTCACAAGAGAGGAGAAGTTTGATCCAATTTTGATATTATGATATTTCATTTAATGAGTAGGTCACACCACCACTTTTCTTTCTGCTGCTTGTTTCAGTACCAAGTTGGACAATCACCTATTTCATCTGGAATGTGTCCCTTTGCCTCTTTTTGCGCTAAACCATACTCTCCTTTTTAAGGATTATTTCAGCAATTGGTGGTGCACATGTGTGCTAGAAAGTTTTTGTATACCCAATGAAAAACATATTTACTTGGTTATTTGTGACTTATGTGAATAATGTTTTCTCCTTTGAGTCTTTAACTGCTACTTCGTGAATAAACTAGGGGCAGAACCCCATGCGTGAGCACATGCAGGAAAAGTGTACAAATGGATCCAGGATACTGAACGTGAGGTTTGTCCTTCCAACTAAGTCACACAAACACTTCTAAGGGGTGGAGTGTTGACCTCGACATGGGTGCGACAACGAAACCGTGTCGGTACGGCATGGCAAAAAAAAATACAATTTTTTTTTTGTAACTCACGGTTCTGGCGTCTATGATGTATTTATCCTGCAAAACCCGATCAAAGAGGGAGTAATCCGTGAAGACGATGAAACCGAAGACTCTTAGTCGACTCATGACCTTATCTCCCATGATGACCACCTGAGTTACTTCACCATAGTTTTCAAAATGCTCCTTCAGCTTGTCTTCCATCATCTCCCATGAAACTCCACCAATGAACATAGAAAAATATCTCAATGCGGACCTTCTTCACTTCCTTTTGTGTGGATATTCAACGCTTCAAAATCTGGTATCGATTTTGAAGTTCGGGTCTTTTTGGATAAATGGGTCCGGATAGTGAAGATTGATTTATGTATTATGATGAAATTAGTAGTTGTTTACCATTTATGTGTTTTGTTTTAATATAAAGTTGTGTACTTGCTATTGTCATATACTTATGTTAATTGATGTCTCACTTGTTGTAGCTTGAATATTATATATAATATATAATATTATATACCCTAGCCGTGTCGCCGCACCCAATTTTTTTGAAATTTACCGTATCTCATACCCGCACCCTCACCCTCACCCGTGTGACATAGCCTTCCAACATAAGACATCCTCCTCAACCAACATAAGATCAAAACAACAAGGAAAAACTTAAACCCGATTATCAAAAGATCACCACTTTGATTTCCAAAAGTTTCTGTGTTTGCCAAGTTTTCCATGAAGGGATAAAACCTTTTTGGATAAAAATATGAATGCTATGGGACAGATGAATGAAAATAAAAGAAAAAAAAGGTTAACAAAACCTGCAAGTGCAAAGGAACGGAACAAATTGAAACTAGGTTGCTACTTGTTGGTAAGTATGATGTATTGGCTATCATAGAACAAAGAGAACAAAAATCAGCTACCTAGTTCTTGCTCGACACATGTGTGGGTTAATCTCTAGCAAACTTTATCAGATTTAGGATACAGAGAAGAGTTCTTCTATTCCTTAAGTTTACTGTAACATCATCTAGGTCTTTTATGCTATTTCTAGTTCTGACTAAATTTTGTTTCTGGTGCTTTTGGTATCAGTGTGTGACAGTGGCTGGCCTAGAACTTGCAAGGGTGACACTTGTTGACAAGGGAGGAAAGGTATCTATTTCCATTTCCTTACAAATTCTTTTTCTTCAATTTATATAGGTTCCAGCAGAAGATAGTGCGGAGCCTGTGAGGACTAGAGCTTTAGACTTTAGAGAGAAAGTTTCATGTGTACCCTTAATCTTATTTAGAAGATATATGAAGTTAATAAACCATTCACATGTAGTACATGACAAAGCAGAAAGCAGAAAGGACAAAATACCCCCAGAATAACTGGAATCCTGATTGGATCTTGCTTTATGATATGGACAAGAGTCTACAAGTATTCCTGTCAAAATAAGGCTAATATTCTTCAGAAGTATAACAAGGGTGAGTAGATTAAAGAAAAGGAATAAAGATGAGTGGTTTGACACGATTCAAACTCTAAATGGTGCAAGATGAATGATGAGAGGTTGGATACTGTGAACGAATCTTTGAAGATGTGTATGAATCTGGTGCCAATAAAAGATGAACGTGTGATCTTGATTGATCTGGAATGATTGTCAACCTCTTCAAAATTGACATCTGCTTGGAACTTCCGTTTTCAAAGATTACTGACTAGTGAGCAGATCTTGGTGTTAAATGGATGCTTCATTTGCTTTGTTCTTTGATTCACCCATTCAAGTATTAGCTGGGTATGTATAAATTCTGCCTATGCTATGATCTACTGATATGAACTTTTAACTTCTTTCATGAAGTTAAATCTTTTGCTCTGTATCTTGCAGGTGGTGCTTGATAAGTTGGTTAAGCCTTCTAATAGTATCATTGATTACAACACAAGGTAATGGGTAAATCTGTAATTCTTTATAATTCTTCGTATATGATGAGCTCATGCTATGAAAGCTAAAGCACAATCTTAGGGTTCTCTTGATTTTCTTATTACACCAATGTCAGACTAGGAACAGGGCATTTGAGCCAAACGTATCCTAAATAGAGAACATAAATCCTTGTGACTGAAATCCCTTGATGGGTTAATGAAATATTCATAACATCAAATGAATTTTTTGTGTGGTTTCTGGAATTTACTTTTATATGCTTCACATCCATGTACATGAGGTCCTAATTCTGCAGGTTTAGTGGTATTACCTGCGAGATGCTCAACACTGTGACTACCATCCTACAAGATATTCAGGTCAACTAAGGTCACATAAATACGTTTTATTATGTGAAGTATTATTCTTTTAGTGTAGCATCTGGCTGCATTCCATGAGAATTGAGAAGTATCCTTGCTAATGGGGACCACTTTTGCCATTTGTCAGGAAGAGTTCCTAAAACTTGTTTACAAGGAGACCATCCTTGTTGGTCACTCATTGGAAAATGACCTTCTAGCCTTGAAGATATCTCATAACCTTGTGATTGATACAGCAATCTTATATAAGCATCCTCGTGGTGCCCATTTCAAACCTGCTCTGCGAGTTCTTGCAAGGAAATTCCTTTCTCGAGTGATCCAAAATTCTACAACTGGACATGATAGTGTGGAGGATGCAAGAGCTGCCATGGACTTGGTTTTGCTGAAGATTAAACACGGTAATTTCTTTGTTTGGAGTGATGCCATAATTATATAATTTTCTAAGCAGTAAAAGTATTCAACTGTGTTAGTCGTGTTGGTTGATATTTACAACATGGTGATTTCTCCATGTTACAATTCTTAAGCTCATTATGCCGGCTTACAAATTGTAACATTGAGAATTCTTAACCTGCTAATCACTGTATGGTTGTGTATAGAAATATTGGATGAGGGTTGGAGGTGGTCCGACAGTGAGGTCAAAACCTAGTTCCAGATAGCATATCTAAAGCAGAACATTCATAAGAAACAAAATTATCACAATAAGCAAACTGTAACATTGTGTAGCTTTCAATCTTGTTACAAACTTGAATCATTTCATATGCTTTATCCAAACACACGTGGTTAGCTCCTCAAAAGCGATAATAGTTCATTTCTGTTCTCATTCTTTTTTATTTCTTTGGATTTCTTTACCCATCCGATTTTCTGCAAGTGCAAGCATGGTTTAGTAGAAAATTTAAACTTCTTGTATCTTGGTTGGTGGACATGTGTTTGGTGTTCTTTGCTAGGAATATGAGTAGTTACCCTAATGGTTTTTTTTTTCACAATCTGGGGTGAGGCAGGCCCCTACCAGATGAAATCCGGTATCAATTCCTGAATGACACGTTAGGAGCTGACTTCCTGAACCTGTTTTTTTATGGGCTATAATATTTTAATTGCTTGATATATTCAATTTTTGAAAATAGACAACGTGTTTTGGTTGGGCATTGGCATGTGTTTCTATTTCTATTTCAATAACCTATGAGCTTTGCCTTCATGATAGGTCCAGAATTTGGCTGTCGAGCCCCATTATCGAGGAAGAAATTGATTGCAGTTTTGAGCGAGCATGGGCAGACTTGTTCTCTAATTGACAACATATCTGTCTTGAAACGTTATGCAACTGGTCCATGCCATGCAATCCCAGTGGCATCTGATGAAGATGCTCTTGTGAAAGCAAGAAAGGAGGTTCGTACCATCAAATACACCTACCTGCACGTATGCTTGTGTCCATGTGAATGCTGGTCAGGGGCGGATCCACATTGAGGCGACCCAAAAATTGAAAAGTTTGATTTGTGTCTGAAATCTAGGCAAATTGCTAGGGGCACCTCACCCGAATTTCAGAAAAATAAAGGTAGCTTCTTATAAATAAAATAGTTTTAACCACATAAGTAAAATTTTTATTAGTTATGTAGGATCAAATATCCAGTAATTAAATTTGAAACTGGATTCTAATCCAATCAACCAAAATTAGGGTTTTGGGTAGCAGTGGGCATTTCTGTTTGGTTGTTCTGCTCCTGCACGTATCTCCTCTCATCACCCAGATCTCTGCTCTTCACCTTCGCCATCATCTGATTCAAAACTGGAAATTAGTACCATATTAACATAGCTTCTTATAGAATGAAGTATGTTAATCAGTTTTTTCTTTTAAGTTTTAGGTAATTGTATGGATGGTATAGAATTAGGGCTTTGATAGTTTTTTTGTTTTTGTTTTGCATAAATCCATGTCGAATAAGGGTTTGATTCTATCCTGGTTTCGCATTTAAATTAGGTTCCATTAATTGTATGCATATTAAATTTTAGGATTAATTTATATCTCTTGCTCATGATATATAATTTGGTTTGAATTTTTATGTCTCATGCATCATTAATCATAATCTCGTTCAACAAGGCTGTATATTTCATCTTTTAAAATTGTTGCTCATAGTGCCTCGTTTGCTGTGGATCGCTGACTCAAGCTGCTTTCCATGGTTCTGGTTTATAATCACACCTACTTGACTACATGGCAACGGTAGCCTTATTCTTAATTTTCACCTCGACAACAGAACCGATTGCCTAGAGTTCTTAGAATATTAATGCATAATAACAAATATATATATATATATATAATATCTGTTAAAACAATTATGTACTATGTCATGTGCGTTGGGCCAAGTAGGGGTTGGATAATTGTAATATTTAACTCATGATTCTTTAATTATGTATTTTGGTTTAGCCTTATTTTTAATCATGATTTTTTTTCTCATATAGTTTATAATGAATTTGTTGTTTTTTTCATTGTTGAATAGTACACAGATTTAGTTGCATCCAATTTTTTTTAGCTTAAATGTTTTTTTATACCTTATTTTTTGCCTCACCCGAAATAAATTCCTGGATCCGCCACTGATGCTGGTTATGCGTGCATGCTATTATTTTAGTACTCTGATCACTATACTTATTTTGTCTGACCTTGCAGGTAAAGAACGAGAAAGTTAACTTTGTTTGGGCCCAATTTTCGGAATTGAATTCCTATTTTGTTACGCAAGCAAAAGACAGAGAAAAGGTGTCCACTCAAATTGCAGAAATGAGCGCTTTGATGACCTGCAATGGAAGCTCTGGAGAAAGAAAATCGGTTAAAAGTTACATTACCCGTGAGCTAGAGGGCATATTAACTCGTTTGGATTCTAGAATACAAAGTCTTTATGCAGAGCTGACTACTAATTCGCTGTTTATTCTGTCTACTGGTCATGGAAATGTTGCTGTTGCCCAAAGGTAAGATCTATGTTATGCAGTTAGCTTCGTTTCTTGATTTCCAGCTTTTTCCTGTTTCTGTTTGGAGTTTTTTGTCTTGTTGTAAAATAGCCATACATAAAATGCTTGCTGAAAACCTCCTCCTGAATTAAACCTTCGGTTGGTATGTGATGACGGTGCCTTGTGTGCCGACCAGAGAAAGCCAAGGGCGAAGCTCATTGGCCTGAGGGTTGAACCTGGGCATCCTGCAATACCTTCATTCACATTTCCCTCCCACAGCGGTACCCACTCTGGTAGTTAATGGACATACCAAGACATATGCAAACCTTAGCCAAAAATGGAGCCTTTGCAATTTCCAATGCTTAATATACATAACAGCCAAAGCCACAGGAATGGCCACAAAGTGGTGTAAACAAAATTAGTAACTCCATTATTGGTCTTCAGTGACTACTCTTTTCTGAATTTTTCAAGTAAAATTGATGCTCATGTTGTTGGTGAGATTAAATCCTAGGTAAGTGATTTGGAAAATGAAAAGATATTCCTTTTCTAAGAAAAAGACTTGGTGGTCATTAACAATGCTTCACATGGCCTCCAATTTTGTGATCGACTATCAAGCAGTTGTAGTTGAGTACATATTTTCCTTGTTTGGGTGTCACCAAGAGTTATTCAGTGCAATGATATAGAACATGGTGCTTGAATTTGGACAGATTGCGGCAAATGCTTCGGGAGGATAGTGAGCAGTCGATCTGTCGTGAGAATTTGACAAAGGTTCTGTCGGAACTCCAAGCCCAAGCAGAGATTGCACTCTGTTTTGTATCGGTCAAGCACTAAAATATTTGTTCCCTTGGTCTTTTATTTCATTCTTTTGATTCAATATGTAATTGTGGGATTTTTAATCCACTACAAAAATCCCACTTCATGATGGTTACGTGAGCCCCTTGATTAGTAAAGGTACACAAGCGAGAGAGAGAGAGAGAGAGAGAGAGAGAGAGAGAGTAGGCTGTTGAAGAAACTTGTTTAAGGAGAAGGTATCTTGTATGGTTGAGTGCAAAATGCACTCGAAGCCTATAAAATTTAATTCCATGCATTTAAAGCAACACACTGCAGGTATGCTTGCACCCAGAGCATTAGCTCGCCTCACCGCTAGGGCCCTCTGACGCCCACTTGAGGTGGTGAGTTCAATTCCCAGCGGGGTTCATGCATGTGTTTGACTTCAGCCTCCCATTGTAACCAAGAAAAAAGGGAACACTATGGTATGTATTTTCTTTTTATTGGCAAGCTGGGGTTAGGTAGATTGGCGCCTGCCAATTTGAACCCATGCTAGATAAACAGATTGGATGGTGTCAAATATTTCGATTCTGAAAAGAAAAATTGTGTGAAGAGTCTCTCAGTAGGAAATCAAAAATTCTAATAAACTACAATTTCAAAGTCATGTTTTTAACTTCAACATGTAGCTGATTTTCAGCTTGTTTAACGCAACCCCAGCCCATGTATGTCTCAGCTCGAACAAGGTAACAAAATCAGACACGAGCAAGATATTTTTTTTGGTTAGAACAGGAGGCCGAAGCCTCACTGACACACACAGACACGACTGAATTTGGATATGTGACAGGGATCCGTGGTATCTGCCCAATCTGCCTTGCCTATAACAAAAAAAGAGAGGTAAAATCACGTTTTTTACATTTAAAAGTTGTTCTTATCTATTAAAAAAAGGAGTTGCAGAGTCAGGATAGATCTTGATTTAGCATAAACGCTAATAAGCCAAGTACCTCATCCCGTATACTTTTTCCATTAACTATAAAAATCTATAATCTTTGGAGTCCACACTAATTCCTTAAACCGTTTAGCAATTATCTTTTCGTTTTTTTGGCACCATGCAGGCTGACCAACTTTTTAATTCCCTTTTTAGATTTTCTTATTTTTAAATTTCTTTTAGTGGCTAGAATATTTTACCCTGGGATGTACCGAATCCGAAGGATTCATCTCAATCACTCAGATCACCCAATCCTCCCACGCCTCACATTCTCGTATTTTCTACATTGGAACGGTTTTTCTCAGAAGATAAATAAGCCGCATTCCTTCCCCTTCAAATTCATTCGGTCTCGTTGACGCAGGAAAGAAAAAACAAAAAGGTCTTGCAATGGAGGCGTGCCTCAAGACCAGCGCCATAGTATGCTCTTCCCTTCCTTCCACCCCGAAAGACAATTGTACTCTCTATTTGCTGACTTCCCGACGAGGCTTCAAAGTGGCCGCGTCACTCTTTGCTTCTTCCTCTTCTTCTAGTTTGCGCTTGGTTGAGCCGGCCGTCCGGAGAATTCGTGGCTCGCGCCTGTCATGCAAGGCTCAGATTCCCACTAACGAAGGTCTCTCTCTCTCTCGTGAGGGCCAAAGGCCCGAGAAAGGGAACACTGATTTGTCCCCTTACCTGAACGAGATGTCCACTGGTCTGCCGGAACGATCAGAGGTAGCTCTGAAAGAACCTCATACGAAGGCCAGGATCGACGACGAATCTCATATTAGCCAACTTAGCCGTGCATTTGTTCCCCTCATCATGCTTTTGGCCTGTCTTTTGTTTCATTACTTTGCTCCAATTTTCTAGTTAATCTGATATCCCAGAGAAGACACGATCTGGGAAATCTTAAAGATGTCATTTATAAATATTCAGGTGAACCAGACTGGATGCCATCCATCATAAGAATCCATCATTCATCCTCTTATGAACCCGCACCTTTGCCTTGGCTGCGGTTTGGGTTTGGACATCAAATAAAGCAAACCCATTTTGCCGAACTTGTTAAATGATGCAAGGTCCGAGTAAAAATGGGAGTCGGGCTTTTCAATATTTGCAGTCCAATCCAAATATCACAACAATGTGAAGAAATATAAAATTTAGGAATCAGTCTTTCTTCATCTAGACCAATTATTCGATTTTGGGTCCACTCCTGGATTAAAATTGATCAGTTAACCCGAACCAGAACCTGATAATTATGCAGCATCCAATTGGGTCCTCTTGTTATCCTTTATAAAGAAGGTTATGTTAAAGTTGGCTGATTCAAACGGCACACTCAAATGTAGTGTTGGTGGTCACTGAATCAAGCTGGAACAGCTCGGTTATAGAGAGCTCAATGCCTATCCTGGTCGAGTTCTGGGCTCCATGGTGCGGACCATGCCGAATGATCGCACCGGTGGTAGACAAATTGGCCAGAAAGTATGCCCGGAGGGTGGCCTGCTTCAAGGTAAACACTGATGATTGGCCTGGCATTGCTAGCCAGTATGGCATTAAAAGCATCCCCACCGTACTGCTGTTCAAGAATGGAGAGAAGGAGACCGTCATTGGAGCTGTGCCTAAGTCCACCTTCACTTCCACTGTAGAGAAATATTTGTAATAATAACTTTGCATCAATCTATAATGCGATATTAAGTGACTAATCTTAAATAGTGGTTTCATATGCATACAGATTATTTTTTTCATGATCTTTTTTTTTGCAACTTAACTTTGATGCTTAATATGTTATAATGTTCTGTCTTCCATGAGCCTTCTTTTCTTTTCTTTCTGTTTTATGATGAGGAGACTTTTTGAGGGGATAAATGACTCAAAACACAACTAGCATGCCCAACTTGATCAATGGAACAAAGGTATGCCAACAAGAAGATCGAACATCAGTGCGTCGTGTGAGCCACCTCATTGTGGTCATTAGCAGCAGCACACACACACACCCAGTATATATACATATATATACATATATACATATATATATATATATATATACATATATATATATATATATATACATACATATATATATACATACATATATATATATACATACATATATATATATATACATACATATATATATATATATATATATATATTGATATATATACATACATATATATATATATATATATTGAAGTGAAGCGGCTTCTGGCTGAACGTCTATACATATATATACATATATATATGTATATATATGTATATATATATATACATATATATATGTATATATATGTATATATATGTATATGTATATATATATATATATATGTATATGTATATATATATATGTATATGTATATATATATATATGTATATGTATATATATATATATATGTATATGTATATATATATATGTATATGTATATATATATGTATATATACATATATACATTTGTGTGTGAGAGGGGGAGAGAGATATGATCATTTTATAGCCAATATAATTTTTAAAAAGTAAGATAAACATTTAATTATTTATAAGGGTGGCTTATCAAGAACAAAAATTGATTATTTTACTTATAAAAGAAAAAATAGATAGTGTTATAAGGATTATAAAACATTTAGTAATAGATTCATATGTAAGAAAGTGGCTATTTAAACTAAATGATGGAACCACAAAAATAAAAAATATATATTTTTTGAAAGTTCTTTAAAAATATGCTTGGAATTATATAGATTCTATGAAAAACATGACAATGCATATTAGGAAGTGATCAAAAGATATCTTAGGTGAATATAAGGCAGGTGTACCGGTTTAAAAGGAGTCTTGTTAGTGGAGTAAGGCTATGAAGCGGCTTCTGGCTGAACGTCTATACATATATATACATACATACATATATATATATATATATATATATATATATATAATAAATAGATTCTATGAAAAACATGACAATGCATATTAGGAAGTGATCAAAAGATATCTTAGGTGAATATAAGGCAGGTGTACCGGTTTAAAAGGAGTCTTGTTAGTGGAGTAACGCTATGAAGCGGCTTCTGGCTGAACGTCTATACATATATATATATATATATATATATATATATATATATATATATATATATATATATATATATATATATATATATATATATATATATATATATATATATATATATATACATGTGTGTGTGAGAGGGGGAGAGAGATATGATCATTTTATAGCCAATATAATTTTTAAAAAGTGAGATAAACATTTAATTATTTATAAGGGTGGCTTATCAAGAACAAAAATTGATGATTTTACTTATAAAAGAAAAAATAGATAGTGTTATAAGGATTATAAAACATTTAGTAATAGATTCATATGTAAGAAAGTGGCTATTTAAACTAAATGATGGAACCACAAAAATAAAAAAATATATATTTTGAAAGTTCTTTAAAAATATGCTTGGAATTATATAGATTCTATGAAAAACATGACAATGCATATTAGGAAGTGATCAAAAGATATCTTAGGTGAATATAAGGCAGGTGTACCGGTTTAAAAGGAGTCTTGTTAGTGGAGTAAGGCTATGAAAAATAAAATTAAGACAAAGAAGGCATATTGTAACATGTATTATGCTAAAAAGATTGATGAAGTATAAAAGATGAGGATGAGAAAATTCTGGTTACAAGCATTTAAAAGCTTCTTTGACTTTAATTGTTTTAATATGTTGGTAGGAATTATACTCCTTTGAGTTAGTTAGCTCTCCAAGCTAATGTTGGTACCTCTATTTTCATTAAAAAAATAATAAATTTTATCTATATTATTATTATTTTCCACTAGAATCTTCTCATCCTCAACTTTGATGCATCTTTAACAAAAATAAAAGTATTAGTATTAGCTTGGAAGAGCTAATCAACTCAAAAGAGTATATAAATTATAACTTTTATTATAATTTTATCAATACATTGAAAGAAATGCAGCCAAAAAAGCTTCTAAACTTATGAAGGTTAGAAAATTTGTAGGACCAAATCATATTTCTATAGAAATATATAAAACTCTAAGAGAGATGAGTATCAATTAGCTTGTAAGATTATTTAATAAAAATATAGAAAAACCTAAAGATAATTGAGTAATGGAGAAAGTGCATAATTATACTCATATATAATTATAAGATAGATATTGATACAACAACAACAACAACAACAACTAAGCCTTTTCCCATACTAGACAGGGTCGGCTACATGGATTCTTTGTTTCTATAGAGCTCTATCATGTGTCATGTTAGCAGTTAACTCACAATAAGCTAGTTCATTCTTTATTGTTTCTTTTCAACACTTTTGTGGTCATACTCTACCTCTTTTAATACTTTCCAAATTTAGTTTTTCATACCTTCTTACAGGTTCTTCTTCTAATATAAGAGAGATATTTATAATTGTGTAAATTATTAGAAAATCATGTTAATGAGCCAAAAAGTGAAATTATGAGAAAGAATTATTGATTGAGACAAGTATCAAGTACAATAAAGAACCGATTTGCATTTATAATGAAGAAATCTACTATTGAGGCTATTTGCATATTGAAACATCTTATAGAACATTTTAGATTAAAAAAGAAAAAATATCTTATGGTATTTGTTGATTTAGAAAAGGCTTATGATAGGGTGTCAAGAGATGCTTTTTAGAGAACTATGAAAAAATAAGGTATGCTATTGACATACATCAATCTTATAAGAGAGAGATATAATAGTGCATAAATATGTGTGAGAACTCATCAAGGAATGACTAACTTTTGAAGTTAATATTGAGTTATATCAAAGATCAACTTTAAGTTTGTATTTATTTACCTTAGTTATTAACTAGATAGCAAAGCATATTCAAGATGAAATACTTTGGCTATGTTATTCTTGGATCACGTTACATTAGTTAATGAGTAAAAAAAAGTGATCAACTCAGAACTATGGAAAAGAACATTAGAAAATGAAAACTTTCGACTTAGTAGAACAAAGAAAGAACATATGAAATAAAAGTTTGCTCATTTAGTTACTACATATGACATGAAAATTAAGAATAATGTGCATCACTCAAAAAGAAAGTTTCAAATATGTAGGGTTAGTTTTTCAAAACAATGAAAAATTAATAGAGACATCACACATAAAATTGATATAAGTTGATTAAAATAGATAGTTGCATCAACTTTTATATATGACAATAAGATACTATTAACATTGAAAGGTAAATATTTTAAACCAACAATTAGATCCACTTATTATATGATCATGATTGTTGGGTAGTTAACCATCAATATGTGAAGAATATATACATAATAGAACACTCAAGGAAAGACCGTTCCGTGATGAAATTATCAGAAACAAACTGAGAGCAGCACAAATAAATTGTAAAATGAGGAAAATCATTTAAGATGGTTTGAAAACATGAAAATTTCGATAAAAATATGTGAGGAGCTAGATGAATATGTTAAAAGAGTAAAATGAAGACGAGAAAAATATTTGAATGAAACGATAAAGAATAATCTAGCTTCTATTGAGTTAATTATTAACATGAAACATGATTAAGCTCTATGAAAATAAAGAATCCATGTAGTTGAGTTTATATAGTATGAAAAAAGGTTTTATTATGTGTGTGTGTAGAGAGAGTATCCATACAAATCTCAACTATTTAGCACCAAATGTGTTATTTCACCGGTAAGGCTCTTGGACACTCACTCACATGTGGTGAGTTCAACTCATGGGAAGTGTGTCTTGTGTGCTTAGTGTTAAGCTTAGGCATCACTTTATAATAAAAAACTCTCAATTGTTTGATCAAACAAATGAGTAGTTGATATTTAAAAGTAAAAAGTACATGAGCGTTTTAGAAGTTATGTATGTACTTTTTATAGTACTTGATTATAAAGAAACTTTTCTACTATAAATATATAGAGAGAGAGTAGTGCTAAATGTATACTTTATTTATGAATAATCTTGTATTAATATCTTTAGCGTATGGTCTTTGAGATCAATGATAAATATTTGAATTGAAAGTACCATTGCACTTTTGTGTATGTATAAATATATAGAGAGAGGGGGGGTCGCATTGTTTCCACTATCTATCTTTCTAGAAGGCCTTGCAATTCATATTGCAATGTCTCACTTTGGGATGAGATTTGAATTGCATGTGGGATAAGATTTCATGTGTTTTCAGCATATTTCTTCACCTATACTTTCAAGTTGTTTTGTGCTTGGTGGATCTTATATGCAGAGGACAAACAACCATCCTATCATATGATTGGAATCCAACTTTACTTCCAGAGACAGAAGCCTCCACTGCAACCTACCACCAGCTAAACGTAGAAGTTGTTGTAAGGCAGTTCTAAACATTTGTATATATATATATATATATATATATATATATATATATATATATATATATATATATATATATATATATATATATAACGGTGTAAACACCCAAAATTTAAAATCTTTTTAAAACTTCCAATTTCGAAAGTCAATTTAAAGCCTTTATGAACCTTTAAATTAAAAAACCCCAACTTTTAAAGTTCAAGTCTTTTGGGGAATATTTCAAAATAAAGGTTTTAAATTCAAGTTAAAAAGCCCATGGATTTCAAAGCAGATCAAATGAACAAGTGAGACCCAATCCAAACCTAGCTCAAGACTAAGTCAAAAAGTGAAGGGTGGGCCAAGCCTATCATCTCCAGATGCATATCCTCTTTAGATAACAAAGGATATCGAAGAAGATACTAAGATAAAAATGGGATAAGAAGATCACAGGTGGATTGGCCCAGAATTGTGGATCGAATCAAACTTCATTAGACGGTTCATTTCAAGGCAATCGGATCCCAAATGCATGGATAAGATGGGGTTGAACTTATGATGAATCAATTCAAATCCAAAGAAGCAATTCTAGTACATATACACGGCCAAGATGAACCATATTACATCAAGTAATATGGATTCGAAAGTTGCAAGAATCACTAAGAGGTCAACATGTGATCGAGCCACAACAAAGTAAGTTCATACCATGGGCCGGCCAAGCAAAGAGGCGCACCCAATTTGATCAAGTCCAAGACCGATCCAAAATCAGAGGTATGGCTAGAATGAATCAGATTTTATCAAGTGATATATTGCAATTAAAGCATCACCAAACGATCAAGCCAAAGTAGGTCAAAGTCAAGCTCACATAGCTGGCCAAAGGTGGTGCAATCGGCTGAACCAAATGGAGCTTGAGTCAACCTAGAGACCAACCCACATGGGGTTGGTCCATCCCATCACAAAGGGGACCACCATGTGGACCAAATAGTTAGACTTGGAGCTGACCCAACCCGCCCCAAAGAAGGGCCTAGAACCAGCACTTTGGCCTATAAAAAGGGCCAAGGGGGGGCGGGTTCACCGTCTTAGAATACTCTATCTTTCATCACTTTGGGAAATAGCTAGGGGCTGATTTTGGGTTGAGAGAGGAAGTGTTGCACAACTAAGGTTGTGGGCTGCAAGAGGCTTAGCCAGAAGGGAAAGAGAGTGGGGTAGCATTAGCCATTGAGTGTAAAAGAGAGGTTTGTAAGGAAGAAGGAGGTCGGATTCTACTCTTGGAATTCCAGCCAATTAGATGCAAAATCTGTAAGTATTTTCATCCCTCGATTTTAATCTTTCTTCTACATTGATTCACTTGAAATGGGGTTGTATTAATAGAGCATTGTCTCCCCCCATGTTGTAATAGTGATTAGAATTGATGAATTTTCATTCTCTTGCTAAATTTTTACTATCACACACATGCACTCTATGTGTTTAATTATGTGATTCTATCCCAATATACTCTATAAACACTCTATACTCTCTATCCCCTCTATGCTTAAGCTTATATGAATATTTTCTTTTACTTTTTTCGTGATGTAGAGTTGTTACAATTTCAATTCTTGTGAGTTTAATTCGTGATGTAGAGTTCTTGCAATTTTAATTCGTGTGAGTTTGCATCATGTATGTTCTTAAAAATCTGAAACTGAATTTTTGCATCTTTGTATACGTTGGTTTCTGTATTTTTAATTCTCGATTTTCTATTCCAATTTATCCAAAATTTTGTACACACATTCTACACATACAATCCCACCCATAATAAAAATTTTAAGAATTTTAGGATCGTGCAGTTACGTAATTAAAATTGGGCAAAATCGGGTTAATGTCTGTCCACTGTCTGCATATTTTGTTTTCCTGCAATATAGCTTGAGTTCTCATCCCATAACTCTGTCTTTAGGCATCCAAATCTATTGAATTTTAATTCATTTAAAAGCTGACATCCATAACTTTTCATCAAAATCAAATTCACTAAATTTGAAACTCAGATCACCGAGATATAGGCTCATCTTTGAGCCTCTATATTTCTATGACAAGACAATTTCGAGTACCTGAGTAAAGATACTTTCATGATTTAATTCTGCTTCAATACAACTCTGAATCATGATTTGTATACAGATCTTCACATTACAAGCTAAGTCTTGTAAAATTTTTATGATTTTAGGAGGTCTGTAAGACACTGAAATGGATTCGGGAAACAAGGCCTAAAAACAGAACATTTTGTTTTTCAGGACTTAGTTCATTTCAAAGCTTTAAATCAAGTACACTTGTTTCTTCTTTGAAAAATATCACATCTTCACGAGAATTGAAGTTTTTCGCCTAGAGTATTGAAGTTTTTAAGCGCTTAGGCTGACCCTTGAGCATCGGTTCAAGAAGGTCTAGAGCGAAAAGAGCACGCTTAGCCACAATCGCCAAAAAGTCAGATTTTATTAAAACTTTGCTAGTTTTTGCAAACTAGCTGGCACACTCTCGCATTGTGTAGATAAGAAATTATTATTTCAAGTCTCTACATAGGCTTAGAGTGAAAAATTTCGTGTCTACAAATGGTAAGGTAGTTTTGTATTGAGGGAGTAGTTGCTGATCTACCTCATGATTGGATAAAAGTGGATCAATTAAGTAGCTAAAGTCTAAAAGAAACTATCTTCTCAGTAATTCGTGGGTTATAGATAATTAGTGAAACAATTCAAAATAATTGATTGATACAGCAAAGGAGTTTTTCTTGAAATATGAATGATATTCATTTTGTTAATTAAATAGTTTTCTTTTGGGATTCATCAAAAAGAACAAATGAACATGCTCATTTCGACTCAAAATGGATCGTGCAGGAACACAAATTGGAGACAGATATGAATTCTATAAAGTTTCTGCTTTTTAGACTGAATAACCTCCAATTCAGTTATTTCAATGACATTGAATGATCTTTTGAATTGGTCGAGCTCATTTTCAATTGAACGATCCATTAATCCAATTAGAAGAAGATGTTAACTAGATAAATCTTTTCATTTTCACTAGAGACTCGGAATTGATGGACAAGTAAGCAAATGGAATAAAGCAACTTGATAAGAACCTGTACCCAAAGCTAACATAATGTATCCCAATTGGGGCATCATGGAATAAGCAAAACTTCTCTTAATCTCTTTGAACAAAGTGATTCCCGTAGTAGCGACAATGGAAATGGGAGCAGCCTAAATTGTGAAAAGAGAATTGTGAGAGAGCAATGTAAGTGTAATGTTGCTAGGTGAAGTGGTGGAGTGTAGGATGGGGCAGGTAAAATCCCATCTGAATCAGTAAGGATCAGCTTGCAAGCCTAAATACTCCTAGGTTTTTCTCTTTTATCTAAATCTAAAGAAATTCGAGTACTTTAGAATTACCACACCTTAGCTTTCAATTCATTTATGACCATCAAATCAGATGTGAATAGCCTATCATCCTCTCTTTAAAACAAGGGTTTGCTATAAATGTTATCTGTGCTCAAATTTGCTTTATCATTTCAACCTTTCGATCTTTGAGATAAACGGTTGAGGTGATAAATAAAATATCATTTAATGTAAAGTACAAAAGTACAATAGTACTTTTTATTGTGAATCTTGACCATTGATCATGTTAATCAATCAATACTAAAACATCTATATTGCTTGATTAGCATGATTAATAATGGAGATTTGAAATAAAAATATTGTTTTACGCTTTATCATCTCATTATCTTAAAGGTCAAATGGTTGAAAAGATAAAGTAGATTTGAACACGAACGGTGTTTGAACCACTATCTCTCTCGATATATGTAGAGAGAGACTGGTATATGCTAGCAACTTTAGGTACTAGTGAATCTCAAATTTGAACCATATATCTTTGGTGATGGATGATTGAGATTCAAAATTTCAAAAGCAAAGATGTCCACATGAATAAAGTGTGCTTACAAAAATCTCAGTCATCAATAGATTATTGAGATTTGTTTGGATTTACTAGCATTTGAGGGTGTTAGCATATACCAGTCCCTCATATATATATATATATATATATATATATATATATATATATATATATATATATATATATATATATATATATATATATATATATATATATATATATATATATATATATATATAGCTTACTTAGGGGAATTATAAGAATGCATTTCTTAACAACTTATGTTTTATATTCTCATGGTGATTTGAATCATGCATAGTAAAATGTAAAAGTACACAAAAAAACCATATAATAAACATAAGTCTTATCCTATACTAAGTGTGGTCGGCTTAATCTTATAGATAGTAATTCATGTCGAATGATAAAAGTAAAATAGACCAAAATTCTGACTGTAAATGCATTGGATGAGTTAGACCCTTCGGGACCATCCTACTCGATGATTAATTCGTCTTGCAACAAGTTTAGTTGAGTTTCTACGGATTGTTGCAAAGGATCGTACTTCACAAGTCCTTTAAGCAATCACTAATCCAGTTTACGTGCTGTGGTCCTAATAATGCTCTCAATCTAGTTTATCAATGTGTGTGCAAATGCTATCCCGTAATTTAATGATATGTAATATTGTAAGCTAAATGACATTATAATAATTAAATAACTTATATAGCAGTCAGTTTTTTGGGAAGAACTACATATTTGATTAAGTTTCACATGTTTTATATAAAATTACGTTTGTCCTTTCTTAATTGTTACGTTATATTATATTTCAAGATCTCTGACGTTGTGCTGAAGAAACATGTTCTATCTCCGCAAGAAATACTTCACTAAAAAATTCACATGGAAAACAACTGCTTCTTAAAACATTTAGTCACCATCAAGTTGAAACAGTTTCTATTTATTTAATCATAAAATGATTAAAAAATAATACACGTCACATTCCCATTATATTTGGCACATAAAACCTAACTTGAATTGAAACAAGAAAAGCCGCTAACGTATTTACAATTTATTATCGTATATTGCCCACAACAGTGATATCAAGCGTCGTGATAGTAATATTTTAATAATATTATTGTTAACATTAAAAATTAGACCTAGTTGGAAACATTCTCAAACTAGACATGGCGGTCCGGGGTAAATCTTAATCAAACCATGTTTCACCCTTAGATTTGTGGTTGCATTTGTTATGTATTCACTCTGTTCCACTTTGAACTAAAAAGTAACAAACAAGATTTTTAAAAAATGATTTTTTTTTTTATAAAATATGGTTTTAGTTTAAACTACATGGCCCATCTTGAATGGGCCATTTCTAACTAAGGCAAAGCCTTATCCTATAATTATAATATGAGTAATATGAGTGGAGTTGGATATCTCATTTCTTAGTGATCATTGTGCATCATCTTGTGTAAATATTGTATTTAATTCCAAAAATGTAAAATCGTATTGGGCCCTTTCTTTCCTTTCTATATGTTTCTCTACCTTCTCTATATTTACTTTGGTTTACAACTTGAAAGGCCAAAGGTGTATACATGTCCCAAGAGTCGAACTTGTGGGCAGCCTTCACATGAATCAAAACCCTTGCGAGGTAGGCTATCACCTTGAGTGCATCTTTCTTTCTAAAATTTTCTCATCTAATTTCTCGTACCTTTTCACTAAATTGAGTATCAATTTTAATTCATAAAATTTGGTTAAACTTTTAAGATCGTATAACATAATGATTTATCATTCTTTTATGTTGTGTGAGTGTGACATGGATTCAGCCATCTTGGTTTACATTTTTTTTGACAAAGAAAATTGATCTTGTTGTACTGATAGGAGGTGGTGAGTTTGATTCTTAGGGTGTGCATGTGTGTGTAAGGCATTGGCCTCCCATTGTTAAAAAAATATCTCTCATTTAATATTCATTAATTTGTATGAAGCAGTTTTTTCACAGTTTGTAAATGTGTAAAATAGTGAACTGTTTCTCAGCCGGCAAGAAACAGTTTTGATTCGTGCTTCCAACCGCAGTCGTGTCCATGTGTGTGAGGTTCGAGCTAAGCGCCGTGTCCATGTTAGTGCGCGTAAAAGCTAACTGCCGCCCCGGAAATGACGAAACAACCCCGCAACGGCATCCTAAGCATGGAGGGTGCCTCGTAAGCGGAAACCACGTCACTACTCGTCGTTTCCCAACAGACTGCCACCACTGTAAGAATCTGACAGATCTGGGGGCAAAACCGTCATTAACCCTGTATGCGCCCCTTCTCTCCATGCAACTCCTTGCCTTCCCATCGCCTCTCTGCGTGCAGGTCTTTCTCCATCTACATACTTTACGCTGCAACTCCCTTTTTCTCTCTAAACACAATTTTCTGCGACTCTTTCTCTGTTCAAGTCCTTTCTCTCTCTACATACTTTTTCTCTCCAACTCTCTCTAGAAATTTCTAGATTTCTTGAGTTATCTTCGTATCCGTGTGTTTATCTCTATTTCTCTCTCTATAAATTGGACTATGAGTTGCCCGTAGCTAGGTAATCATGCCGGCATGGTGGACGAGATCTTCGCTACCGAAGGAGGCGAGGAAGAAGCAGAGCCACAAGGACGCCGCTTCCGCCAAGAACGAGAGTGATCCGGAATGCGATAAAACTAAAGCAAGTCTATATCCACCATTGACTGGCGCCCCTGCCTGCTTCGCCCTCAGCTCGGCGCAGCCGAGTGATTTCCCCTCGAATTCCTGTACCGCAGCGGAGCCCGACCTATGGGCCGGACGGACGCACCGGCTTCCTCGCCCGGGAGAGAGTTCTCGACCGGATCAGGTCGCATCGGCATCGTCGATCTCCAGCGGGAGCTCGTCGTGCTCGTGCTCAGATCTAGGGTTTCCGGTTTTCAGGTACTCAGTTTAAAACATGTTTTGGGGCCTGTGATCTCATACATTTGGTTGAAAATGAAGAATTCGAATTCCTTCGGCGTTCGAACTCACTAGGATTTCAATGTGCTTTCGTATGTATAATTATGCTATCCTACTCATCAAGATCGATTTTGAATTGGTTTGGTGTTGATTTTAATTGGAAGTACTGAAAGTTGCGGTATCAAATTTTAAAAGTTAAAATTTCGGCAAGATTTGGGGTTGGAACTTGGAAGGTTCTGCATGGAGTTGATGCTGGGTTTGCTATTGAACTAAAATCCTCCATTGTTGATAGAAATTTCTGCATGTGATGTGTGGATTTTGAGTGGGATTCGATGCTTCAAATGGTTTACATATCGTTGGGTTTTTATTTAGTTGTTATATGCTCTTGTTCTCCATGTGAGAACTTTCTGGTGTTCAACTGTTGGCTCTGTTGCATCATAATTTCCGTCATTAATAATATTTCTCGTAGCCTTTTGATTAGAAATGGTTCTCGTAGCCTATTAATAATTTCCGTCATTATATAGCTCCCTTTTGCGTGGTATTTTTAACTCCGAACAGGTAATGTCATGTTTTATTATTTCCTTCAAACACTTCAACAAATTCCTTTCTCTCTTTTAAATTGTTTACAATTTAATTTTTCATACCTTTTCTCACTGGAGATCCATGTCGCCACCTTTCCAAATTTCTAGACCACCTAAAACCTCGAAAGGGACTAAACATCTCTCACAGAGATTATTTTTCCATAATATAGCTACATTGTTGAGTTTGACAGTATTGCATCTCATAAGGTTCCTAATTTTAATTTGATTGTTACAACTTGTTTCTTTCTAACGATGATCTTTTTCTGCAATGCAAAAGAGAAATAGATGGTGTGGAAACTCCAACAGAGACAAGTTCAAACTATGACTATCAAAGCCAAGACTACAAGCAGCTTCTTTCAAGCAGCCCTGGATTTAGTAGCTTTAACCATTCCGTTCATGGTTCAACACTATGCAACAAAAACAGCTTATCTTCTTCACTGAGGATGGCATCAGATTTATGCTTCTCGACCACTGTTAATCGTTCTTTTTCTCCACCTAGGGTTTCAAGGAACAAGAAAATAAGTTTGTCGGAAAGAAGTTACAACACCAACCGTTCTTTGTCCCCTAGTCCTCCTAGCTATTCTTTGGCTGCTAGTCCAAGATCAAAAAGTCCAGGCCCAGGATCACGAGTTCACAGTGCTTCAACATCACCTTTACAATCACATCCTGAATCCCCAAGATCAAAGCAATATGATACCAAATCTCAGTGCCATCCACTACCGCTTCCTCCAAGTTTTCCTTGCTCTCCCACTTCGCTCACACATAATGGTTCTGCTAGTACTTGCACATCACCCAGATCAACTTCTTCAAAGCCTGGGTCTTCAAAAAGTTGTACAAGCAGTAGTTTAAGTCTCCACTCGAGGTGGAAGAAAGGAAGACTGCTGGGAAGAGGAACATTTGGGCATGTTTATCTTGGGTTTGATAGGTACTTTGTTTCCTTTTGATGAAATTATACTTTGACAGTTCTCCGTCAACTTTATTGCCTTTGAAGAAAATTCACTATAGTTTCTTGTGAATATGAAATTATGATGTCATCTCAGGCTTCTTGGATTCATCCAACAGTATTCCTTGTTTTTTCATTTTTCTTTGGAATATATGAAAACCACAACCACACACTCGGAGCTGTTGAGATCAGTAGCATGAGAACATCCAACTCTGAAAGGATATCCACTGTTATTTCATCGGTCTTACCTGTTTGTTATTCTTGTGCTGGTCTTGATACCAAATCAGTGGGAAGTCAGTTTAGCACTGGCTCTTGTTCAGGATCCCTCAACAAGAAATAAACCTAATCAAGCTCATCTCTTGTACTTGCAAATGGATTGACCTCGAGACACTAAAATTGCTGATTGACTTACGATTTCTAGGTAAACCCAGATTGCGAATTTCTCTATGATTTATATCAGAAATACGATCAAAGTCAGGTCCATCACGGTAACACTAGCTATAGACATTTTTCTTTGAATCCAGGTAGGTGAGTGGAATCTGTCCCTCCTCTCTCACCTATCTTCTGATTGGCTATCATTGTTGTAATTATGAAAGCTTAGGAACTGACTTAGTTTTTCTATGTTACTGTTAAAAGTCCTTTAATGAGACAATGTTTATTATTTTGCTGAGTTGAGGATGTGTAGACTGAGTACCAAATTATTATTTTGAGTCATCAATATCTTCTGGATTTGGCAATTTTGTTTTCTTGTGGATCCTTTGCTTGGTGAATATTGATCCGGTAGTTGTTGTGAATGTTGTTTGGTAATTCCTAAAAATACACAAATACCTTGTCCTATCTTCTGTGGGAGATCGGCTTCCTGAAATCTTGACAGTAGCTTCTATTGTTGATTATTCATTTCTTTAGGCTTTTCTTTAAAAGGGATATATAATCATTGCCAGTGAAAGTGGGCAAATGTGCGCAATCAAGGAAGCTAAGGTAGTCTCAGATGATCAGAACTCCAAGGAAAGCCTCAGGCAACTGAACCAGGTATCCTCTCGCTCTGCCCTTTAAGATAACAATTGAAGTACTGAGAGGGTTCTAACGTGCTTTGGTTGTGTTGCAGGAAATATCATTGCTTAGTCAACTCTCTCATCCCAATATTGTGCAGTACTATGGAAGTGAGATGGTATTCAATTTCTATTGCATTCATTTCTCTTACTGGCTCTATAAAATAGCATGATATCCAGTTTTGTGAATTATAACTTCAATTTTATTCCTCATCTATGAAGCTTGGTTCAGAATCCAGATCAATGTTAGATGCATTAAAGACGAGGATGAAAAAATTCTAGTGGCAAATGATGATATAAAAAATACATGGAAAAACTATTTTTATAATCTTTTTAATGAAAATAAAGATGTTAATATTAGCTTAGGAGAGTTAGCCAAATCAGAAAAGTATATAAACTACAATTTCTACCGACGTATTCAAAAGAATGAAGTCAAAGAAGCTCTTAAACATATAAAGGGTGGTAAATCGGTAGGACCAGATAATGTTCCTATAGAAGTTTGGAAAATACTATGAGAAATAGGAATCACTTGGCTCACAAGACTATTTAATGAAATATGGAAAAACCAAAAGATGCCTGAGGAATGGAGAGCAAGTACACTTATACCCATATACAAGAACAAGGGAGACATTCAAAATTGTGCGAATTATTGAGGTATCAAGTTAATGAGCCATACTATGAAATTATGGGAAAGAATTATCGAATGTAGGTTAAGACAAGTATCAAGTACAACAGAGAACTAATTTGGATTCATGCCAGGTAGATCTACTATTGAAGAGATTCACCTTTTGAGACATCTTATGGAACATTTTAGAGCAAAAAAGAAAGACCTTCACATGATATTTATTGATCTAGAAAAAACTTATGATAGGGTACCGAGGGAGGTTCTTTGGAGAACTTTGGAAAAAAGAGGTGTAACGTTGAGCGTTAGTGCACAGCCTGTGCAGTAACACCCGAGCGTTACTGCACAAGCTGTGCAGTAATGCCAATGGGGGGGATATGAAGGGCCTTTAAAAAGGGCCCTTCATAATGCCTTTTTCCAAGGAGCTGGGCAGCCTTGAACTAGCCGGAAAATAGGAGTCGGCCAGAATCCGGTGAGTTCAATGTTTTTTTTGAGATTTTCGTTTTTCTTTCTAATTTTTGATGAAAAGCTTGTTGAAAATCACCGTTTTGGGCTTAAATTGGAGGATTGAGGTAGAACTAAGCATTTTGGTGGGGTAGGTAAGCAATGGCATCGATTTGGCCAAAAAATGGTTGTGATTCGCCAGAAACCGACGATGCCAGAAAAAAAACTTTTGGGCATGTCCCTCATTTCCGTATCGTGTCATGTCTGAATTGTCATGAACCGAAACTGGTTCATGTCATGTCCTCGTGCCGCGTGTTAAGAACCAGTTCTGTGTCAAAATAGGTTTTGTGTCAGGTTCTGTGTCGGAAACGGGTCCAGTTTGGGTCGTATCTTGAAATGGGTTTCTGGGTTAGGAATAAGACCAGTGTCAGTAGTTACAGGTTCTGTATTGATACAGTGACACAAGCTACCTATTGTGTCACTCATTTGGATCAGATATGGATATGGGTATCAATTTGGATCTTGGATAGCTTAAACGGATCCAGTTTAGGATCCGATTTGGATACAGTTTGTTGCGTTAAACTCATAATTTAATGAGTTCTAATATTTTAATTATTTGTACTTGTTTAGAGATTAAAATTAGAGGATTTGGTGGTGATAAGAGTGACCCAATAGCTTGGGGACTGAATCTTAGAGCTCCTTATGCATTCTTTTACAGAATCATGCTAGAAGTGATTTTACTGTTTTAGATAGATTTAAATGTGCATGATTGATAAATGTTTTATTGATATTTGTGAAATGTTATTCACAATTATGGGTTATTTGATATGTTTTCAAATAGAACATGTTTATGATATTGTTTGATAAAGAGCATGTTTTGATATGCATGTGTTGTATGAACATGGTATTTAAATGTTGTTTAAATGTTGTGTAGACATGAGTTTGATTTTGGATATTCATGGATGGATGTGATTTGTAAATGTGATGAACTGTAATTGATTTTAGAAATGTAATGATGTGTGAATATACGAGCCGTACTTGTGTGGTTTGTGTGGGGTCTCTAGAGACTTGCAGGTCCCTCGGGCGATCCGGCTTGGGGCGAATACAGGGTGTGTTCCCGGGTACTCTGCCGTGAGAGTCGGCGTGGTTACCGTCCTGGATGGGGTTATCGAGGTCACATTAGGGAGAGTCAAATGACTCCCGTGGCCTTTGGGGCAGACTATGGGCTGTAATTATCGAAACTAATGATGTGTGTGCGTGTGTGTGAGTGTATGCGTATGAACTTGAGATCATGATTTCAAGGTAAATATGCTTTACTATGAAATGGTTGCGAACTATGCATGCTTTTAGTATGTTTTCTGTTTAAAGATGTTTAGCCTCCCTACTGAGCTATGTATAGGAGCTCACCCTATTATTTTATAGCTCATCCTAAAGCTAGCACTTCGAAGGCACACGGAGCAGAGTAGGAGTTTGATAGAGCTGCATTTTTATTTTAGATGGTATGATAAGTATCAAATGATTTAGAAAGTCTTTTATTCGGGGTTATTGTTAGGTGAGCCCCACACCATTTTGGACGTGTTATTTAAAACTTCGATATGGATATTTATTTCAGTTAGATATTTCTTGAGTTTGTATTAAATTAGTACTGTATTTGGTTACTCCTCACCATCACGCCCGTGCGAGAAGCGGTCACGTGGCATCGGCTCGGGCCGGGTTGTGGTCGCGACTCGAGCGGGTGTGACAAGAGGTATCCCATTGACATATATTAACCTTATAAAAGACATGTATGATGGTGCAAAAACATGTGTGAGGACTCATGATGGAACGACAGACTTCTTTGAAGTTAATATTGGGTTACATGAAGGATCAACTTTAAGTCCATACTTATTTATAATGGTGATGGATGAGTTAACAAAACATATTCAAGATGAAGTACCTTGGTGTATGTTATTTGCAGATGACATTGTATTAGTGGAGGAGTCTACGGAAAAAGTTAATAGAAAATTGGAACTATGGAGAGAAACATTAGAAAGCAAAGACATCTGACTTAGTAGAACAAAGACAGAATATATGGAATGTAAGTTTGATCATTTGATTACCTTAGAGGACATAGAAATTAAAATTGGCACACATTGCATCCCGCAAAAGGAAAGTTTTAAATACCTAGGGTCACTTTTTCAAAGTGATGGAAGAATTGATGGAGATGTTATGCATAGAATTAATTCGTTGGTTAAAATGGAGAGGAGCATCAGGTATTCTTTGTGATAAGAAGATACCATTAAAGTTAAAAGGTAAATATTATAGAGCAGCAATTAGGCCTGCCATGTTTTATGGTTATGAGTGTTGGGCAGTTAATCATCAACATGTACAAAAGATGTCTGTGATAGAAATGAAGATGTTGACATGGATGAGTGGTCATACAAGAAAAGAAAGTATACATAATGAGGTTATTAGAAACAAATTAGGAGTGGTACCAATAGAGGATAAAATGAGAGAATATCGTTTAAGATGGTTTGGACATATAGAAAGAAGATCAAAAGAAGAACCTGTAAGAAGGTAAAAAAACTAAATTTGGAAAGTATTAAAAGAGGTAGAGGACGACCACAAAAGTGTTGGAAAGAAACAATAAAGAATGATCTAGCTTATTGTGAGTTAACTGCTAACATGACACACGATAGGGATCTGTGGAAACAAAGAATCCATGTAGCTGACCCCGTCTAGTATGGGAAAAGGCTTAGCTGTTGTTGTTGTTGTTGTTGTTGTTGTTAGGAATGTTACTATTTGATCATGTGTCTATGTCTGTACATGTGTACCGATAGGTGCATGTAAATGTATCCTGGATTCATCTTGTTTCTTGAATATTAGATGGAAGTCTGCATTCTAAACCTGAATGCCATTGCTAATGGAATGTTATATCAACGACCATGCTGCATCCAAAGTAACTGGATTTTGGTTCAGCTGGATATTCTCTAACCAATTATGTAAATAATTAATATGATTTTGATAATAATTGTGGCAGCCTACTGTACCCAACAATGATATTTTTTCGCCTTTACCTACAAAACTTGATTCTTTACACATACTTCCCATCATTTGCTTTGGCTATGATATATTTTACCCTTTTTTATTATGAAAGCTTAAGTTGTCGAGTCAATGGTTCATGTGCTAGGGTTATATCATCTAACTTTAGATGGCCATTATAATTTTCTTGATATGGACAACACATAGTGAATGTTTAATGGAGACCTTGGGTTCTACTATGTTCTATTGGGTGTATACTGGTTGTTATTTCCAGATTTCAGCCTCTACCTGTGTCTTGTTGCTTTTCATTTACAGGGTATGAATACTTGATGTATTTCTTGTTCAAATACATGAATATAATTTGCTGACATTGTAAACTATCTCTCTACTGGTGCCATATTGTGTAGTTTATGTTGGCCAAGTAGCAGAAATGTACTCTTTATAGTCAAGGTTACATGGAAACACTCTTTGGTTGGTGTTTCCGTTTAGTTATGGTACTGGTACGGGAACATCTTCCCATATATTAAATAAATGCATAACACAGGTCAGATATGCTCTGTTAGTAGGTTGGGTTGAGCACCCATTTGACTGGCAGGAGATCTTGACTTTGAACTCTAATGTGCACCAGTTGTTTCCACTTTTTTGACACTTTTTTTATATATATATTTGTGGGAGCACCCTTGCATTGCCTGTCCCAAGCCCGGATAAAGAAGGAGGGTTGTGTTAGGCTTCCAATAGCCACTTTGTCGGATTTTATATCATGGATTACACAAATTATGAGCATTGTTTTGGGGCGTCCCGCTTAGCGACGCGCTGTAGAGCCTGAATGCAGTGATAAGTAAGTAAGGGTCATTACATTTTCGCTCGAATGTAGTGAATCAATTGAAGAGAGGGTTCCCACATCATGGATGGGTGTGGATAAAGAAGTTAGTCCCGCTACATTGCCGCCCGAATGTAGTGAATAATTTACAAAGAGGGTCTCCGCATTTTCAATATGGACGGATGAGGGTTATCCGGTAAGCTAATGGAGGTGGTAGATACTATGATTCAGAGAAAGATTCATATTCTATGTTTACAAGAGACAAAGTGTGTTAGAGAAAAAGCAAAGGAGATAGATGATACAAGTTTTAAATTATGGTACTCAGGCAAGGAAAAAGCTCAAAACGGAGTTGGTATTATCATAAATAAAGATTTAAAGGATAGTGTAGTAGACATACAACGATATGGTGACCGAATCATGACGTTGAAATTAGTGTTAGGAGCAGAGGTTTTGAATATAGTTTTTGCTTACACACCCCAAGTAGGCCTAGAAGATAGTATAAAGACAACTTTTTGGGAAGAGTTAAATAAGGTGATTCAAAGGATTCCACAAAGGGAGATGATTTGTTTAGGAGGAGAGTCAAATGAACATGTCGGTAAAGAGGCATTAGGATATCCAGGTATTCATGGAAACTTTGGTTTTGGGGATATAAATAAGGAAGGTATGGAGATTTTAAATTTTGCTATGGCATTTGATCTATTTATAGTCAATACAATCTTCAAAAAACGAGATGAACATTTAATTACTTATAAGAGTAGTTTATCACAAACACAAATTGATTACTTTATTTGTAGAAAAAAAGATAGAACGTGTTGTAAAGATTGCAAGGTAATTCCAAGAGAAAGTTTAAACACCCAACATCGACTTTTAGTTATGGATTTACAAATAAAAAATGAACAAAGAAGAAAAGAGTGCATCGAGCTATTCAGACTAAATGGTGGAACCTCAAAAGCGAGAAAGAAGATATATTTAAACAAAAAGTCCTTCAAGGAGATGCTTGGAATTATGTTGGTACACCTTGTGATATGTGGAACAATATGGCTATACATATTAGGAAAGTGGCGAAAGATGTGTTAGGTGAATCTAAGGGAGGTGTACCGGCACAAAAAGAAGCTTGGTGGTGGAGTGAAGTAGTGCAAAATAAAATCAAGGCAAAGAGGGCATGTTACAAATTACATTATGCTAAGAAAACTAGTGAAACTTTAGAGGCTTATAAGAAAGCAAAAAAGGAATCGAAAAAGGTTGTCAGTGAAGCAAAAGCTAAAATTTAGGAGGATTTATATAAAAAACTCAACTCAAAAGAGGGTGAAAGATATATTTTTAGGATAGGTAGAGCTAGAGATAAGAAAACTAAAGATCTTAATTCTGCAAGATGCATCAAAGACGGGGATGAAAAAATTCTAGTGGCAAATGATGTTATAAGAAATAGATGAAAAACTATTTTTATAAGCTTTTTAATGAAAATAAAGATTTTAGTATTAGCTTAGGAGAGTTAGTCAAATCAAAAAAGTATATAAACTATAATTTTTACCGACGTATCCAAAAGAATGAAGTCAAAGAGGCTCTTAAACATATGAAGGGTGGCAAAGCGGTAGGACCTGACAATATTTCTATAGAAGTTTGGAAAATATTAGGAGAAATAGGAATCACTTGGCTCAAAAGACTATTTAATGAAATATGGAGAAACCAAAAGATGCCCGAAGAATGGAGAGCGAATACACTTACACCCGTATATAAGAACAAGGGAGACATTCAGAATTGTGTGAATTATGAGGTATCAAGTTAATGAGCCATACTATGAAATTGTGGGAAAAAATTATCGAACGTAGGTTAAGACAAGTAAGTACAACACAGAACCAATTTGGATTCATGCCATGCAGATCTATTATTGAAGCGATTTACCTTTTGAGACGTCTTATGGAACATTTTAGAGCAAAAAAGAAAGACCTTCACATGATATTTATTGATCTAGAAAAAGCTTATGATAGAGTACCGAGGGAGGTTCTTTGGAGAACTTTGGAAAAAAGAGGTATCCCATTGACATACGTTAACCTTATAAGAGACATGTACAATGGTGTAAAAACATGTGTGAAGACTCATGAAGGAATGACTGACTTCTTTGAAGTTAATATTGGGTTACATGAAGGATCAACTTTAAGTCCATACTTATTTATAATGGTGATTGACGAGTTAACAAAACATATTCAAGATGAAGTGCCTTGGTGTATGTTATTTGCAGATGACATTGTATTAATGGAAGAGTATAAGGAAAAAGTTAATAGAAAATTAGAACTATGGAGAGAAACATTAGAAAGCAAAGGCCTCAGACTTAGTAGAACAAAGACAGAATATATGGAATGTAAGTTTGATCATTTGGTTACTTTAGAGGACATAAAAATTAAAATTGGCACACATTGCATCCCCCAAAAGAAAAGTTTTAAATACCTAGGGTCAATTTTTCAAAATAATGAAAGAATTGATGGAGATGTTACACATAGAATTAATGCTAGTTGGTTAAAATGGAGAGGAGCATCAGGTATTCTTTGTGATAAGAAGATACCATTAAAGTTAAAAGGTAAATATTATAGAGCAGCAATTAGACCTACCATATTTTATGGTTCTGAGTGTTGGGCAGTTAACCATTAACTGGTACAAAAGATGTCTGTGACAGAAATGAAGATGTTGAGATGGATGAGTGGTCATACAAGAAAAGACCGTATACATAATGAGGTTATTAGAAATAAATTAGGAGTGGCACCAATAGAGGATAAAATGAGAGAACATTGTTTAAGATGGTTTGGACATATAGAAAGAAGATGAGAAGAAGAACCTTTAAGAAGGTACAAAAAACTAAATTTGGAAAGTATTAAAAGAGGTATAGGATGACCACAAAAGTGTTGGAAAGAAACAATAAAGAATGATCTAGCTTATTGTGAGTTAACTGCTAACATGACACATGATAGAGCTCTATGGAAACAAAGAATCCATGTAGCCAACCCCGTGTAGTATGGGAAAAGGCTTAGTTGTTGTTTGTTGTTTGTTGTTTGTTATATATTTGTGTATTGCTATTTCTCTGTTTCCTAATTTTTTGAGAGTTGCCATTTCCCATGTCCTGTTTCCATTTCATGTTTGTGCAACATATCTTATAGTGCAATGTCTCTACTTTGGTCCCCTTCTTATTAAGCACAATCTAAATCATGGGATGTTCTTCTAGCGTCAAGGTCTCTCTGCTCCCTCTTTTTGGTTCTCTCGTCCCTTGTATGTTCTCTTGAAGAAAAGTTCTAGAAGACTTGTTCTACGACTATTGTAGAATAGGATATCTAAGATTCACTATGATTCTCCTTATGATTTGTCTCTTTTTTTTACTGGGTATTAGTCTTGTCATGTGGTCGGTGTCTTTCTGTTTTCATAGGCTTGGGGAACATTGAATCTAGGGTCACCTGCAGGTTACAGTTTGTCAGGTTTCCAGAAGTCTCTGTCATGTGTTGCTAAGATGGCTCTAGCAGTAGACACAATGCATGTGCAAGGGCTGCTGAGCCGTGCGATAGTTTGAATCCCATTGCCTATATATAAGCCATGTTTCTATTCTGTGTACTTGGTAGATATGGGAAATGCTTCTATTCCAAACTTGATCATGGAAGGATGCTTGGGCTGGTGCATCCATCAAAATTTTCTTTAAAATTTAAGTTTGCTGTTCTTGCATCTTATATTTCTTAAATTTGAATTGTTTTTTCATGTCTTAACGTACTAAAATATTTACGCCTTGAAATGAATTGCTCTGTCTTCTCAGAGATACCTCTTTACTGTTGCAGATATTAAAATGTTAATTTGAACTTGACATTCTGTAACTCATTTGTAGGATGAAGAAACAATGTCTGTTTTCCTCGAGTATGTTTCAGGAGGGTCTATTCATAAGTTACTTCAGGAATATGGTCCATTTAAAGAACAAGTTATCCGGAATTACACAGCACAAATTCTTCCTGGGCTAGCTTACTTGCATAAAAGAAATACCGTGCATAGGTATGCTGTTTGGTCTTATCTTTTTTGAAGGCATTCTTGTTTAAGTGAAAACATGCTAGAATGAGAATTAGTTTGGTGTATATCGCAGGGACATCAAAGGTGCCAATATTCTGGTTGATCCCAATGGCATTGTCAAGCTAGCAGACTTTGGGTTAGCCAAACATGTACGTCTTTTGATATTATAAACGTTGATTGTCTCCTTGCAATGTATTTATCTTGATTTAATTTCAAATACTGTAACAACATTTACCTGTTTCATAATCCAGGTTCTTTTTCATAGCTTTGACTTATTTATCGAAATATCATAGTCCACTATCCAATTTCAATCTGAAAGCGATCAATGTTTGCACAGATTGGAGTTTAGACATTTGCACCTAGAAGGTCGTCATTTTTTCATTGAGATGAAATCCATAACTAATGAATATTATCTTTCTTATATGGCTAAGAAGAGCATGGTAGTTGACCATCTTTAGCCTTACAGGAAATCATCTTCAGCGGTTGAAATGAGAGTCAAGATGCCTACATTTATTTATTTTATTTCTGTTTTTTCATTTCATAAGAAGTCCCTTATTTTGTTTTTGATTTTTAAATTAACCTCTGGCAGAAAATTGGCTTTTAAATTTGGTCATGAATCTTTAGATATTTTACTTTATAGTATGAACCTACCAAATAGCATAAGGTAAACCACAGTTAGACAAGAAGGAAAAATAAGAAATATGTAGGGTTATTGTTGTAGGTTCACATTCTTTTGATGTTCTTTACTTCTTTTCATTCATTCCCATGCATTTGTCGATGAAATCTAGGGAAAATGAAATCATTTCTTCTAGAGGCCTGAAAATTATTACAAAAATCACCTAGCAGTGATTCTTGATTGGCAAGTAAATCATTTCTGTATAGGTCTCAAAACTATTAGAAGTAGACATTGCTTTTATTATGTTTTAACCATTTCTTTCTCATGCTCAGATTGATTCTTCTTCTTCTCCACTGTCTTTTAGAGGAAGTCCATATTGGATGGCTCCTGAGGTATATGGTTTAGGTTTCATTCTAGCCTTAGTATTATTTTCAACTTTAGATGTTCATTTCTAACTTGCATGTGCTTTCAACTCTGACAGATTATAATGAATACCATCGGATACAGCTGGGAAGTAGACATATGGAGTCTTGGTTGTACAATTATTGAAATGGCCACATCAAAACCACCATGGATTCAATATGAAGGGGTTAGGGTTTTTCAAGTTTTGGTATTGTTTGGGTTCAATTTCAAGAGCTTGTTGCCATAATAAAGTGCCAGTTATTATTGTCTGCACTTCCTGGAACTTATTGAGCTATTATATTTATGTTCATCAGGTGGCTGCAATATTTAAAATTGGAAACAGCAAAGAGATCCCCCCAATCCCTGATTCTTTATCTGATGAAGGCAAAAACTTTGTAAAGCTGTGCCTGCAGCGTGATCCATCTGCACGTCCGACAGCAGCACAGCTGCTGGCACACCCTTTTGTAAGAGACCAACTTGTAAGAAAAGTTCCAAAGACCAGAAACTGGCAAACAGATCCTGGGCCTTCTCTTCCTTGTGGCATCCATTCACTGGTATGAAGAAAGATGTCAAGTTTGCACTTTTCTTTCAAAAGATAGTATAATTGTCTCAGATGTCAAGTTTGCACTTCTCTTTGCGTCTCCTAAAAATATAGAATTAATGCCAGTGACTGTGCATAAAATTTCTTTGTTTTGTTAATACTCATGGCCATGCTGTTTGATTACTATTGGAGATGAAAGAATTGTAATCTGGATTTTTTCTTAATTGTGGAGATGTATCATAAATAGACAGGATATCTGACATGCACTTTTGTTCTGTTCCTTGGAAACTGACTCCACTGCGAAAGGAGACAGAATTTCTCAAATATTGCATACACATGCAACCCATAATCACCAAATTTCTTGCTCGGTTGCCTGAATCTATGACCAGTATAATAACCCTTTACAATTGTTAAAGAGGATGCTGTATTTTGCTCTGTTGCTGAAATTTGTCCGCAATATATAGCCCTTTAGATGTGGCAGAAGACCCAGCGCTCAGATTGAAAATTTACTTTACAGACCTGAAATTTGGATGTACTCTAGGTGCTTCATTCTAACCTCTATCTGCTACCGGAGATGGGAAGAACTAGACTGCCTTTACAAACATTTTACAAGAAAAAGATGGCATCTTAAAGAACAGACACACCAGAGATGCTTCCCATGTATGGTTTTTTATCGGATTAGATTTCATTATTCAATTCACAGTACCTGGTGGAGATTGAACATCAAAAAATCAAAGCAGTGTTTAGATATAGAACACTGGATCCTTATCCTTGTTCTAAGGCCCCCCTGTACTCCTTGGTGGAATGTTTTATCTGGTACATGTATATAAGCTTTCCTGGTATTCCTTTTTCGGCAATTGGATTAGATTTATTACGCTAAATTAGAATAGTCACTTTCTTTCTAAATAGGTTTTGGCCTTTTTTCCATTTTATGTTGGAGAGGTAGTTCTACGGGCTTAGGATGGTTAACTTTTAGAAGCTCCTAAGTGCTAATTAGCAGGCTGTGATGCTGATTCTCCCTTTCCCCCAGCTGTATATGTCTAAAGGCCATATGCATCATTTGATTATGGCTTTCTCCGGCCCTTCTAACATGTACTTTAGAAACATAAATGAACGAGTAACTTTGACCTACTGTATTCTTGTTTGGAAAGTTTCTGGACATTTTTTGGTTCAGTCTTAGCATAATTTTGAAGTATTGTCAATCCTATGCAGTTGGTGTTTAAGACCCATCATGAAATTTTTGTAATTCAGAAAACTGAATCATCAGACTCACTCCAACCAGCTAAGTTTCAGACTACCACTTCCACATTTTAAGAAACCATTGGCTTTTGAAGTGTAAAGCTCCTGTATTATTAGGAAACTAATGTAATCTCATCAGCATTTAGTACACTAACCACTGGACGAATGATTATAATTTACAATTACGATCATGTAAGAGATGGACTTGGATGTTTACATTTTATAGTGTCAACGTCAGATGTTTTGACATATACAGTGATCTTGTGTTCTTGTTCATAGACTCAGTTTTTGCTTGTGTCATTAGGTATTGGTACCTATGTTCAATTTCAGGTTTTAGGGTCACAAGTTCCATGGTCTTTGATTGATAATTATCCAGGCTTTTGTTCTCCATATTTAGTGCCTAAGCAGGAGAAAGTATGGAGCCAAGTAGGTTTTCTTGATGTCTTAGCTTTAAGATTGTGTTGTTTCTCTATCGCTAAAGCTTATAATAGGGTATTTATTGATTTAGAAAAAGCTTATGATACAATGTCAAGAGATATTCTTAGAGAACCTTAGAAAAGAGAAGTATCCCATTCATGTACATCAATCTTATAAAATATGTGTGATAGTACACAAACATGTACGAGGACCTATGATTTCTTTGAAGTTAATATTGGATTATATTAAGAGTCAACTTTAAGTTTATATTTATTTATATTGGTTATTAACAAGTTAAGAAAATATATTTAAGATGAAGTATTTTGGCATATTTTATTTGTACAAGATATTATATTAGTGGATGAGTCTAAGAAAAAAGTTAATATGAAATTGAAATTATAGAGAGAACCATTGCTTTTGACTTAGCAAAACGAAAGACAAAAATATAAGTTTGATCATTTGATTACTTGGAGATGAATTGGCTTACACTACATTTCTCACAAGAAAAGTTCTAAACACTTGTTTAGAATGATGGAAAAATTGATAGAGATGTTACACATAGGTTGGTTAAATGCAGAGGTACATTATGTATTCTATCTGACAAGAGGATATCATTAAAGTTGAAAGGTAAATATTATAAAGCAACAACTAGACCCACTATATTTTATAGTAAACATGTACAGAAGATGTCCATGGTAGAAATAAAGTGGATATGTGATTATATAAAGAAAAACCGTATACATAATGAGATTATTAAAAATAAATTGTTCGTAACATTAATAGATGATAAAATGAGAGAAAATCATTTAAGATGGTTTGAACATGTAAAAGGGTGATTAAAACCAAAAGAAGCTCTAGTGAGAAAGTATGAGAAAGTAGACGGTGAAATGTTAAAAGAAGAAGAAAATCATAAAAGTGTTAAAGGAAAAAATAAAGAACGATCTAGTTTATGTTGAGTTAATTATTAATATGACACATGATCGAGTGCTATGGTAAACAAAGAATCCACTTTATTGCAAAAGGAAATCAAAGTGGATATGTGATTATATGAAGAAAGACTATACATAATGAGATTATTACAAATAACTTGTGGGTAGCACGAATAGATGATAAAATGAGAGAAAATCATTTAAGATAGTTTGGATATGTAAAATGGTGACAAAACAAACAAAAAAACTAGTGAGAAAGTAAGAGAAAGTAGACGGTGAAAATATTAAAAGAAGAAGAAAATCATAAAAGTATTGGAAGGAAAAAATAAAGAATGATCTAGTTTATGTTGAGCTAATTGTTAATATGACACATGATTGAGTGCTATGGTAAACAAAGAATCCATATGACTGACTCCATCTAGTATTGAAAGATCGTTATTGTTCTCTACTGATTTCCTTTTGCAACATCTACTGTTCTATTTTTTCCATCAGGAGACCACTTGACACAACGCTCTCCTCATGCGAATCTCTCATTTGTTTGGGTTTAATATAAATGGAATAGAATTTGATCATGTGAAAAATATTTATAGTAGATGCTTGGAGCTTTTACAGGTTCCAAGGAAGAAATTCATGAATGCCTTTTCGGTTGCATTTTCCATCTTGTTTTATCAATTCGCTGCATGTTCTAACTTTGTTCCCAAGGTGGTCGTCTTCTTCACTGATTGATTGTTATACTTTTTCAGTCTACTCCCATGCAGAGAAGCTTGCAGCTTCCCAGAAGCACAAGGACATCTCCCATTTATGGAGATTACGAACAATACCAATCTGTTGGAGGATACCCAATCACACGTAAGACCTCAAGGTGCGTTGGGTCTGTTCCGGTCATACTACTTTTATTCCACCTCTTTGTTTAAGACCAAAAGTTCTCCCTCAAAGACAAATCTGGTAAGAGGAGACACAACCTGGCTTCGGTAGCGATGAACATTCACCATTGAACTATTTCTCTTCTATGGGCTTAATTAAGATCCAAGCCAGGATATATTTCATGAATATGATTAGATCTGTTACGTTTGTTATTTCCTTGCAGTAAAGAGTTGGTACCAAGAAAGAATATGTCTTTGCCCCTGTCTCCCTCAACAAGCCCACTAACACAGTTTGGATCCGCCAAGAGGACTGATTGGTTATCATCACCCAATCTTTCTCCCATCCCAAATAGAGGTGGCAATCACCCAAAGGACCACTCGGTTTTTCAGCGTGTGCAACTAAACTCAATCCACTTAGATCCGGATGTCTACCGAATGATGGTAGCAGCGGAAAGTTCGCCAAGGCCAGAACCATGTACAGGTAAATGATGTTCGAGAGGACTCGTGACTAGAGAAAACATTTCACTTGGTTTTCCAAAGTCTTGCTTGCTGATCAAAATCATGTGCATCTTGCCATGAAATTTTCTTTCGGTATTTTCGGCAAGGAAAGAATTTTCACCTATGGGGTTTGTTGTTTCTCTGTTATTTATGCTGAAACCTCATTACAGGTGTTCCAAGTGTAATATCTCCTTGATCCCCATCTTTTGGATCGGAAGATATCCATGTGTAACCTTTTATTTGTACATATGTACGTAAAGAAATGAAGTGAAAATATAGGAGCAGCTTCATTGATTTCCCTCTCTCTCTCTCTCTAAAAGTATATGTTTTACGACGAGATTATCTAAAATTATTCTATGTATGGTGCATCTGTGGAAGTATTGCAATATGAAATCATGAAAATGGTGCTGATCAAGTTCCCCAGTTCTAAACCAACAAACAATTTATCATTTCATTCGTTTTAGTTTTCTAATCACGTCGCAACTTTTCCCTCTTGTTTACCTAATTTGACCATCGATTTCGCACTTGATTGAATGTTCATTTATGATATGCATATTTCTTAATTTATAGTGCCTCAACCGAGAAAAAGGACATTGCTGGGTTGAAAAGGTATTTTTGCCCATTGATGATGCTCGTGCCCAGGTGTTACACCCTAAAGTTGGGGAGTCCCCTATCATATCCATTTTTATATCCCACATTTTGGCAGATCACCTAACACTGTTCATCTTCGGTGCAAACACATTTGATTAAGCTTAACTCGGTTGGTTGTCTCTGCGGTTTGCACCCTACATCCTTCATGAGTGAGCGGTTGTTTACCGGCCTTAGCTACTGATTCTGGCTGTGTTAATCTTGGCGATGAACCTTACCTCCCTGTCTGTCACGCCACCAGTATCGAGGGTTCATCCAGTGTGCGTTTCACCTTGCAGGCCTAGGCCCAAGCTTCACTTGGTTCATGTGGAGGTTTTTGTGTCTAGCTTTGGTTGAGTCTGGTATGCGTAAAGAGTCCAGGGCATGTCCCGCCCTTGTGTCTTGTGTTAGGATGATGTAACCGAACCATTAGATATAAAAGGGAGCTGAGTAGCTTGTGTTGGGAATTCGGTTTTGAGAGAGTTTAGAGAGAGAGAGAGAGAGAGAGGTTGAGGTTGACGGCAGAGAAGAGAGGTGGCATTCTATGACTCTGTCCCCGTGGTTGACCACCTCGTCTCCATCTCCATAGCCTCATGAGTGCAGCCAGCCGTTGGTGAGATCATAGCTCGGTGCTCAAGGCAGTGGACTGCTCATGGCGGCTACGTTGTAGTCGTTCTCTTGATTGAATAATAAACCCCTTTTCAGGGTTATGTGCAGCCGGTGTTTCATGTGTGTGTGCCTGCGTGCCAAATTAAATCCAACTGAACGAAGCAAGACCTTGGCTGGCCGCTGTTGGTCAGCGACACCATCACCGGAAGTGGTCGGGTGATACTGTTTGACCTCATCTCTTGTTATTTAGGTTAAAGCTAGAGTTTGCCCTGAAAATCAAGTCACAAGGGTAAATTTGAAAAGTTTCTTTTCTTTTTTTTTGCTTCTATTTGTTAGTTGCGAAATGTTCTACTAGTATATGAAATTTTAAAATTTCAGTGTATTCACAATAGTGGTTGAGATTCACCTCCCATCACTATTTTCTAGATCCACTCTAATTTTTAACCAGAAATTAGCTTTGTTCCATGTCAAAAAGATGATGGATCATGGGGCTTTCAAGGGCCCTAGTATTAGGGAGAGGCAGGAACCTTCATCGGCCTCGATTGAGCCGGAAAAATTGTCTCTACTTGCCAAATTTCTTCTTTTCTGCAACCTTCTTTTTATTTTATTTTTTGATTAAAACGCTACCATCGGCATGCGGTCGGTTAAGGTCTATCATAAAAAATCAAGGGACTCAACCCCTTTGCGAGTATCCTGGTTCCCATGTTGTGTCACGTTTGACACACTATAAATGATATTGAATCGTAGTGTCTTCGCATCTCGTGTTACATTAATAATTTCATGTCAGATAGATCATGTCTTGTGCCAAAATGGGTCAAAATCAAGTTATGGGTTATGTTCGTATGTAGATGCAAAAATTTCACTCCAAGCTTATGTAGAAACTTGAAGTAAACTTCTCAAATCTACTTTGCTTGCGCGAGCATGCCAGTTAGTTTCTAAAACTAGCAAAAGTTTAAAATCTAACTTTGGGCGATTGTGGCTAAGCGAGATCTTTTCACTTTAAGCCTTCTTAAATCGATACTTAAGGGTCAGCCTAAGCGCTTTGAGAATTTCAGTTGTGTAGGTGAATTTCCAAATTCACGTTGAGAGATGGTTGTGATAAAAGCAAACTCGTGCACTTTGGTCAAGAGGGTGAAAATCTTTAAGTTCTGAAAAACAGAAATTGGTTCTCTTTTCAAAACTTATTTTTAAATTTTTTTTTGTGACTTAGATATCTCCAAAATTCATGAAACATTTACAAAACATAGAATAGAATGTGAGATTCTAAGCCTATTTTTATTTCTAATTTTAGGGCTGTGGATTTACAGAATTAAATTAGGAACTCACCTCTGCTCAGCAGTTTTAGGACATTCTATTACAGAAATATAAAGGTCCAAAGAAACCTCGGTATCTCGGTGTATATAACTCCAAATTCTATAATTTTAGTCTTCCTAGAAATCTATGAATGTCAGCCTTTCGATGAGACTAATTTTATTAAATTTGGTTCACTATAGACAGAGATATGAGACTTTTACCTAACTCCTGTTGCAGGAAAATAGACTGTGCAGAAACTAAATCTGAATTTGTCCGATTTTTTCTAGTTTTATTCACACAGCTACACGATCCTAAAATTTTTGAAAATTTTATTTCTAATGTGTTTGTGTGTGTAGATTTGGTCTCTTAAATTTCAGAGTATTCAGATCATCAGTCTAGAAATAAAAATTACAGCAATGAACATACACTATATGGAGGAAAATAGAGTTTCATTTTTTTTTAGAACATATATGCATGCATCCATCAGAAATTAAAGTCAATCCACAACAACATTAAGTCATTAACTGAACGAGAATAAATGTAAATACATATTAGCTTAATAGAGGGGATTAGAAGATATGGATGGTATATAGAATATAGAGAGGGAGGCATCAAAATGAATAAGTAGAAGAAATATGAATAACCGAAATGAAATGACAACACTCCTACTTTATTACAACATGGGGGGAGACTAATTCCATTAATACAACCTATTCTCAAATTGAATAGGAAGAAAAGAGAATTAAAATCAAAAGGGAGAAGAATACTTACAATCACCGGCCTCTAATGGATGTACGGTTTGAAGAAGGGATTCTTCTTCTTCTTCTTCTCTCCAACTCTCTCTTTTCTCTCACTCTCTCTCTCTAGTGGCAGCACTCCCTCTCTTTCCTAGGCTCTCTATACGTCCTCCCCTCTTGCTTGTGTCTCCCTCCAATGGTGGAAATGAGCCCCCCAAAGTGCCTTTTTATAGGCTTTTTGGTGGGTCTTGGATTGTGCTTGAATGGGACTTTTTGGAGCCCAAGTCTTGACCCACCTCTTTGTTGGACACATGGACTCACGTGGGCCTTAGAGTGGTCCCTCTTGATGCCATATGGACTGGATCTAGACCTTGGTGCAACCCATGTGATGGTGCACCCAATCCATCCTTGGTCGAGCCATGTGCGCCTTGGCTAGAGCAACCGGCTAGGACTTGACTCGCCTAGGTGCAATGCATGCTATGGATTATCCCGCTACCTTGCTTGACTTGGCCATTCGAACTTTAGGCTTTGAGTGAGCTCTAACCTTTATCCATTTCCTTGATCCATCGCTTGATTCACACGAGCTTGATGCGGGCTTGGCTCAATCGTCGTCTTAATCCTCGCTTCCATCTTGATTTGTTCATATCCTTGATTTTATCTGGGCTTCATCTTTGACTTTAAAAACATTGAACTTCAAAATCTTTATTTTAAAGATTTTGTAAAATTCCCAATTTAAAGAAGGGGTTTTAAAACAAGTTGTTTTTTTTTGAAAAGTAGAGTATACTTGTTTTCAAAATTTATTTAGGGTGTTTACATCGTATCAAAAAAAGGTTTGGTTGGGTCTTGAAATAGGTTTTGGGTAAGAAACATAACCTATTTCAACAGTTTTAGGTTATGTATTGACACATGAATATAAAATACCTATTATGTTGTCTAGGTTGGATTAGATACGAACCCAAGTGACAGTTTGAATCTAGGATAGCTTGTTTGGATCTAGGTTGAGTTTTAGATTATTTTAGGATCCGATTTAGATTTGGTTTGTTGCGTTAGACTCATAGTTAAATAAAATTTAATATTATTATTAATTGTAATTGTTTAGAGATTAAAATCAAAGGATTTGGTGGTGATAAGCCTAGTGATTTGGGGCTTGAATCTTGGTATTCCTTGAGGTAGGGGTTGAACATTGTTTGATAGAATCATGTTAGAAGTTATTTTATTGTTGATTCTTAAGTGATATTTGAAATCATGGGTAATTTGGTATGCTTTTGAAGTGAACCTGTTTATGGCTTACTTGATAAATAGCATGTTTTGATATGCAAGTGATAGTATAAAAATGGTATTTAAATATTATATAATTATGGATTTGATTATATGTGGATTCATCTATGAGCTTGTAAAAGTGATAAATTTTAATTGGCTTTAAAATATAATAATGTCTGAATATATGAGTCGTATTTGGATGCTTGTGGCCTTGGGGCAAACAAGGCTATAATTATCGTAATTGATTGATATGTGTGCATATATGAGTATGAATTTGAAATAATGAGTTAGAAATAAAAATATAATTTATTATGAAATGATTGTGAAACTTGCATGCTTTTAATATAAATTCTGTTTAAAGATATTTAACCTTGCTACTGAGTTGTGAATTGGAGCTCATCCTATCTTTTATAGTCTATCTTAAAGCTAAAACTTTCAGGGTGCATGGAGCCGAGTAGCAGTTGATCAAGCTACATCTTGAGATGATACAACTTAGATGAACGTTAGATTATCTAGATAAATATTTGTTATTCGAGGTAGAACCACACTATTTTGTCTAGATTATTTAGACTTGTGGATATTATATATTTAAGTTTGATATTTCATTTAATCGATATTTTAGATATTCTTATTTTTATTGTCGCTCACGAGAAGCGGCCACATGACATCGGTTTGGATCGGGTCATGGTCGTGACTCGTGCGGGTGTGACAAAATTGGTGTGATTGACCATTGTAGATAAGATAGACCAAGGTCGCTTTAGGGAGGGTCGGAAGATTTCGATGGTTTTGAGACAGATATGCTATGGCTGATATTATTGTAATCAAGGTGTGAGAGAGAGTGTATATTGATTTGAAAGCTTGAATTGAAATAAAATATTGATTTGCTAAAAATTTGTATGCTTTTAATATGCACTCTATTAAAGGGTGTATAACTTTCGAAAATATGGAATAAACTATTAAAGGATGAATAACTTTTCTAGTGAACTAGAGGTTGGAGCTCACCTTAATAATTTATAGTTTATCTTAAAACTAATACTTTTAAGGTGCACAATACCCAATAACACATTGATTAAGTTGTATTTTGAGATGGTACTATATAGTGGTGATAGTTGAGAGTTAGTTTATTTAAATATTATATATGACTTTTGGAGATTATTTTGGTGGATTTTACACCATTTTCAATGAATTGTATAAACTTATAGAAATTTGAGTTCAGTATATTTTATTTAAGTTATTAATGGTTTAAGTTATTAATGGATTATGCTCGTCTTTGAAGGTTGTTTATGCTTGTGTGAGAAATAACCATGTGGCATCGATTCACGCCACATTGTGGTCACAACTCATGCGGGTGTAACAGTATTGAATCAAATTAGCGATCAAATTTCTCAGTGTATGATCGATCTTTAGCCTTTGTAAGAGATGGAAGATCCATTTGCACCATCGGATCTCATGCGCAGCAATCGACTTGGTCAGAAAAACTCTGCTTCAACAACATGAAAGCAGCAATGAGTAAGGCCACTCCGGCTATGATCTGGGTTTGGGAGTCTGGCTTTGAGAGAGAGAGAAAAAAAAAAGGAGGTGGCAGTCTAGGACTCCATCCCCTTGGTCGACCACCTCATCTCCATCTCCATAGCCTTATGAGTGCAGTCGGCCGCCTGTGAGATCATTAGCTCAGGGCTCAAGGCGGCGCATGTACTCCTCATGGCGGCTACCATTGTAGTCGTTCTCTTGATTGAATAAAAAACCCCTTTCCAGGGTTATGTGCAGCCGGTGTTTCATGCGAGTGTGTGCTTGTGCGAAATCAAATCCAACTGAACGAAACAAGGCCTTGGCTGGCTGCTGCTGGGCAGAGGCGCCATCAACGGAAGTGGTCAGGTGATACTGTCTGACTCAACTCCTGTTATTAGGTCAAAGCTAGAATTCGCCTTGAAAACTAAGTCAAGGAAAATTTTGGGAAGTTTCTTTTTCTTTGTTTTTGCTTCTATTTCTTAGTTGGTTGCTTAATGTTCTACTACTATGATGACCTTGTATGTGATTCAATGTACCCTTGCTCCTAGTGGTGACAAACGAATTGGCGGTGATAGCGCGCGGTGCCTTTCTGCAGTCATTGGCATACTTTTATCATACAAATGGGATCAGTCACTTCCTACTTTTTGCTGTCAAGACGTAGAGAGATCGTTCATATTAATGAGCCAAGGCTGTAGAAAACGCTATGTACTCGGCTCTACTTGCATAGGTTCACTGAATGTGATCAAATACATAAATAGATTCATTCCAACTCACGCAATATCACTTGGAACGAATGGTTGAAATGCTTAGTTTGGCGGCATTTATTTGCCTTAGGCTTGAGCTTTGAAATGCCCCTTCTATTTTCCTTTCTATTTTTGTGATGACGCCAGCTAACTGTGGTTCTCATAAGCTTCCAAGTTTTATGTTCTATTGTTTCTACTTTAAAAAAATGATTTCCTTGAATTACGAATAACCGCACTAGAAGATACAAGTCTACTGGAACACGGGGTCGATTCAAAATAACCTTGAAGTTGAAGGGCTGTGTCTGCGCGCACACACATACCAACTTGCCTACAGAAAAAAGTGAAAGAAAAACTACGGAACTTTTCACAGGATGATAGGTGTTCACAACGAGCCAGCTCAAGCTTGGCCTCTAACACCGCTGAGTAGTCATGTTTCCTGTGTTTCCAGCTTTGCTGATTGTGACTCGACTGTCAATGTGTTATACCTGTGATTATTCCTTCATTCTTTACATACAGCAATCTCTCACCCTTGTACAACTCAGCTGGCTGTGCCTCTTCACCTGTCATTTCATCGACCATTTTGATTATGACATTTTTTAAATTATTGATATTAAAACTAGTATCGATTCCAATAAGTGAGGACAATGTGGCCATTAACTCGTTTGAGTTATCAACTTCCTCTTAGCCTATTGAGTCAAACTAAGATATATTTCATACCTCCTATTACTTTATAGTTTTTTATTATATTCAATCATTTCTGTCACATTCTTCTCAATCATATCAACATGATTCTGGACCGCATCATGACACACCGAACACCTTACACGATGTTGGTAGCATTATATGCATAAAAAATTAATATACAATAATTAAAATAAATCGTAGGATTAGATGTATAAAAATCAATAGCCACATATCCAAAGAATACCATGAATAAGTCATACTAAAAACATAAAACAAGAATGAGAAATAGAAAAACTTATTTGTAGGAGTGACTCTTGTGGACTTAGATAAATCAGTATCTACCTACTAGATGCATAGGTACGGATACCTTCCTTCTAGTATAAAACATACACACAACAAGAAATATGTTGCTCGAGTTATCCTAGACCACACCTTAGTCGCCTTGGTTGGAAAGTGGAGAGGCAAAGCGATCACTGCATGTAGAGGACAAATGCAACGAACATGAGTGCGAGAGGAGAGAGTGTGAGGTAATTAAGTGCAGATTAAGGATGCTTTAATCCTATTTTATAGAAATTATAATGGATCGTGGATCTCAAATTCGTCCCATAACCATTCCCGTGAATATCCATTTGACTGTTAGATCAAAACAATTCGTGCAAAAAAGATAGACCAAACACCATTCTTAAACTCAAGCCAAAGGCTAGCACATATGTACGCGTGCGCATGTGGTTTGGTATGTCTTCCTCATGTTCTTTGAACTAAGGTTCATGTGCTACCAACTATGTAAAAGGACATGTGAGTTTGTTTCATGCTTCAATATGGAACTAAACTTTGTCTCTTGGTCTTCGTATGTACAAGTCCCTTACATGTGACTTTACAATTTAGGACTTTCACATATATATCAAAAAAACATCAAGTGAAAATATAAGAATGCTTAACAAGAACTAAATATAATTAATACATATGGGTTTAATTAACCAATAATTAATTTTTATTGATTCTAACAATCTCCAGCAAACTCTTGAAGTATAAAGTGTCATTCCAAATTAGCCATCATATTATGCTTTCAGTAATGGTACTTTCTACTGTGAACCATTGCTTGAGTTATCCAATATTACCTTTACAAGAACTTGGTGAATATACGTCTTGAACTTGAACCTTAGTTTAAAGGTGTTTATTGGTAACAATATAATAAAGGCTATGATGTGATCTTTAGGAGTGATGTATTGATAGTCATGTATTTTTATAATGATTGATTTTAGGGAACAACTCAATTCTCATTTTGTAGCCTCACAATATCAATCAATTAGTTAGACATCTCCAAGAATATACTGTTACCATGATGTTCTAAGACTTGATCCTATTTATAAAATAATCTCTTGCTAACTTGCAATCATGACACTTTAGGTTTATAGGAGACAAACACAGATACTAAAAGTATTACATAGTAATAAGTATCATCTTATTCACCCAACAACTTATTATTATTATATTTAACCTACTTCATGTAATCTCCACTCAATTAAGTTGGGTCGTTACTACTTCTAAATAAATAATGGGTTTTAATCTCACCACCAATTTAGATTTCTCTACTAGGACTACTGATTGACCCTTAGTCAAATGATCAACTGTATTATCTTTAGATCCAACAAAATCAACAACAATAACATCATCAGATGTGAGAGTCCTTATAGACTTAAGTGTGACTTGGATGTGTCATTTGCTTTTGATTGTACCTTTAACTAATAATCTTAGTAATCGTGGTTATGCTATCACAATGCACTAAAATTGCAAAAAGCGACTTTTTTTACCATAAGTAAACTACACACAAGTCATTTAAGTAATTATGCTTCTAATCTAGTCTCACTTCTTTTTTACCATAAGTAAACTGAACATGAGTCTCTTAAAACATTTTGCTTCTAATCTAGTTTCATCCAAAATACCGAGTTATACCTCAAAGGTAGAATGAGCCAAAATAGTTTGTTTCTTCGATTTTCAAGTGACAACATTACCATCCACAAAAAACATATATATAGTAATATCATTATTCGTAGAGTTCTTCGCAATCCAATTAGCATAACTAAATTCTTAAAGAGCAAAAAAATGTTTCCCATAATGTAGTCAAAGTAAGTTTTTTTCACATAGTGAAGTAATTTGTCTAGAGCTTCTCAATAGGTTATATTTTAAAAGTTAGTGTATCTACTTAACTTACGCATAACGAAAGCAATATTCCATCATGTATAGTTGGTTAAATACATTAAACTATTGATAATCTGAAAATATCATAATTGAGACACAAGGATACCATTCTCATTCTTGTACAAAGCTTTAAATGAATTATATGGGGTTTTTAGAGGTCTATAGTTTATATATGCAAATCTCTCTAAAACTTTCTCGACGTAGTGAAACTAAGAGATTATTATATTATTAGTAGATCTTGTGATTTTAAACCCTAAAATCACATCGGCTATACTCATATCTTTCATCTCAAACTTAGAATCTCATTCACTATTATAATACCGAAACCAAATAATAAAATATCATTTACGTACAAGCATAAAATGATAAATGCATCATTGACCAACTTATAGTACACACAAATTATTAGATTCATTAGAAATAAAGCCAATGAATGATATAACACATTCAAACTTTTCATACCATTGTTTAGAAGCTTTTTTTAAACCATATAGTGATTTAACAAGCTTATACATCTTAAACTCATTATCATGAGTCACAAATCCTCCTAATTGATCCATATAAATTTCTTTATATAGATCACCATGCAAGAAGGTTGTCTTCACATCAATGTGATGGATTGTGATATCATACACAGAAGCTAGTACTATAAGCACTCAGATTGTACTCATTCGGAAAACAAGAGAATATGTATCCCTTTCTTTTGTGTATCTCTTGACAACTAATTTCACCTTTTACTTATTTATTGTTTCATTTACATTTAGTTTCTTCTTAAAATCCATTTGCAATCCACAATAGAACAACCAACGAATAAATTCACCAATTTCCAAGTACTATTGCAAAGAATTGATTAGATTTCAAGTACTTTATGGAAAATATATTTTCAAAGAATGTAACATCATGGATCTCAACTATTGTGTTGACATCTATGTCAAATACATCAGATCATATGACGAAGAGTTTCTATGCATAACTTATCTCTACATAATCCAAAAATACGACATTCATAGTTTAGGTTTCAATTTTTCTTTTTATGTTAAGGGATAAGTATTTTTGAAAGACACCCTATAGCTTGAGATATTTGATACTGATCTTTCAATAATTTCAAAGATAAAAGGAGACTATTTTCCTTATGTTTATGTAAAACTATATTTAAAATATGATAAGTCATATTTAAAACTTCTCCAACATATAGGTAGGTAAACTAAAATTTTAAAGTTAAATATTCACCATATTAGAGATGATCCTATTTTTTTCATTAGTTATCCCATTAGACTAAGGAGAATAGAGAGAAGTAACCTCATATACAATACCATTGCTTTGATAGTATTCTTGAAATAAATTTAAGGTATACTCTCTTCCCTTATCAAACTTTAATCGTTTAAGTACCTTCTCAGTTTGGATTTGTCTTATTTCTAAAGATTTAAAAATTTTCTAAGACTTTATCTTTACTTTTTTGTAAATAAATATAATAGTATCTACTATAATCGTTAATAAACATGATAAAATATCTTTTATTATACCCAATTATCGTTTCATTGAATTCACAAATGCTATTGTAAACCAAACCCAAAATTTTAGATTTTTTATCAAAAGTATGAAAAGGTTTCCTAAGTTGTTTTGCTTGCACATAAATATTACATTTTATTTTCTATCTATGATAGTTTTCATAATAAGATTAAGACTCATCATTCTTTTCATGAATCAAAATTTATATATCTCAACCTACCATACCACATATGTGAAATATTGCTGATGAAAGTAGAAGTAGAGGTTGTATTAACATGACCCAAACTGAATGGATGTCTTGTAACCATTTTTCGTGCCAACGTGAATCTAAGCGACATTGAAAGACAAGTATAACCAAATTCTAACTTTAATAAAATATCAAACTTAAATATATCAAATAAAATAATGTGAGGTAGACCAAACGTAAACCACAAATGTTAAATATAAATATCTAGATAATCTAAGTCCTATCTATATGGTACCATCACAAAAATGTTACTCGATAAATGTGTTACTCAGCTTCGTGCGTTATAGAGATGCTAGCTTTAAAATAAATTATAAAATAATAGGTGAGTTTTGACCCATAGTTTAATAGAAAAATATATACCTTTTAACAAAATTTATACTAAAAGCATGCATGTTTCACAATTATTTTATAACAAATCATATTTATATTTTAACTCAAACTTTAAGTATATACTAACATACATCTATCAGTTATGATAATTATAACTCATATTTTGTCTGTCTCAATACCACAATAATCATCCCTCCCTCCCTCACGTGAGCTTGGTCTACACCATCCACAATGGTCGAATACACTCTACATTCGCCCCTTACCTAAATGAGTCTTAAGATCCTATCCCAAACGAGTGGATTATTACTATCAAATCCTCTAATTTTAACTTCTAATTTTAAAAAAATAAATTATTAAAATTTATTTAATTGCAAGTCTAACGCAATAAACCCGAATCCAAATCCAAGCTTCACCCACTTTAAAATGACTCGAAAACTTAATTTGAATTCAACTGTCACTTCAATCCATTTAGATCGTGAACAATAGTTGACAATGTGACCCAAACCTCAAACTACCCGGGTTCTCTGTTGAGTAATTTGTCCTCTCTCTCTCATGCGAGCGCCGTTCCACCAATCTCTCTGTTTTGCTTTTGTTTCAAGTGGATAGGAAGGAGAACATTTTTAAGATATGTGAAAATATCGATAACCCACCATTTTCAATTCACGGCGATCTTCCACGCGCGCACATACAGAGAGAGAGAGAGAGAGAGAGAGAGAGAGAGAGAGAGAGAGAGAGAATCGTCTTGTGATGAGATCATCGTAGTTAAGTAAGTGTTGATCTTTTCTTTGCTTGTGTTCTCCAGATATCTATTTTCTATTAACTAATTGTGGGTGCGTTGCTCTCAGACCAACATTTTGTTTCGTGATTGGCATCATATTAGGAGTCCAGAAAAAGAGGGTTTCTTTTGTCACACTTGAAGATCTACACATCATATGGTTTGGGTCTATTGGGTGAATGGTACCAAACTTAGAAACTTTTTTATTGTTATGACGCTATCATTTTCTTCTGAGATTTTATCTGTGTTCTGATTATTTTCATTGTTGGAATTGCATGAAAGTAGACTGCTAAGGATTCTCATCTTTTGCAGTTTACAATATTGTCTATGGATGATAAAGGGGGAATTCGTTAACTCACCTTAAGCACTGGACTTTCATGGCCTTGACGAATGCATGCTAGACTGTAGGATTCCTCTAACCCTTCTTTTTCCGATTCCATGAATGGGCCTTTGATGCCAAGGTTCGTGCTCACGGAGGATAGGAGAGATGAAATGAATGTCCTGGATACCTTTGATCTTGTGCACCTAGTTGGCCGTTTCGGATTTCTTGGGAACATATGCATAGTAATACAATGAGAGACTGTATACATAATGAGGTTATTAGAAACAAATTGAGAGTAGCACCAATAGAGGATAAAATGAGAGAATATGATTTAAAATGATTTGGACATATAGAAAGAAGATCAAAAGAAGTGTATGGAAGAAGGTATGAAAAACTAGATTTTGAAAGTATTAAAAGAGGTAGAGGAAGACTACAAAAGTGTTGGAAAGAAATAATAAAGAATGATCTGGCTTATGTTGAGTTAAATGCTAACATGACACATGATAGGGATACGTGGAAACAAAAAATCCATGTAGCTGACCCCATCTTGTATGGAAAAAACCTATAAGAAGGTATGAAAAACTAGATTTTGAAAGTATTAAAAGAGGTAGAGGACGACCACAAAAGTGTTGGAAAGAAACAATAAAGAATAATCTAGCTTATGTTCAGTTAACTGCTAACATGGCACATGATAGGGCTCTATGGAAACAAATAATCCATATAGCCGACTCCGTCTAGTATGGGAAAAGACTTAGTTGTTGTTGTATATGTAGAGTAATACAATGTCAAATTCACCAAAAGGAACACGGAGGTGAATGTTGTAGGTAACCAAAACTTGAAACAAGTATTCCTAAAGTCGTGGATCAAAGATTGCAGAGATGAAATTTCATTTTTCATGGTTGCAGAGGTTAACATCACTACTGGGTGGTTTTGAGCCTTTTGACTCAATTGCTTGCTTGGGTCAGTTTTGCTCTATGTCACATGGACACCTCTACCAGGGTATGAGTCAGAAACTCCAAAACAGAATACATGTACTTCTCCTGTGTTGGACTTAGCATTATCTACTTCAAATATTTTCTAGTGTTATCTCACTTAGGCCCTTCATGAATTTTGAGCCATCATTACTTTATTAGTGAGTTAATTTATGAAAAAGATAATATAGGTTTCTTCACACTAATACTTTTTTATTCATCATTAGCTTTAGGAGATATGGTAAATTTTGTAAGATAATACACACACACATACATATATATAGAGATATATGTATATGTATATATATCTGCACTAGCACACACGCATGTGACCTAGTTTTTCCTCAAGTTTCAGGGTTCTCCGCCTAAGGTTTTCCTGAATGGTTGCACAAATAGAAAAGGTTTTAGGTTAAGATTTATGGAGCTTTCGGTATATAATAATCAAACCTGCTTTTTATGGAGAAAAGAGAAAATTGTTGAGACTCAGGAAATTATAATTCTATAATCATCAGCAGTCACCATATAAACCAAATGTTCAAACTCCAAAGAGGAAAAGGAAGGTACCCTGTAAATAAGAAGTGAAAGATTTTGGTAGTGTGCACAATTTTGTTGGAAGAAAGACATACTACTCTAGTATGTTTCAGTGGGTTTACCCTAGCACGTAGGAATATCAGTGCTTATACATATATAAGCAAGTGAAGACCAGCAGTGTCAAGTTTTTGGTTTTCAATAATGTTGTAGGGTCCTGTGTCCAGTGTCCATATATCATATAGGAATATCATTGCTTATATGGTTCAGTGGTTCTACCCTAGCAAATAGAAATCTCAGTCAAGCTTTGTATGTTGATAGATAGTGTCATTTTCTCCATGGATTTCATGACCTTTTAAAATGTGGAAGTTGTCTTGATTTGGATAGACAAGCAGTCTTGTGTCTGATTCTGGATTGTGAAGGAGTTAGAATCAGATTCTTAAGTTATATTTAGACTTGTCCCTTTGTGAAGGGACCTCTGTGTTGCCACTATGGTTCACACAGGCATGTGCTTTCCAAATTCTTCAACTTGATGATTTCTTGACTTCAGATGGTTAACTTAAGTGCATTCTCCATTTAAATCAAATTTGGGAATACACATATTTTGAAAATTTGAAGTTGAGTGGTTGATGTCAAGCTCATTTTCATCTATGTGTAGTTTCCTTTGCATCTCACCTATATTTTTGGGCCTTTACCATCAGCTAATGTATTGTGGTGCTCATTGTGCAAATAAGTAATGGCATTGGCTCTAATCAGCTGGAACTAATCATCACCAAGAATTGTTTTTGTTCCTATTTATTTTGAATTTGCTTTATCATTTTATGTGATTACAGAAAATGGGAAGGTCTTCTCTTAATTCAGTTAATTGTGTAATCTTTATTTCAGTAATCATTAGCTTGCTGAGCTTCTATGTTTTTTTTGGTTGCTATAGAGATGTTCTAGTTCACCATGTCCATTGTCTTTCTGTGACTTCTTGTGAGACATCCAGCATTATCTGAAGTCATAATTTATACGTTCTAATTGAAGTTTAGGGTCTGTCTTACAGGACATATTGGTCAATATCAGCTGTGTGCAGCGCTCAAAGAAACCCTAACCTTGAATTAGTGGGAAAATGGAGCTGCCGAGTAAGAATATGACCTCATGGCTCTGATACAAAAGGTCCACGTAGGGGGCTTGATGCAGTTGTGACTAAGGAACCTTATACGACCCATATTGTATGGTTTTTCGTGGATCACTTCCTTATTTTCTTTTATACTTTGGAAGCTATATTTTGTGGGTATGGGAATTAATTCTATTTTTACTGCAATGTGTTGGAAATTGTTTTTTGGTGCTGGAATTTCTCTCATTTCCTTTTTCTTTTTGGCTGTTCAGAATTTATTTTTTCTCATGTTTTGTAGTAAATAAGAACAAACAAAGAAGGCTTGTTGTTCTTAGTGTTGCTGGATATTTTTTATATAATAGTGGAGCTGCTCAGGTGCGGTACTAATAAAAGATAAAATGAGAGAAATATGCTCAAGGACCAAGGTAGTTTGGACATTTTGAGATGCAGTGAGATGGAACTCCAATGAGAAGGTAAGAGAAATTAGGTAGTAAATATTTTGAAGTAGTGAAAAGTCTCAGACTCTCAGAAGTATTTGAAAGGAAAAATAAAACCCGATCTTGCTCTGTTGGAGTCAAATGCTAGTATAGTATAAGATCAAGCGCAAAGCACGACTAGGGTCCATGTAGGTGAACCACTTGGTGACTTAACATTTTGCAAAAGAAAACTATGGTTATGGATATCTGTTGCCTTTTGTAGCTTTCCAACTTTAACATTTATTTAACGTCTCCAGATGTAGGTACCTCATCTGGCAGAACAACACCAACAAATACATGTATTGCAACGAGAATGTGACAGGGGACAGGGACTGTTGATGCTGGGCCTGCATGAACCAAATTTTTCTGTGAGAAAAGCCAGTTCATGGAACTTAAAGTGTCTGATAATATTGGTTCTACAAATCCTTCTGAAAGGATGCTCCATGATCAGTGGCAGCTCCCTCCATTGGATCCTAGAAGAGCCAAATTTCCCTGTTGCATAGTCTGGACACCTCTCCCTATAGTGTCATGGCTGGCTCCTTTCATTGGTCATGTTGGTATAGCTAAGGAAGATGGAACTATATTGGACTTTGCGGGTTCCAATTTTGTTAATGTGGACAATTTTGCATTTGGTGCTGTAGCAAGATATATCCAGCTTGATAGAGACCAGGTATGCGAGATAATGAAACCTGCTGCACCTCGAACTTCTAATCCTTTCTCCTAAAATTGAACGGAATATTTCCACGTGATAAGGGATGGTATCTTTTACCAAATGTTTGTCATATAATGGATGTTTCATTATAATTTCAAAGATGTTCTGTTTCACGATAGCTGTTACGAACCTATAATTTTGGAAAGCCTCGGAATTGCCACTCTTGTAGTACTAATATTCTTGTCAGGATCCTAGAAGTCGTAGGAGTCATGTGGCTTCGAGAAGGTTCATCATGAAATTTCAATAGTTCTTGCTAGATTTTCTATTTTCTCGTCACAAGCCATGTCAGGTTTTTGAACTATTCTCACATGCATGTTGTGCTATGTTTTCTCAAAAGTATAGCGGCTTCTTTCTTCTTTCAAGCTTTTTCGATAAAATATTGTGAAGATTGTGGGGCTTCTGTTCTTTGATTAAATTGTTTGCCGTCTACCATAATCTAGGAGTTTGTAGCTTTGATCATTTGACTATATTATTTGTTGTTGATCCTTGAAAACATCCAGTGTTGCTTCCCTCCTCACTTGGCTGCACACACATGCAAAAACAACTATAAGCATGCAGAGTACGGGACTGCCCTGACATGGGATGATGCATTGCGCTCAAGTACCCAACATTTCCAGCACAAATCCTACAACTTATTTACATGTAATTGCCATTCTTTTGTGGCTAACTGTCTCAACCGCCTCTCATATGGTGGGTCTATGAGATGGAACATTGTGAATTTGGCTGCGCTGGTCTTGTTCAAGGGACAATGGGTCAGCTATTCGTCCGTGGTTCGTTCTTTCCTGCCCTTTGCTGTGGTTCTCTTCATGGGCATTATGATGGCTGGCTGGCCCACAGTGATTGGTTTGGCATCTTTCTCTGTCTTTCTCATTTGTTGGTTTCTATTTATTACCTACTTTGCGAATAATTGGACAGAATCATAGCTCTCTCTCTCTCTCTCCCTGGTGCCGCTATGTAATTATAAGATCAGAATGATTTTACTTTGTTGAGAATTATAACGATCCATCTTTGAATGAGGAAGCTCACTTTTGCCTTGGCATTTCAGTTATTTTGAACATTGCACTTAGAATGTTAACAAGGAAGTTTGATATCTGAGCAGAACAAGTGCTTCGTAAGAGTGTATGGAGTGATTATGTATAAATGCTCAGTTTTCATGGGCTTTTCAGGTCTGATTTCAGAAAAAATTGAGAAAGAAAAGGTGTTCCTTTTCTGTCTCTTAGATACTCGGAGATGAAATTGATGAAAATTCCTTCTTTACACTAAGACCTTTCCTACGACTAAAATCCCTGCTTCGAACTAGGCTTTACCTTTCCTTTTTCATTTATAGCTCGATCAAACTATCTTCGGGAGGTTCGTGTTTGGAGGCACACTGCTTCAAATGCCAGGAGTTGGTGAATAACGTACGAGAATAACGTACGAGACGGTACTTGTTTCAAGTGCCTTCTTGTTTTCCCTTGGTATCTATGAATTTACCAACTTCAGGAAATGCAAGAAATTGGATGAGCCGGATTTTTTCCGCTCATGTGATAGTCGATGGGAATTAACAAGTGAAGCAAGGAGAGCCACAAAAAGATAAGGGATGTTTCTAAATAAAACTTCCACTATAGCACAATGGGATCGCAAGGGTCTCTGGTTTTTCAATCAGGTTGCGGTAAGTTGCGTCCACTCATAAAAAACGGAAAAGGATTACCTTGTACAGTTGGAAATCTCCATTGTGTAAACACCATATAAAGTGGCTGGGTCGGATTCCACCTTGTTTGCATTCAAACAAGGTGCACATTCATTTTGAGATGCGATTGGCATTCATAACTATTCCAACTTTTGAAACCTAGTTCTTTATAGGTTTCTCGAGCACTAAAGAACCCTTCAAGGTTCAGTTTCAGTACACTCCTAATGAGATTCATTTTGAATTTAGCATCTTAATCAATCTTCTTTCCACATTAACTGAAGTTTATTTGAGGTCCAACGCAAGATTTTCTTTGATCCCACCTATTCCACTAGGATTGAGCCGTAATGGGTCCCACCCTCTTCTAATACATGGGGTAGTGGACTGGCCTCACATTGCTGCTCTATGCCTGTCACTGGTTTCATCTCATGAACTCACAAAGTTTGCAATGTCCCGACTTTCTCCACAACCAATTAGTTGATTTTAGATTGGACGGGAAGATCTAGGGTTACTTGTCTGTTCTCAATCATGTTATAGTATTCTTGCTGGAGTGTCTTCACGGGAGCTGAAGTGAGAAATCAATTACTATTGAAACCAATTTGAGGATTAATGGTAACAATGAGTAAACTTGGCTCACAAGACTATTTAATGAAAATAAAGATGTTAATATTAGTTTAGGAGATTTAGCCAAGTCAGAAAAGTATATAAACCACAATTTCTACCAACATATTCAAAAGAATGAAGTCAAAGAAGCCCTTAAACATATGAAGGGTGGTAAATCGGTAGGACCAGATAATATTCCTATAGAAGTTTGGAAAATACTAGGAGAAATAGGAATCACTTGGCTCACAAGACTATTTAATGAAATATGGAAAAACCAAAAGATGCCTGAGGAATGGAGAGCAAGTACACTTATACCCATATATAAGAACAAGGGAGACATTCAAAATTGTGCGAATTATCAAGGTATCAAGTTAATGAGTCATACTATGAAATTATGGGAAAGAATTATTGAACGTAGGTTAAGACAAGTATCAAGTACAACAGAGAACCAATTTGGATTCATGCCAGGCATATCTACTATTGAAGCAATTCACCTTTTGAGACGTCTTATGGAACATTTTAAAGCAAAAAAGAAAGACCTTCACATGATATTTATTGTTATAGAAGAAGCTTATGATAGGATATCAAGGGAGGTTCTTTGGAGAACTTTGGAAAAAAGAGGTATCCCATTGACATATATTAACCTTATAAGATATGTATGATGGTGCAAAAACATGTGTGAGGACTCATGAAGGAACGACATACTTCTTTGAAGTTAATATTGGGTTACATGAAGGATCAACTTTAAGTCCATACTTATTTATAATGGTGATGGATGAGTTAACAAAACATATTCAAGATAAAGTACCTTGGTGTATGTTATTTGCAAATGACATTGTATTAGTGGAGGAGTCTAAGGAAAAAGTTAAGAGAAAATTAGAACTATGGAGAGAAAAAGCAAAGGCCTCCAACTTAGTAGAACAAAGACAGAATATATGGAATGTAAGTTTGATCATTTTGTTACCTCAAAGGACATAGAAATTAAAATTGGCACACATTGCATCCCCCAAAAGGAAAGTTTTAAATACCTAGGGTCAATTTTTCCAGAGTGATGGAAGAATTGATAGAGATGTTACACAAAATTAATGTTGGTTGGTTAAAATGGAGAGGAGCATCAGGTATTCTTTGTGATAAGAAGATACCATTAAAGTTAAAAGGTAAATATTATAGAGCAGCAATTAGGCCTGCCATGTTTTATGGTTTTGAGTGTTGGGCAGTTAATCATCAACATGTACAAAAGATGTCTGTGACAGAAATGAAGATGTTGAGATGGATGAGTGGTCATACAAGAAAAGACCGTATACATAATGAGGTTATTAGAAACAAATTAGGAGTGACACCAATAGAATAAAATGAGAGAACATCGTTTAAGATGGTTTGGACATATAGAAAGAAGATCAAAAGAAGAACCTGTAAGAAGGTTAGAAAAACTAAATTTGGAAAGTATTAAAAGAGGTAGAGGACGACCACAAAAGTGTTGGAAAGAAACAATAAAGAATGATCTAGCTTATTGGGAGTTAACTGCTAACATGGCACACGATAGGGATCTGTGGAAACAAAGAATCCATGTAATCCATGTAGCCGACCCCGTCTAGTATGGGAAAAGGCTTAGTTGTTGTAGTGAGTAAACTCTGGCTTTTTGCTGTGCAAGAGTGTTATTGCGTTGATTTGGCTGTGTTAAGAATTTCACACCATGTTGTATTGCGAGGCTCAGATTGACGAAGATATAAATCCCATGACGACAGCTGCCACCGCTCCCTGTTTGTGCTTAAGAGTAATTGCCATTGAAGAATGTTTACTTTTTGGGGTTACAATTGGAAGTGGACGCCTAACCCTTGGAATTCAAACTCACGCCCTGCAAGTGGATGTCAGAAAGCCCCATCGGTGAGCCAACTCTCTGGATGCATTGAAGAATGTTGTTCCTGTATACAATTCACTGTCAATGAAAGCGGGACCAGCCATATTCAAACAATGGACAGCTGAGTAATTTGATAGAAAGAATTCAGTTCGATCCCATGCAATACTTTATTGAGCTTGCTGACCAATGCAAAAAAAAATTCTTCAGTTTTTATGCAAGGACGATATTATTGTGAACGTAATATATTTAAACTGGGCATGACCGATGTAAAGTTTTTCTTCAGTTTTGTGCGAGAATGACATTATTGCGATCATACAAGCAATGGTCGCATATTCGTGAAAACACCGACAAATTTTGGTAGCTTGATATTCCAGCGTGTCGAGTAGACCAACTTGGACAAAATGAATTCGAAACACAATAGAAACCAATCAATTCCTCTTTTTGGCATAGAGAAAGAAGAAATTGGGGATAAAAAAAAACACCAGCTATTCATCGGTAAAAAGCCTTTTAAAGAAAAACTAGAAACGCATGGTTGCCAATGATGATGCCTGTTATGATGCGCGGAATAATTTCCGATGCATACGCTTGAGTCGAACAGCAAAAAAAAGTTTGACATGAAGTTGCAGTCAGCATCGACTATCCCTCTGAATGTGAGTGCCACACGCACAACACACACACACAGAGAGAGAGAGAGAGAGTACACATCCCTCAGAGGTTAAATTTCAACGTTCCATTTCAAAAGCAACTAGCTTTACATTGTTGATGACATCATATTCAACAGGAAAACGAGCCAGTGAGCTTGCATGTCATATGTGTTTCATCCCTAGCTGCCGCTGCCTCAGGTTGCTGCCTCAGGTTGTAGAAGCGGCGGAAGAGGTATGATGCCGCATTCTTCTTAAACGGCGATGGCTTGTATGACATTGTTACCCCAGTAGAAAAACCGGCAGTGGAAAACAGAAAGTGGCTGAAAACGAAACCTTGATACAATTCTCTCTTAAAATCAGTATACGATTACAAGTAATGGAAACAAAGGGAAGACCTAGAAAACCCTATTGTACAGATGATCAACTCTTCCAGAAGCCAAGGGTCGCTCGCCACATAAATCAGCTATAATATATCTCATATACATATGTTTGAAATTGGTAGTTATCTTTATGGAGATGCCTTCCACTCAAACTGAAGATTATTAAAGCTGTTCACGGATCCAAGTCCACTCAACACTCTGCTACTGATATCCTGCTGATGGTTCACATTGGGGTCCTGTTGAGAAATTAAAGGCAGGCTGATGCGCCCATTCAATGTTGGCATTGAATTGTTGGCCATTGTTCTTACACCACTCACTGTGGCTCCTGAAATTGGGTTCATTCCCCCCATGTTACTAAAGCCAGCACCATTGATGCCGATGCCACTGGAATTTCCATTTCCAATCAGGCCGTTTGCCCCTTTCAGAGCTGTGTTTCGTGCTTGGATACTCGCTGTATTCAAAATTTTCATCTCATTTCCCACGTGACCAACACCAATCATGTTAACCCCAGAGTTCAACTGGGTCGACATCATTATTTCTTGTATTATTTGCTGAACAGAGCTTTGAGAATCATCTGGATGAACCTCACCTGAGAGCGTGGAATGATGTGGAGGGATATTTGCAGGCGAATTGGCAGAACTTGAATGAGCAGTTGATGTTATAGAAGATGGGAATGGGTTAGGCGCAGCTGGAGCGGTATTTGAAAAGGGGGAAGATGGATTTGGGAGTGACAGTTGCTGCAATGAGTTTGAGGAAGCAGCTGATGATATTTGCACTGAATTTCCAAAATGACCAGCGGCGCTGTTATTTAGTGGATGCTGCCTCGAGTTTGTGGTGTTTTGTGGGCTAAGACCAAAAATGGTGGTTGCCGATGTGGAGGATGTGGGGGATGTATTCGGCATGTTGGTGAGACCAACTTGTGTAAGCTGCTGCATGGGAGAAGCTTCTCTCGGACCCTCACCATTCTGGAACCTTGCTTGTTCTTCTGACTGCTGCTGCTGGCTTTGATTTGTTCCACCTGAACCCATGGTCCTTCTCGGAAAATTGATCAAGCTTGCTGTAAATCAAACAGATCCAGCCAACGTCAATTGTCATCAAACTATAAAGAAACATGATATGCCACCAAGTGAACAAGTAGAGGAATTATTTGAATACAAGCAGATACACATTCCTACAGCAACCCGAAGCAACATAACCGAAAAAAGAAGTATATGGTGCATGCGTGCACCCACATACACACACACACACACACAGATGTGCTCCCACAATAATCTGTAAGCACTAAGGCAGCTTTAAGCCAATTTTTAGAAACTAACGTGTTTTCTAATTCTACGTTCCAAAAATCACAGACACCATATCTTGTGAATGCAGAATATGGCCTTCTCTTTCAGAGCATTTCTACTTCATATGCATTATCTAGAATAAAAAGCAAAGAGATATGCAACACCACTCGAAAAAACTGCTGAACAAATTAAACAAAAAGAATACTGACAGTATCAATATTAAGGAAATACTATACTCTCTTTCTCCAAGGCAATGTCGTAAAGTCGTATCATATGATACAATACATGTATTGATACCTGAACCAATATGATCCAGGTACCTGTATCGCAGAAAATGATTTATTGCACCATATCCAGATGTATCGTATGATATAGTGTGGTACAAGCACCACATTATAGGATACACCCACGTATCATATGATATGGTGAGTTTCGGAAACCATTTCTTTTTTAAACCACGGCCTAAGGCAAGTTTAAACCCCTCTAGCCAAACTTGTTTGGCCTCTTCTTGCATATCATCCTTTGCTCTCTCCAAGACTAACCCTTTTCTCCCTAAAAATCCCAAATTTATTCTACATCCACTAATGGTTGTCAATCCTAAGTCTCAAAATGAGGCCAAGAAGCAATGTATGCATGTGATTCGGTTTGTTTTGATGGTAAGTTCATTATCTCTTGGTGTGATGTACAACAACAACAACAACTAAGCCTTTTCTCATACTAGACGGGGTCTGCTACATGGATTCTTTGTTTTCACAGAGCTCTATCATGTGCCATGTTAGCAGTTAACTCACAATAAGCTAGATCATTCTTTATTGTTTCTTTCCAACACTTTTGTGGTCGTCCTCTACCTCTTTTAATACTTTCCAAATTTAGTTTTTTTGTTGTGATGTATGTCATAGAATTTTTTTTCATGATTTTCTTTAATTTTTTTTAACATTTTATAAGAATTTTTGAAGAAAATAATTTAAAAAATCATCCATATCGTATTGTATCATATGATATCAATATGGTAATATACAAGCATATCAGTACCCCATGCGGTACAGGGTTCCGTATTTACAACATTGCTCCAGGGTGTTCTTCTATGCCAACACCATAACAGTGCTAAAGTTCAACAGTGGTTTTGCTTTGATCACCATGATGCAGATTCTGTTGATGACACCATTACATGTTATGATACAGATGATATTAAGGATGTAACTTCTCAATGTACCAAGAGTGTGGTTGGGTGTTTACTCTAGGACAGAGGATTCAACACTGGTATAATGGAATAGGACTCACGCTCAATCTGGGGAGACAATAATTTCCAGTTCTTTTTCAATGAAGAAAGCGACCTCCATCTCATATTATTTGGTTACCCTTGGCTTTTCAAAAGATTATATTCTTCTTCTGGGACGGAATCTTCAAGAACCTATTGAGTTGGTCTTTTCATGGTTTTCCACAAGCAATTCAGTTTTGGGGTCTTCCAGAACATTGTAACACTTTGAAGATGGCAACAGAATTGAGAGTCCAATTAGGAATGATGGAAGATGTTCGTGAATTTACGGTCACAAACTTACCCACCTCTCTTCGCCTTGCAATGATTATCTTGTACTCGGTAGCTTGTGTTTGTTTTGGTTTGCACAACCATCCGCTATTCTTTGCATGCTCTGTGGAGCAATTCTATATTTGATTTCATATCTTTAATGAAATGCTACCTTTGTTGGGGGGGTGGGGGGGGATGCAATAGTTTTACATCCCAAAACTAAGAGAGGAACCCAAACAACTTGCTAAAATGCTACAACCCAAAAATAAAAAGAACAGTTACAATCTGCCAAATAGAAGCATGCAGCCGAAATTTGCAAGGTAAATATGCTCCTACATGCTGACAATCTTTTACAACAAAAGTAAATTTTAGAAGGAAGATCTTTTAAGCATCTTTTCATGCTTACCGATAGGACCAGATTTAGTTTCTCTGCTATAATCAATCAAATCTTTCATACTGTTAACTACCTCTGATATCTGCACATTAAAAGAGTCTTAGATTTTCCTCAGTTTATTTCAAATTGCAAACTGATGAGACTCACTTCAATAAGAAAAAGAGTATAAAATTATAAATAGTACATGACTTAATTCCTGAGCTTTAAGTGATCACACACTAACGTACTGTCTACATCATATGTAAGAAGAAACGAACAAGTCTGAATTCTGTCAGTGGATGCCATCATGGGCACCATCAAAAAGACCAAAGCTCTTAAATGTAAACCAGTAAATAACTAACATCAATTGAAAGCTTCCGTTTTACTTTCAACAAATTCATGTGAAAGGACGAACCTGCAGGCAACGCACATATCTCTTTGTGTATCCCAAATCATTCACTAAGGGAACCTCCATAGCTTTAGCCAAATGACGTGCACTGGCAACAAACCTAGAGCACAAGCATCAAAGCAGTTTCATTTCATTGCCCACATATCTCAAAGTATTTTGAAATCTAGATTCACATGGACAAAGAAAGTCCATATATAATAAGACCAAGAAATGAGGAAAAAACAGAAAATGAGGATAACTTTTCATTGAAGTAACAAGTTCCAAAGGATTGAAGAAAAGCAGAAAAAAGAGGAACAAAGCAAATGTGTTAAGAAACAGATTCTATGATGGCATTGTGTTCATTAGGGATTGTATGCATTATGCAAGAAAGGGGAGAAAACAAGTTAAAATTATCAACCCTTGAAAAGTAAAACCTAATGATAAGGTCTTGAATTTCTGTACACATACATACACACACACGACCATGAATTTGAAATGTTGTGCCTTACATATTACAAGTGTTCTGCAACTCCTGTGACGAAAGATTGGATGAACCATTCTGAGTAGAAGCCTGGTACTTCTGAGCAACTGTACCAAGCTGGCTAACCTGCACATCACAATTAAGAATCAAGAAAAACATGTGATGCAAATAAATGAGAACGGAACTTTCACAAAAGAATGACCGCAGTAGAGTGGTCCTTGGCACAAAAGCTGCTCTACAGACTTTGGATACCTAGCAACAAAGTTTTTGAGATTATAATACAAGTAATATGCATTTCTTTTGGTTGAGAGATAGGGCCAGAGTCCTACGTAGTATGAATTTAAGGAAAAAAGAGCACCATAATATCCACCTTTTGTCCTGGATTTCTCATTAATTGAGAGTATCATTCATAGATTTACTCATAAGTCTAAACAAGCAACTATCCTCATTTTCTCCATTTGCATGCCTTATACGAAGATGCAACAATGAGTTCGTGAATAAACTCGGGGAAGAACCCCATGCGTGAGCACATGCAGGAAAAGTGTACAAATGGATCAAGGATACTAAACGCGAGGTTTGTCCTTCCAACATAAGACATCCTCCCCAACCAACATAAGATCAAACAATCTAACAAGCAAGGAATAACTTAAACCTGATTATCAAAAGATCACCAGTTTGATTTCCAAAAGTTTCTGTGTTTCCCAAGTTTTCCATGAAGGGCTAAAACCTTTTTGGATAAAAATATGAATGCTATGGAACAAATGAATGAAAATAAAAGAAAAAAAGGTTAACAAAACCTGCAAGTGCAAAGGAACGGAACAAATTGAAACTAGGTTGCTACTTGTTGATAAGTATGATGTATTGGCTATCATAGAACAAAGAGAACAAAAATCAGCTACCAAGGACGACACTGTCATGTTAGTACATTATCAACTATCACAAATTCCAATTCAAGTCAAGTGCATTTTATCCGCTAAGCCTTGTTCCTTTCACGGGAAAAAAACATAAACAACCTGTTTCCTCAGAGGAATGGGCGCTCTATGAGAGACATAAAGCTACACAAACAAGGAAAATAGTGTCCCACATGTCACTGTCAGAAGGTACCACTTTTCCCAAACTGGATGTACCTTTTTCATGTCGAAGCCCCATCCCACAGGTTATGGTATGAACAGTGATTTTGAAAAGTGTAACCTTTCCCACAAAAAAAATGAAAAACAAATCTTTAACAAGATAAACAAGTGAAAACTCATGTTCGAACATATTAAACACCAAAACAGCATCATATAATTTTCTCACTGATAATACCTAATTTTAGAAGCTTCTTCAAATATTGCTGCTATTTTAGATTATTATGGCAAAGGCCACAACATCACGTTAATGACACACTATAGAGGAAATAAGTACCTGAGAAAATATCAGTCTTCGAGGGATGAGCTCCTCATGACGTCTTGCACAAAATTCCCAAGAGCAGATCTAGACAACATGCAACAGACACGAAGACACCAGAAGGCCAAAATAAAGCTCTGGTTATAAGGAAAAAGAGAATATGGAAAGATATTATGAAAGCCAACACTGTGGAACCAACCTTTAGATCCATAGAGAAAACAACCCGAAGTCGTCCATCACGGACTACACGTAGTTGCTCAAATACACTTTCCTGGATTGCCTTCCCATAATCTAAGACAATATGCCCAGATGATGTGTAGTACTCACGAGGCATGTCCACATATAGAAGTTCTTCCAAAGTTCCACTGTCATATTTTATTTTGCAGAGTCTTGGCAAAACTTCCACAGTTGTTTCTGCAAGGAAAAGGACACTGGGTCATGCAAAAGCTTCTAAATGGTATAAACATATCTGCATTAGTAAAAAGGATGGCAAGAAAGCTACCTAAGTATGAATGCATGTAACTATATCAGAGGCTAGGATGGCTATGCTATTTGAGCATTAAATGTCCACAAGAAGAAAAGCATTGACACAATTGACAAAACATATTACACCACATATGGGCAGAAACGAACATACTTACCAAAACCACGACCAGGTTTTATGTTGCATATATCACAGTGCCAGATATCCTGTAAAAATATGGATGTAAAGGGATCAGATATCATGTAGCCAGATTCAGAGCAGGAGTCAGTACGGAACCCAAACAGTAAAGCCAAATCTGACTCCATAAAGGAAACATCATTCAGACAATGCAGATGAAGATATATGATTTGCACATTGATAGTGGATATTCACGCACATTCAATTTTATTCTTAAACATCAAACCAGATGTTCAAAACCAGTCAAGTCCACCCTCCTTACGAGTAAGAAAAGAAACTGAGCTTCCATTATCAATCCGAAGTCATTTTGGTGACTCCCAAGACCATGATGGTCATTTTGAAAAGAAAAGGCATTTTATGTCATCTAAAAAATTGGTGTTATGCATTGAATGTGATCAATGTTGCAAGTATCGATAACCAAACCATATCATGGACGCCGAATGATACAAAATGTTATAATACGATGATAATCATTTGACAAATAAAATAATGCCAAAATACGGGCAAGATGTGCCCCCATATCTTGGAATTGCTGACACAAGAAAACCTCATCAAAGCACAAGAAGAGATTTGAGGAATCGAACAGTGCATCAGCAGACATGATTGAGTTGGTGTTTCTCATGACTATCAACCTAATAGGTAACTTGTATTAACAACTTGATTTGCTGATCTCGCAGGACTAAAACACACTGTTTAGGGATCAAGCAATTGCAGGTTCCTAGCCTCCTTAGCAGTAACTTAGGCTTAAAAGAGCAGATTAAATACGATTCCAGAAAACTGAATAATGAACAAACAATATAATAACTGATCCAAAGCAAAAGAACATCATTTTTAACTGCCATTGAGATGCAACAAAAATACAACTACAATGGGAAAGAAAACATGAACGTTCTTAATTTTTCATTCTGAAGTCTAGGATCCCCCTCTCTATGAACTCACTTTTCTCTTATAGTCCATTATCTTTCTGGTGCGTCAACTGACCCTCTCGCCATTCGCTATAATCGTGGGCGGTTATGTTAGTTTATCCTATCTCCTACCCACATCTTCCAATTAACTCCCTCATTCGAATTTTGTAACTATCACCTTTTCTAAGCAATTATCACTCTAGTAGTTATTTGTTCTTCAATACATGCAGGTCTCAGTCTTGCTTTTGTCGATATGGGTTGTATCAACTTATGCTAATTTTGCCAATGTATGCTTTGAATTTTTGTGCCTGTGTATGTTATTTCCACCAATGAATGCATCAAAATTTCTTAGTGTTAACAGATGTCCTCTTTGATCTTTAGCAATGTGTTGAAGTTTCAGTGTTTCACACTATGCTTAAGAAATTTCATGCCCTTCTTCACAAGGTTTCTAGCCGAAGTTTTTTCTTTAGAAGATAGAACACTGAAACCCTTGTTTTCCAGATATGTTTGCCCTCTTTCTTAGATGTTCATCCAGTTATTTTCTTTCTTTCTTAGTTTTTTCCTTTCCCATGGCCTATACAAAATTAGTTATTGTCCATGATGTCAGAGGCTCATTGTCTAGCATCTCCCACAACGTTTTCATTCCATCGTATGAAAGCGAGGGTACTATACTTGGTCCAATTGTGATTGATTTGGATGGGGTTTCAGAAGATTTCATATGTCAAATGGCTTTCCCTATTCCTATTGGCTCCTCAGGGTAAAGTGTCCGACATCAATGGAGAACTGGCCAAGAGTTCATCCCTCTTACGAATGATGACTAAAATGTGTGGCTCAAAATCCAAAATGATTAGAAGAAATGAATCATCTATTCAGCCATAATGCTATCTTTCTTCAAAATAGATTGTGAAATCCGATTGATATTCACCTTCCTCTATTTTTAGTCTATGAACTTCAACCTCTCGTCTTCCCTTGCAGCATGACGACACCAATGATCTTGAATGTTGTTGACATCATCGGTCTTGCCATATCGGCAATAACATGGCCTTGCTAGTGAGTGAGAAGCAAACAACCCCAAATATTACCTTCAAGAAAGGTACTTCCTATCACTCAGCTTTCATGCAAGTGAATATGCATCTTGATGGAGAAGTAACCTAGGTTGAACACTTTATGTTTCTTCTCTATTGGGTCATCTGTACCTCTGCCTAAAAGTAGTGAAATCCCGTTCCACGTGTCACTGCTATCATGTTCAGAGAACCCATTCTGCGTGCTTCTTTATTCCTAGGGATACAATATTTTGTCATCTATGCAGCATTGACCAATCTTATTATGGATGAATCAATTGATCTCATCCAAGATCCATCATGGGTGCCACAGTGGTGGATTCACCTGCATTTTTCTCAATTCAGTCTTTCTGATCTCCCAAATTCTATCTTCCCTGAAAACCTGCAGGTCGTTGATGCTTTTCTTGCTCGAACCCCATAAACCGAACTTTTGGCAACCTGACATTTTCCTAGATATTTTGCCATTAGGTTGAGGAAAGTTCACTGACTTCTTTCCACTTTGCTTTGGTGTTTGCCTTCGTGAGAAAATCCAAAATTTGTAGATTAAAGACTTGTATAATTCTTGGAACTTCGACTTCCGCTAGCCATATATTCTTCTTCACCAGGACCTTTTGCACAACCTAAAGCCATGTGTTGGTTCTCATGCCTTATTCAAGATATTCATCTTCTATTGTATTCAAAAATAAAGTATAACAGAAAAGCCCCCTTCAAATATTCCAAGGCCGAGCTTTTGATGAACAATTTTGCTTTCCATTGGAGTTCCTTTTTCCATTGTCTATTGTTCCTTTGCTTGGGGAAAGGGATAGGTTTGTCAACTAGTGGGACCAAGTTTATGGTGCAATCTTCTTTGACCAGTCAGATGCTTATATGGTAAAGTTTGCCAATTTAGGCAAAGATTGGAAAAAGAGAAAATTTCCAAAATCTCCATCACAACCTAGAGAACCGGCTCCAGATAAAGTTAGGTCAAAGAAGAGTCAAGATCCTATGAAGAAGGGTACTGCCCAAATCCAAAAGTTTGCTGCAAAAGAGAAGTTACTGCTGCCTACAGGTGTCAGAACTGTAGAATCATCATCTAAATTGGCAAACTGATGACACTAGTGAACTTGGCGTAGAATCTCCTCCACATCCCATGCAATATGAAGAGGGCGAATGTCTTATTGAGCATGCTCTTGTGGAGAATATATTGTGTAGGCCCTAGTTTCTACTGATATTGATAAGTATCAAATCATCAAATTATGTTCCAACGATTCCTTTGAAATGACTGCCTATCTAACTAGAATGACATTTTATAGGTGATGATGCTCCTGCTCTTCTGAAGAGACCTTAAAACTTGTTGGTTCAATGTTCCAAGAAACAAGAGAAGATTCACACTAGGAAGAACACCCATCCACCGTCAGTGATGAAGTTGATCCTTTATCACGAAATCTTCCATCTGATGTGTTTATCGATTCCCCACCTTGTTCCTCAAACATCCAACAAACTAAACAGACAATGAATGTGGACAGCCCATATATCTAGGTTGATATGCACCAAACATCCAACATTGAAGGAAACAAACCCGGATTCAATGCTGGAAGAAGTGGTAGGAAGTATGACTAACTATGGTGGACTTCCCACATAAGTTTGCCAAAGTGGTCCAGACAATGATGCCCTTATCCTATCTAAAACCTTTGGTACATCGATGGTTCAAGTTGATCCACCATCGAATGATCTATTGTTGAAACATCTTGAATCTATTGAGGCTTTATTCGATGAGGAATTGCCAATAAATGAGTCAGTACTTGTAGCAATGCATCATTTCCTGTCCCTGCTTAGCAAAGTTCGGAAGGATCAAACCTATATGTTTCTCTTTGCCAAGCTTGCCAACGTTCTCTCCTCATTTTCCGATTGTTGTTGATTAAATATTGTGAGGCTCATGCCAGGAAGGGGGAGATAACTGACAGGTTAACTCTTTTACATGATTTGCAGGCATGAACATCTGCTTTGAGTACTAGTAGCATAAAACTTGAGAAAGCCAAAAGGATGATTGCCTCCCATCTTACTGGCCTTGCAAACGGATTGACATCCTTGAAGAGCTAGTCCGACTTGATATAAGGATTACTCGACTTTGATCCGATCAGCAAGTGATCATGTATCTTTCTGATATGGACGCAACAAGAGAAGAAAGAACCAATCAACTCATTGATAACTGAAGAATGCGCTTCCCTCTGGAAAGAAAGGTCCCAAGTTGGTGAATACTTGTCAGTTCTATCAGGGAAACGTACAGAATGGTTAAAGGATGAAGAAGATGGAGGAAATTGCCATCATCGACGTGCAAACTTCCTATCATGGCCTGTAAAAAGTCCTGCAGAGAGGCCAGTCAGCTTCAGATTATTCGTCTTTCTCGAGCCACTCACGAGCATTGGATAGGGTGCAAGCACTTTTCACTTTTTCTTCTTTTCCTGCAACTGGCTTTTAGCAATTTCTTTTGCTATAAACCATTCTCTTCCTAAAGGGAAGGTATATATCCTTTTAACGGACACATTAATTTTTTCTTTCTTTATCGTGCATGTCTCGTCCCAAGCCCAGGTAAAGGAGGAGGGTTGTGTTAGGCTTCCGACAGCCAACGTGAAACTTTGTCTGATTTTTATACCATGGATTACACAAATTATGAGCAAACTTTGGGACATCCCTGCGTAAATACGCATTGCAAATCCCGAATGCAGTGAAAAGTAAGCAAGGGCCACTACATTTTCGTTAGGAAATAGTGAATCAATTACATAGAGGGTTCCCACATCATGGACGGGTGTGGATAAAGAAGTTAGTCCCGCTACATTACCACCCGAATGTAGTGAATAAATTACAGAGAGGGTCTTCGCATTTTCAATATGGACGATGCGGGGGGTAAGGAAGCTAGCCCTAGATAATAAGATTCGTATTGGTTCTTGAAATATTAAAACAATGTCCGGTAAGCTAATGGAGATAGTAGATACTATGATTCAGAGAAAGATTTATATTCTATCTTTATAAGAGATAAAGTGGGTTGGAAAAAAAGCAAAGGAGATTAATAAAGGTTTTAAATTATGGTACTTAGATAAGGAAAAGGCTTGAAACGGAGTTGGTATTATCATAAATAAAGATTTAAAGGATAGTGTAGTAGACATACAATGATATGGTGACCGAATCATGACATTAAAATTAGTGTTAGGAGCAAAGGTTTTGAATATAGTTTGTGCTTACGCACCTAAGTAGGACTAGAAGAAAGTACAAAGATGGCTTTTTGAAAAGAGTTAGACAAGGTGATTCAAAGAATTTCATAAAGGAAGATGATTTGTTTAGGAGGAGACTTAAATGAACATGTCGGTAAAGAGGCATTAGGATATCAAGGTAATCATGGAAACTTTGGTTTTGGGGATATAAATGAGGAAGGTAGGGAGATTTTAAATTTTGCTATGGCATTTGATCTCTTTATATTCAATACAATCTTCAAAAAACGAGATCGAATATTTAATTACTTATAAGAGTGGTTTATCACAAACACAAATTGATTACTTTATTTGTAGAAAAAAAGATAGAGCGTGTTGTAAAGATTGCAAGGTAATTCCAGGAGAAACCTTAACCACCCAACATCGACTTTTAGTTATGGATTTATAAATAAAAAAATCGACAAAGAATAAAAGAGTGCATCGAGCTATTCAGACTAAATGGTGGAACCTCAAAAGCGAGAAATAAGATATATTTAAACAAAAAGTCCTTCAAGGAGATGCTTGGAATTATGTTGGTATACCTTGTGATATGTAGAACAATATGACTATACATTATTAGGAAAGTGGTGAAAGATGTATGAGGTGAATCTAAGGGAGGTGTACCGGTACAAAAAGAAGCTTCGTGGTGGAGTTAACTAGTGTAAAATAAAATCAAAGCAAAGAGGGCATGTTACAAATTACATTATGCTAAGAAAACTAGTGAAACTTTATAGGCTTATAAGAAAGCAAAGAAGGAAGCGAAAAAAACTGTCCAACAAAAGCTAAAATTTGTGAGCATTTATATAAAAACTCAACTCAAAAGAGGGTGAAAGAGATATTTTTAGGATAGCTAGGGTTAGAGATAAGTAAAACTAAAGATCCTAATTCTATTAGATGCATCAAAGGTGATGATTAAGAAATTCTAATGGCAAAATGATGATACTAAGAAATAGATGGAAAAACTATTTTTATAAGCTTTTTAATGAAAATAAATATAACTCCGCCCATGTAAGGGATTACCCTTGCATTGTCGGTCCCAAGCCCAAATAAAGGAGGAAGGTTGTGTTAGGCTTCTGACAGCTAGCGTAAAACTTCATCGGATTTTTATAACATGGATTACAAAAATTATGAGCATTGCTTTGGGGCGTCCCCGCCTAGCGACGTGCTGCAGAGCCCAAATGCAGTAATAAGTAAGCAAGGGTCAATATATTTTCGCTCAAATGTAGTGAATCAATTGCAGAGAGGGTTCCCACATCATGGACGGGTGTGGGTAAAGAAGTTAGTCCCGCTACATTACCGCCCGAATGTAGTGAATAATTTTCAGAGAGGGTCTCCGCATTTTGATTATGGACGGATGCGGGGGATAAGGAAGCTAATCCTAGATAATAAGATTCGTATTGGTTCTAGGAATATCAGAACATTATCTGGTAAGCTAATGGAGGTGGTAGATACTATGATTCGAAGAATGATTCATATTCTATGTTTACAAGAGACAAAATGTGTTAGAGAAAAAGTAAAGGAGATAGAGGATACAGGTTTTAAATTATGGTACTCAAGTAAAGAAAATGCTCAAAACGGAGTTGGTATTATAATAAATAAAGATTTAAAGGATAGTGCAGTAGACATACAACAATATGGTGACCGAATCATGACATTAAAATTAGTGTTAGGAGCAAAGGTTTTGAATATAGTTTGTGCTTACGCACCTAAGTAGGACTAGAAAGTACAAAGATGGCTTTTTGAAAAGAGTTAGACAAGGTGATTCAAAGAATTCTATAAAGGAAGATGATTTGTTTAGGAGGAGACTTAAATGAACATGTCGGTAAAGAGGCATTAGGATATAAGGTATTCATGAAAACTTTGGTTTTAGGGATATAAATGAGGAAGGTAGGGAGATTTTAAATTTTGCTATGACATTTGATTTCTTTATAGTCAATATAATCTTCAAAAAACAAGATGAACATTTAATAACTTATAAGAGTGGCTTATCACAAACACAAATTGATTACTTTATTTGTAGAAAAAAAGATAGAGTGTGTTGTAAAGATTGCAAGGTAATTCCAGGAGAAACCTTAACTACCCAACATCGACTTTTAGTTATGGATTTACAAATAAAAAAATGGATAAAGAAGAAAAGAGTGCATTGAGCTATTCGGACTAAATGGTGGAACCTCAAAAGCGAGAAAGAAGATATATTTAAAAAGAAAATCCTTCAAGGAGATGCTTGGAATTATGTTGGTATAACTTGTGATATGTGGAACAATATGGCTATACATTATTAGGAAAGTGGCGAAAGATGTATGAGGTGAATCTAAGGGAGGTGTATCGGTACAAAAAGAAGCTTGGTGGTGGAGTTAAGTAGTGTAAAATAAAATCAAGGCAAAGAGGGCATATTACAAATTACATTATGCTAAGAAAACTAGTGAAACTTTATAGGCTTATAAGAAAGCAAAGAAGGAAGCGAAAAAGGCCGTGAGTGAAGCAAAAGCTAAAATTTTGGAGGATTTATATAAAAAACTGAACTCAAAAGAGGGTGAGAGATATTTTTAGGATAGCTAGGGCTAGAGATAAGAAAACTAAAGATCTTAATTATGTTAGATGCATCAAAGACGAGGATGAAAAAATTCTAGTGGCAAATGATGATATAAGAAATAGATGGAAAAACTATTTTTATAAGCTTTTTAATGAAAATAAAGATGTTAGTATTAGCTTAGGAGAGTTAGCCAAATCAGAAAAGTATATAAACCACAATTTCTACCAACGTATTCAAAAGAATGAAGTCAAAGAGGCTCTTAAACATATGAAGGGTGGTAAATCGGTAGGACCAGATAATATTTCTATAGAAGTTTGGAAAATACTAGGAGAAATAGGAATCACTTGGCTCAAAAGACTATTTAATGAAATATGGAAAAGCCAAACGATACCCGGGGAATGGAGAGCAAGTACACTTATACCCATATATAAGAACAAGGGAGACATTCAAAATTGTATGAATTATCGAGGTATCAAGTTAATGAGCCATACTATGAAATTGTGGTAAAAATTTATCGAACGTAGGTTAAGACAAGTATCAAGTACAACAAAGAACTAATTTGGATTCATGCCAGGCAGATCTACTGTTGAAGCAATTCACCTTTTGGGACGTCTTATGGAACATTTTAAAGCAAAAAAGAAAGACCTTCACATGATATTTATTGATATAGAAAAAGCTTATGATAGGATACCGAGGGAGGTTCTTTGGAGAACTTTGGAAAAAAAAAGGTATCCCATTGACATACATTAACCTTATAAGAGACATGTATGATGATGCAAAAACATGTGTGAGGACTCTTGAAGGAATGACAAACTTCTTTGAAGTTAATATTGGGTTACATCAAGGATCAACTTTAAGTCCATACTTATTTATAATGGTGATTGATGAGTTAACAAAACATATTCAAGATGAAGTACCTTGGTGTATGTTATTTGCAGATGACATTGTATTAGTAGAGGAGTCTAAGGAAAAAGTTAATAGAAAATTAGAACTATGGAGAGAAACATTAGAAAGCAAAGGCCTCCGACTTAGTAGAATAAAGAGAGAATATATGGAATGTAAGTTTGATCATTTGGTTACCTCAAAGGACATAGAAATTAAAATTGGCACACATTGCATCGCCCAAAAGGAAAGTTTTAAATACCTAGGGTCAATTTTTCAGAGTGATGGAAGAATTGATAGAGATGTTCCACAGGTTGGTTAAAATGGAGAGGAGCATTAGGTATTCTTTGTGATAAGAAGATACCATTAAAATTAAAAGGTAAGTATTATAGAGCAACAATTAGGCCTGCCATGTTTTATGGTTATGAGTGTTGGGTAGTTAATCATCAACATGTACAAAAGATGTCTGTGACAGAAATGAAGATGTTGAGATGGATGAGTGGTCATACAAGAAAAGACCGTATACATAATGAGGTTATTAGAAAAAAATTAGGAGTGGCACCAATAGAGGATAAAATGAGAGAACATCGTTTAAGATGGTTTGGACATATAGAAAGAAGATCAAAAGAAGAACCTGTAAGAAGGTTAGAAAAACTAAATTTGGAAAGTATTAAAAGAGGTAGAGGATGACCACAAAAGTGTTGGAAAGAAACAATAAAGAATGATCTAGCTTATTGGGAGTTAACTGCTAACATGGCACACGATAAGGATCTGTGAAAACAAAGAATCCATGTAGCCGACCCCGTCTAGTATGAGAAAAGGCTTAGTTGTTGTTGTTGTTTTAATTAAAATAAAGATATTAGTATTAGCTTAAGAGAGTTAGTCAAATCAGAAAAATATATAAACAACAAATTCTACTGCCGTATTCAAAATAATGAAGACAAAGAGGTTCTTAAACATATGAAGGGTGGTAAATCAATAGGACCAGACAATATTCTTATAGAAGTTTGGAAAATCCTAATAGAAACAGAAATGACTTAGCTCACAAGACTATTTAATGAAATATGGAAAAACCAAACGATGCCCAAGGAATAGAGAGTGAGTACACTTATACCCATATATAAGAACAAGGGAAACATTCAGAATTGTATGCCATACTATGAAATTGTGGGAAAGAATTATCGAACGTAGGTTAAGACAAGTATCGAGTAAAACAGAGAATCAATTTGGATTCATGCCAGGCAGATCTACTGTTGAAGCGATTCACCTTTTGAGACGTCTTATGGAACATTTTAGAGGAAAAAAAGAAATACCTTCACATGATATTTATTGATCTAGAAAAAGCTTACGATAGGGTACCCAGAGAGGTTCTTTAAAGAACCTTGGAAAAAAAAGGTATCCCATTAACATACATAAACCTTATAAGAGACATGTATGATGATGCAAAAACATGTGTGAGGACTCATGAAGGAATGACAGACTTCTTTGAAGTTAATATTGGGTTACATCAAGGATTTAAGTCCATACTTTTATAATGGTGATTGATGAGTTAACAAAACATATTGAAGATAAAGTACCTTGGTGTATGTTATTTGCATATGACATTGTGTTAGTGGAGGAGTCTAAGGAAAAAGTTAATAGAAAATTGGAACTATAGAGAGAAACATTAAAAAGTAAAGGCTTTCGACTTAGTAAAACAAAGACAAAATATATGGAATGTAAGTTTGATCATTTGGTTACTTCAGAGGGCATGGGAATTAAAATTGGCACACATTGCATCTCCCAAAAGGAAAGTTTTAAATACCTAGGGTCAATTTTTTAGAGTGATTAAGAATTGATGGAGATGTTATGCATAGAATTAATGGTGGTTGGTTAAAATGGAGAGAAGCATCAAGTATTCTTTGTGATAAGAAGATACCATTAAAGTTAAAAGGTAAGTATTATAGAGCAACAATTAGGCCTGCCATGTTTTATGGTTCTGAGTGTTGGGCAATTAATCATCAACATGTACAAAAGATGTCTGTGACAGAAATGAAGATATTGAGATGGATGAGTGGTCATACAAAAAAAGACCATATACATAATGAGGTTATTAGAAACAAATTAGGAGTGGCACCAATAGAGGATAAAATGAGAGAACATCGTTTAAGATGGTTTGACATATAGAAAGAAGATCAAAAGAAGAACCTGTAAGAAGGTTAGAAAAACTAAATTTGGAAAGTATTAAAAGAGGTAGATGACAACCACAAAAGTGTTGGAAAGAAACAATAAAGAATGATCTAGCTTATTGGGAGTTAACTGCTAACATGGCACACGATAGGGATCTGAGGAAACAAAGAATCCATGTAGCCGACCCCGTCTAGTATGAGAAAAGGCTTAGTTGTTGTTGTTTATCGTGCATGTCTGGCAACTGATAGGCTCCATTTTGGTTAGATATGAAAATGACAAAAAGACCTCAATTTGCCAACCAGTACTATCAAATCTCTGTCATTAAATCATTTAGGTCGAACATGCTTGTTGTAGGTTTATGCAACCAGTGTTGTTTGTAGCACATCATAATGCATATCAATTTTCTCATAAGATACGGCAGCCATATCATAACTTATGAAAATTTTTCTAAAAATACTTTTTAAAATCAAGAAAATTAGAAAAAATCAAGAAAGATTCTAAACAATTGTTATGAATCAAAGTAAGGCAAATATTAGCATTGTATCAAAACAATAGTACATGACTTATTTAAATTATCTAATAAGGCAAGGCAATAAGCACATGCATAGGCTACATTAAATTGACATTAACTAATAATATTTAAAAATTCATAATATAAACAAATAAATAAGGTAACTGACCATGAAAAATAATCAACCAATTTGTCTAGTCTATTACCAAAGCAAAGCAAAGAAAAATAAAGGTTTATATATGCATAGATGAGTTTTAGATAAAGGAAAACAATTATTCATTAAAGAAATGTAACAAAAACTATGAAAAATAAAGAAAACAAAAGTTTATATCTCAAAACATGAATAAATCGCAATCACATAATCGAAAAAGCATAGTTTCGTAAGTCAAGTGGCAAAATCTCTTCTACATGAGTGTAGATGAAGGAGAAATGAAGAAAAGAAGGCCTTAAAATGACAAAATTCACAAAAAATAGGATTAACTCACGTGTTGAACCCATTCTGACAGTATGGGTGATACAAGACACGAGCCATGTATCTTTGATACGATATGATACGGCTTATATCGTATAATACGGACCAATATGCATAACATTGGACACAGCTTTTTCCTTATTATGCTTTAAATTCTCCAATGCCATAAACCTTTCTTCATTAACTGAATCAAGTTTGGTGCACACTGCCCAAGCATATTTGGCAAATGCGAGATTGTTTTGTTCCGCTTGAACAGCCGAATTTCTAAAAACCCAAAGAACTTCAGCCAACACTTTGTGCCACCATTTGGGCTGATCTGCAATCGATTTCTTGACTGTGTCAGTGATTGTTTTGTTGGTTGTCTCCACTTGTCTATTTGTTTGAGCATAATATAGCATGTAATGGACAATTTTTTGATGCCATATGCTCGGGCAAATGTCATCACTTTCTTAACCGTGAACATTGTTCCTTGGTTGGATATGATGGATTATGAAATGCCAAATCTAAAGATGATATGATTCTTTATGAATCTAATCACATGGTTTTGGGCTACTGATATCGACCAACTTGGAAAAACAATCGGTAGCAACAATAACATAGGAATGCCATTTTTACATGGAAAATATTTTCCTGATTAGATCCATAGCCATCCTCTATATGGCCATGGCTTAATTATCTGGTTTAGTGCCTCTAATGACGCTTGTTATATTGATCCATAAAGTTGGCATGCATCGTATCCGTGTGCATATTTGATACAATTGGCCATAATGGTTGACTAATAGTAGCCTTGTCAGTGGATCAACCATATCACTTGATAAAATAATTGGTAGCAATAATAATATAGGACGATGCAGGAAATATCTTCCTTATCAGCGCCATATAGTTATGGTTTGATTATTGGGTGGAACTCTGCCTATACTTTTTGTATTGATCCATCAAGTTGGTATGCCTCTCATCCTTTTGCATTTTGATATAATCGGCCCTAAGGGTCAGCGAGTAGTAGCTGTGTTAGTGGATCAACCATCACATGTTAGGCCCGGCATGATGAGCTCCACAAATTCCTTTATGGGCTTTAGCCATCACACAAATAGCTTCTTTGTGTCCCAAGCATTTTAGTAGTACCCGTTCATGACCTCTTTTAAATAATTCATTGTCTACCAATACACAAGACAAATACTGATTTTTGAACTTCTTATCAGCATTTCCATATGGACAATTTATGTCTACCAACACATAAGACAAAGACCGATGTTTTAACTTCATATTAAAATTTCCAGATGGACCATTTAGGTATGGAATCAAATCATCTTTCCCATTGTTGTCAATGTCAATGTTGCTTTTGCATATACAAAGATCTATTTGAAGCACTTCGAACATTCCCCAACATCAAGAAGCTTGTTGCACCAACCTGTTGGCTGCTTCATTCTCACTGCTTGGGATATGATCAGTTGATATGTTGGTGAATTGCTGCATCAACTCTCTCACCATTTGGTTGTACTCCTGTAACTTGGGATCTTTGCCTTGGTACTTGTTTAATTGTTTGACCACTACCTCTAAATCTCCGAAAATACGGACATGTGTTTATATAGATAACAGCCATCTTAAGCCAACAATTAATGCTGTATATTTAGCCCATTACTGGTAAACCCTAGGCCGAGCGTCATTCAAAATTTTCAAGCTTGTTCGTTTCACCCTATTATGGTTATGCCAACTCCCGCTCCTTTCACTTGCTTGACCCATCAAAGTTATTGTTTAAGGTACTGAAATCACAGTGCCTTGGACTTCTTCAAAGGGATCAAGTGTGTCCGCTGAAGGATGATATACAAGAAAATCGGAAACATCTTGACCTTTTACCGCTTAGGTGGTACATATGGCAAATTGAGCAGGTTCAACTTAGTGGCCCACTTAACAAGGTTACTAGGCCTATTGAGTAACTGGCGAACGTCTACTTTGCAAATTACATGCATCTGTCTAGGCAACAGGTAGTATTCTAACTTGGTACACACTTCGAATAATAATACACAAAGCTTCATAATAGGGGTATAATTTAGCTTGCCCTTATTGAGTATCATCAGTGCCCTATGCGAGCAAGAATCCAATGGATCCGTCTGCAGCTGAAATATACAGTTCAAATGCCTGACTAAAACTTGTGGAAGTTATGCATGATACTTAAAACACTTGCACGATACCTCCTTTATATGCATAATAAGAATTAGATCAACTAGCTCATTCTTTTGATCGACGAGTAATTGATCGAGTTACGAATGGGGTTGGTGTTGAAAGTTTCTCCCTGGGTGAAGGGATTAAATGTATAGGAGGGTGAATTTCTTCTTATATTTTTAGCTTTTTGTATCAATAGTCTTACTAATTTACTATTATTTATTCTAAGCATAACCCGAGTTTGTAGAAGAGATAAGAGGGACCTATAGAAAATGTGGTTATAAATCCATAATAAAGTCCAACCATAATAATTGAATATTTTCATCCATACTAATAGTGAATTACCTAGAAGACTAAATTGAAAAATCATTCATCAGCCTCCCCTTTTCTGTTGCAACATCTGAATACAATATCTTGTTCAACATCTGAACCTGGAACCAGTCCAGAAGCCAACACCATATCCAATCCACATATTGATCAAATACGATTTTAGATTTTAGCAGAGCTGAACGATTAGGTTCACAATCAGATCAGATACAGGATATTCCCAACTCATTGAAATCCTTCAGACAAAGTCGAGCATTCAAAAGAAGACAAGCCAAAAGCTATCATAGATGAAAATTACATAACCATTACATTCCTGTGGAAAAATCAAAGTATGAAAGCATAGACAGATGGGATAAAATAAAACAACACAAAAGCATACCTGAGGAAAAACACCTGTGGTTTGCCTCCCATTTCCATACAAAGAAACACATAAACGCTTCTTGGCATGCGGAGCAAAGTACTCAGAGACAAACTCCCGCCAAAATTTGATGTTGTTATCCTATGGTACAGTAATTTTACAGAGAAACTAAGCAAGCACAACATTGAATTAAGAACGACGAGAATATTTACAGTCAAATTAGTAACAGAGAGACTTACAGCAGGTCGATGTTGCTGATGATACATATACTGCGTCAGCCTTCTCGCACACATTCCTGGTTCATACACCATTGGCTTTACAGTAGGTCTTACAGTTAGATTCTGTTGTTGAAATTGCTGCATAGTTTGCGGCGGTATCTGTGAACGCTGCATAGATAAATTCTTAATCATATGTTGTTGTTGCTGCTGCTGCTGCAGCTGCTGTTGTAAGAGCCTCTGCTGTTGCAAAAGACTCATGTGCGCTGCCTGCAAATGAATTTGTTGTGTAGACTGCCTAGACATTTGTAAAAGTTGTTGTTGTTGTTGTTGTTGCTGCTGCTGCTGCTGCAAAAACAATGATTGTTCTGAATGCTGGGGCTCACTTTTAATGCATGCAATACTTTTTAATGATGAAATCTGCTGTTGCTGCTGTTGTTGCGGTGGTTGTGGTTCCAACTTCACTGGAGCCATGGTTCGCAAAGTCTGCAACTGCTGTTGTGTAGATTGATCCACCTGAGACTCCTGTTTTACAGGCATCAGACCACGCAGGGACGTCAATGACTGTGGTCCATTCTGATCACTAGTTAGCGACTTGAGAGATTGTAGTTGCTGCTGCTGGCTTGCTCCCAACCCAATGCTGTTCTGAACAGAGAACTGTTGTAACCCTCTTGCACCGAGCATATGCTGAGACTGAATTTGCAAGCTGTTAGATGAATCTTGCCTTTGTTGCACATTCTGAAAGTTTTGCATATCAAATTGTTGAGGATGTTGCAGGTCCTGAGACATCTGATTATTCGAATTTGGGAAATGGACACCTCCAGAACCCGTCATCTGCCCACTTATACCAGATGAGATGGCACCGGGAGCATTCGGTGATGGAAACTGCATAGGTGAAGCGTTAAATGCCAATCCATTGCCAATGCCTGAGAGAGGATCAGATTCAACATTAATGCCAATACCTCCCCTCTGAATGCTCCCAGACCCAGAAAGGCCAGAACTTGAACCAGCAGGAATCAGTGCATTTGCCCCGCCGAAAGGCTGGTTTACACCCATCCCCACACTTCCCCCACCACTAAGAAGAGAAGAAACATTCGACATGTTGCCCAGTATGTTCATATTTCCATACTGAGAACGAGGAGAAACAAGAGAAGGGAAGGCCGACTGTGCAGGAACTGATCCTCCTTGATCCCCCAAAAGGCTCGAATTTGTTCTTAAGAGAGCTGCAGGAGTGACTGTTTGGGCACCACCGACTGGTGTCGGAGGCCCTGAAGGCATCATGTCGGAAACCAATCCCCCTGCTCAGTAAGTGAATAGCTGATGAAACCACCCAGTTGTAAAGCCCGCTCTAAAATTGGCAAAATTGTAGAGGCTAATCTGCAATTCAGGAATTCCCAATATGAAATCTCATATATAATCCAGCAAGTGGTCGACGAACCCACTAGTGAGAATCGATCTAGCAACAACTGAACCCATTCAATTTCAATGATACTACTGCATAGTTCCAAACCGAGGTTCCACACTTACGACTACAGAAAGAATCACCTATCAGAAATAAAAATCCTTAAAGGCAAACAATTAAACCGAATGCTCAAAATAGACAACTACAATCACCACAATCTTCAACCCAGATTTCTGATATTAAGGAGTAATTTATGTCTTAACCGACAAGAACCAACTTTTGCATCCTCATTCCTCCTCTTCTAGCAAAGCAACACGATCACAACACACATAAACAACAACCATCGAACACGCACCCAATCAATTTGAGAATCTAATGGCCCAATCACCACAACAAGACCCTAACCTAGCAAATACAGGCAGTTGGACAAGTTGGTAAACCCACGAAAGCACAATGACAGCAACCAACACCACCTTCCTAAAACCCCAATCCTCTTGTTCCGCCGTCCGAAAGCACTAGAAAGAAAGAAACGAAGAAATTCGGGTACCATCTGAATGGCGATCGAATTGGGGGGCGTGCAAGAAAGGGAAATTCTTCGAGCGATACATTGATCGATCAGAGCTCCCGCGCGTAAATTCTAGGGTTTCAACAAGTTTTCATAGCTTCAAATAGAGAAAGCCGAACGTCTTTCCTTCAGAGAAAAGAAAGAAGAGAAACGACGACAGATTTGGTTACGAACATAATAACGTTTTGCAAGACAGGCAGATATCAGAAGGCCGATAAGCTCCTGAAAACGCCAGAAATTCCCTTCTCCTTTTTCTGTTTTGCCGAAGCAGCAGAATGCAGCTCTCTCTCTCTCTCCCTCTCTCTCTCTCTCTCTGGTATTTTCCTTTTCTCTTTCTAAAGACTTCTCTTTTTCTCTCTACCCCTAAACCGCTTAATTACCTCTCTCCTCTGTCATTCTCTCTCCTCTCTTCAAACGGGGGTCATCCTTTCTTTCTCTATAGCGCGCTTTCTCTCTCTTCTTTCTCGATCATCATTCTCTCTCTAAACCCTTCTTTCAATACCCTCTCTTCTCTCAACATTCTCTCTCCAAAAATCTATGTTCCTCTCTCTCTCTCTCTCTCCACCCTCCGGTGTTAACTCCTCTCAACTTCTTCCCCATCTCTGTAAATTCCCCGCCATCTCACTCGCTCACTTTTGCCTCAATTCTCTCTCTAAGCTCGGTAAGATTTCCCTCTCTTCGTCCTTGCGGACGTCAAAATTCCATTTGATCCGACTCTAAATGGATCCCACATCCTTTTCTCAGAAGAAAATAAAAAATTTAAGTCGAAATTTGTCTAGTAAGAGGATGGTCTCAGAATCCGTCCCTTCATTTTTACCTATTTACGAAAAAAGCCTAAATGTTCTCATAATACCAGCGACTGTTGTCTTTTGAACAAAAGAGCCCAAACACCCTCACTCATTTACCAAAATCAAGCCCTTCCCTTACTAAGTTGGTGAGCTACCTTGACCCTTAGTCGCCATTATATTAATAAGTAAGTTGGGTGAGCCCGAACACCCTCTGTCTATAATGTGATCTTGTGCTATATTAATATTTAACTCTAAAAAGTAAGCCTAAATGTTCTCATAATACCAGCTACTGTTCTCATTTTATCCTTTATAAGTATCAAATCAACTCTTTCTCAAGCCTCGTTTTTGTCAGGAGATCTTTTATACATGTTCATCATCGACTGCTTAGTACTTGGCATCATAGAGCATTACACGTTGCAAGTGCCTTAGTTGGTTTAATTCTAATTTAGTGATATTTTCTTATTACATAAAATATCAATGCATCTTTTCGTTTTAGCTAACTTGCATGGAGACAAGCAGTGAAGTTCCATTAAGTTTCGAATCTTATCATGCATCCACTTGAGAAAAGGAAAATTTATTCCTACATTTCTAAAAGAACCGTTTTTACCACCTTGTTTAGCATAATATCTAAAAGTTGTTTTTTGCAAACTATTTACATTTGAAATTTATAATTATTCATTATATTTCAATTGTTATAAAACTTTGATATGAATCGTAGTTATTATTTTTGGGCATATCATTATGCACTCCCTGAGTATCGAACTTATCCACAAGTGGCTCAAGTGGTCAACATCAAATTGAACTTCTGTGAATTGTATTAGGCCAAAGGCAGACAATTTCTTGCGTCATCATCTTTTTCCTACAATTGGACGCCTAAGCCGCACACATGCATGCACACCCTCACTCAGAATTGAACTCGCCAGCTGCAAGTGGGTGTCTGAGATTCCCCCGGGTGCTTCCAATATCATCTTTGAATGTTGCTTATTTCAAAGGAGGCTATTAGAACGACTATGCAAAAGGTACATGTTTTCTGAGATTAGACAAAAAGGAAAGACCACGGTTTTAAAATAACCAAAAAGGGAGGGATGCACTTGGAAGAAATTCACAAAGAAACGTGTAGAAGCAAAAGTCAATTAGGCCGATCCGGACGTTGTTCAGTCGAACCGGATTCACCCAATCGGGTATTGCACCACCACATATCCGGCGGCCGGCCCCAATGACTTATTATTGATCAGGTGGCAACTTTTTAATGCGTGTCCTTCCTGTGTCGTGTCATGAATAAGTCAAACCAAGACACCACTCAGTTTTGTCGTGTTTGCTTTGGGTGGACATAGTTTTAGATCGTGTAAAGGAGGTGCTTCCGTATTCGGGTTACGGTACTAACACCATTGTGTCCTAGATAGTCTTATAGTTGTGTTATTTTGTTTTCATGTCAATGACAAGACAATAAGGTTAAAGCGGTCCGATACCTACACTCATCAAAAGGTTAAAGTGGTCTTAAAGGTAAAGTATCAACTCAATTGAGCGAGGACGAGAGATACAACACGGATGTCACTCAATCATGCAAACAACAATGTTGTGTTGGCCCGTGTTAGATTTGACTCATATGTACATCCACACTAGGTAACCTAGACCACTTGTAATTAGAATGACTAAGTGATGGATAGAGTCGCATGAATTATAAATGGGTTTGTAATCGGATGAGACTAGATTCACCCAATTCAAGTAAGTTAGGGCGAGGTTCAACGAGTTGGCTCGATCAAGGAACCACAAGTTGACTCAACCAAGGCACCACCAGTTGACTAAACCAAGGTGCAACCAATTGACCAAATCAAGGACCAGCATGTAATCAAATCAAGGCGGGATGGGCTGGATCAACATGCAACCAAACCAAAGTGGGGTGGGTTGGATCACCCATGGGACCAGCTACCAAACCAAAGTGGAGCGGGTTGGATAAGCCATGTGACCGGCTCATCCATGGAACAAGCTAGAAAGGGGATATTTAAATGAACACCTTAAAGTGGAATCAAGTTACAAAGGGTATGTATTGGAAATAGTTATTCTTTTTCGAATCCAGATCAACTAAAACCTAGATCTAAACACTCGGGCATTTGCGTTACTCACATGCTAATAGTCAATTCCAGGTTCGGTGGGTTTGGTGACGAAACGTCATATTTGAATCCAACATTCCTTTTATGGAATTGCGAAAACCTAAATTTCCCTATTTTAATTATTGAATAATTCAAAATTAAGACTCCTAGTTGATACAAATAAACAGTGGCGGATAAAAAGATGAATTTATGGTGGAATTAAATAACTAATCATAAAAATATTGAAGGGAAAAAACGAAACTAAATTAAGCCTTTTCCTTGCAAGGGTTGGTTCCATGGATTCTTCTTAATACAAATTTTCAGCATTTTTCTTTTTTAACGGATTTATACTAGTTATTTTTAATGAGAAATGAAAATTTCAATTTATATTGTAATTAAAAGTCAAACTTTGAAATGTCCAAGGAACAACCTCTCACCCTTCTTGGGATTGCCTCACAAGTTGAGGATCATGTACGAAGGACCGGCTTCGACATAGATCTCCCACTATATATATATATATATATATATATATATATATATATATATATATATATATATATATATAAAGAGAGAGAGAGCAACTACTCGGCTTCTCGGCTTAGTTCCATGTATTTTTCCTTTTATTCATTTTTTTTGCTTCCCTTTCTCCTTTTCTTCTTTTGAGTCTTAAAACGGAGCAACAGTCAATTTGAATTTCTACTACCTCTTTGTTTTTACTTTCTTTTTTTATCTTTATTCCTTTCCTTTTAAGTGATTGTGAGTATTTTTGTGCTAAGGTTTTCGGACAATTGTTAATATGCTTAAAAATGAAAACAAAATTGTAATAACTTGGGTTGAACCTGGATTGAGACACAAACTCAGGTCCACCTAGGTTGATGTACGGTAATGCACGATACGTTGTGCGATTCAGGAAAGAGGGGGAGGGGGGGGGGAATGGCAACTACCCCCCTTTCCTTTGTTCATGGCGATTCAAGGTTGATCGATCTTCTTCATAAACAATTCCCCGGGTATTTACAACATAAGAGGAATCAAACAACCAGCAATATCAAAGAAATTGAGTGAGTTATCATCTATTTTCAGAGTTTTTGATTCGTAAGAATTCTCATTTTCTAATTTATCTTTTTCATCTTCGATTTCCAACAAAACACTGCAAAGGTTGTTCTTGGGCTTCAATGAAAGAGGAGAGGCACATGGATGGTGGGCTATCACCGATGGCTTGGGCAAGAGCCGGAAAATAGCAAAAAAGTCATCGAAAAACAAGAGAAAATAACTTCTTTTAGACGTGTCTTGATTCATGCAACATGTTGTGTCTGACATGATGTGTCATGTCTGACATGATGCCATGAAATGACACTAAATCATGTTGTGTCTCTATGTCTTGTGCCACACTAGCACTTTTGTGTGAGATAGGTCATGTGTTGTGTCAAAAATAGGTCAAATCAGGTTTTGGGTTATGTGTTGTGTTTGTGTCATAAACAGATTTGGGTTGGATATTGAAAAAGGTTTTGGATTAAAAAATAACCTTTTTCGGCAATTTTAGGTTTAAGTCAAGTTTTGTGTTGACCCAAAACTACAAAATATCTATTGTGTTTTCTAATTTGGATAAAAAATGGATTCAAGTGGTAGTTTGAATCTAAGATAACTTATTTAGATCCAGTTTGAGTTTTGAGTCAATTCAAGGTTTTTAGGATCTGGTTTGAACCCAATTTGTTACATTAGACTCATAGTTAAATAAATTTTAATAATAATATTATTATTTATAATTGTTTGTGGACTAAAATTGGAGGATTTGATGGTGATAAGAGTGACCCAAGAGTTTGGGGATTAGATCTTAGTGCTCATTCATGTAGAGGGTTATACATTCTTTAATAAAACAATGTTAGAAGTTATTTTCTTGCTTTAGATGGATTTAAATGTACATGATTGTTAAATATTATATTGATGATTTTTAGATGGTGTTTAAAAGTATGAGTTATTTGATATACTTTTGAGGAAAACTTGTTTATGACTTGGTTGATAAAGAGCATATTTTGTTTGATATGTATGTGAATATAAAAATGATATTTAAATATTATATGGATATGAATTTTATAAATGTGATAAGCTACATTTAGTTTTGAAATATAATGATTAGTGAATACATAAGCCATACTTGTGTGGGGTCTCTAGAGACTTGTAGGTTTCTTGGATATTTCAGTTTGGGATGAATATAGAGTGTATTTTCGGACCCTCTCATGTGAAAATCAATGTGGTTTGATTTATGGATAGGGTAGACCATGGTCACATAAGGTAGGTCAAATGACTACTATGGCCTTGGGGTATATATATAGTATGAGCTATAATTATTGTAATTGATCGATGTGTGTACGTGCGAGTGAGTATGAATTTGAAATCATGAGTTGAAATATAAATGTGATTTGTTATGAAATTATTGTAAAAGGGTGTATACCTTCTCTACTGAGCTATAGGTCGGAGCTTACCTTATTATTTTATAGTTTATCCTTAATCTAGTACCTCTAGAGCGTATGAAGCCGAATAACATATTGGTTGATATATATTTTTTGAGATGGTATTAATCGATAATCTCATACAACCATACAACAGATTACACAAGAGATGATAAAGAAAAAGGAGGGGGTTCAACCAATACCTGCTGCCGCCCTAATCACTTTCTTCTATTATGAAAAACTGCCTTTACGATTAAAGGTTTCTCCCCTTTAAATAATAGCGTTACAATCTCTTAATTACTAAAGTGCCATTAATGAGGCTTTATTTAAAGCTACCTTTAAAAATGTTACTTAAGATATATAACTATATAAATATTTTAATTATAAAAACAAGTTCTATAGATAATCTTCAATCACATTCTGTAAATGATCTCGGATGACCTGTAATCATTAAGTTCCAACACTCTCCCTCAGTTGGGTGAAAAATAGATGATGCACCCAACTTGCTGCAGAATCTCTGAAGTTGATTTCTATTAATTGCTTTGGTCAACATATCTGTACATTGATGTTCTGACTGCACATGTTCCAATTGAAATTCTTTTTTATGTACATTGTCCTATATAAAGTGACAATCTATCTCAATATATTTTGTTCGCTCATGATATACTGGATTTGAAGCTATCTGTATCACTGCTTTGCTGTCACAAAATATAGGTATAGGTTTTCCTGTAAATAAGTCTATTTCCATTAGTAAAGACCGCAACCACTTCCCTTCACACATACCTGATGCTATTGCTCTATATTCTGCTTCAGTTATCTATCTAGCTACAAAAGATTGTTTCTTACTTTTCCATGATACTATATTACCTCAAATCAATGTTATATATCCTGTGGTTGACTTTCTATCCTCTATGGAACCTGCCAAATCAGTATCTGTATAAATTTCAATGTTAGTGTGATCATTGGCTTTGTAGGTGATCCCATGTCTTGGAGTTGTCTTCAGATATCGTAATATATGAAACATCACATTCATATGATATTTCGATGGTGATTGCATGAACTGACTTACTATGCTTACTACATAAGCTATGTTTGGACGTGTGATGGTTAAATATATCAGTTTTCTAACAAATTGTTGATATATAGTGACATCAACTCTTTCAACTCCATCTTCCATATGTAACTTATGGTTTACGTTCATTGGAGTATATATAGGTCTACAATTTTTAATTTTGACATCTTGCAACAGATCCAAAGTATATTTTCTTTGATTTAGAAAGATATCCTTACCTGAGTAGGCTACCTCAATGCCTAAAAAATAATGTAATCTTCCAAGATCCTTAATATCAAATAACCGATGAAGATCTTTCTTTAGTCTTTGGATTTCCTCGATGTCATCACCTGTTACAATAATGTCATCTACATATACTAATAGTAGTGTCAATTTATCTCCCTTTTTAAAGAATAGTGTATGATCACTTACACTCTTTCGATATCCCAAATTTATAATACTTCTACTGAATTTCTCAAACCAAGCTCTTGGAGATTGTTTTAATCCATAGATAGCCTTTCTTAATCTGCATACCTTTTTTTCAAGATTCGGATATCCAGGCGGTAACTCCATATAGACTTCTTCTTTGAGTACTCCTTATAGGAATGCATTTTTCATATGAAGTTGCCACATTATCCAATTTTTTTGAGTTGTAATACTACTAATAACTCGCATAGATGTAAGCTTTGCTACTGGTGCAAAATTTTCTCATAGTCAATCTCATATGCTTGATTATATCCACGAGCTACTAACCTTGCTTTATATCTTTTTAATGAACCATCTGCTCTGTATTTTATTATATACACCCACTTACATGAGATTGCTTTTGTCTTTTGGTAAATCACTGAGTTTCCAAGTTTGATTCTTATCCAATGCTTGAAGTTCAGATTTCATAGCTTCAACCCATTGCTTATTCTTAGAAGTTTCAAAGTAGTTCTTCGGAATTTAATGTATCTCAGCCTTTAGCACAAAATTGTAGTAACTTTCTGATAATCGATCATAAGAAATGAATTGGGAAATCAGATACTTACAATATGATCTTTTCCCTTTTCTAAGTGCTATGTGAACGTCTGAGTCGTCTAAGTCCTTATCTCTTGTTTCTTCTATGATTTCATTTGAATAATATACTGTTTCTTCTCCTTGATTCATAATATCTATTTGTTTGTTTATAAATATATTTCTCTTCCCTTTTTTGTATACTTGCATTATGTTTTTTCTTGAGAGTTGATCTGTTCTTGCAAGAGAATTTCCTTCCTCTAGTTCTTCACTTGTACTAATCCTTGATAGAACTGTTTCTTCAATACTAGAATTAGACAAATCATTCGAATTTCTGTAGTATGGAGTAGTTTCAAAGAGGGTTACATCCATAAAAATATACTTTCTATGAGAACTAGGATCATAACAAATATATCATTTCTTTTCACAAGAATACCCAATAAAGATACATTTTATCGCCCTTGGATCAAGCTTGTCTCTGAATTATTGATGAACATGCACATCCAAATATTCTGGGAATTAGATGAAATAGATTATCTTTAGGTTTAATTACCTTGAATGAAGACTTTCCTACAAGAATCACAGTCGGAATTCTATTCATGATATATACTGCTGTAAGAATTGCTTCTTACCAAAAATATTTTGGAATATTGTGTTTAAGAAATAAAGTTTGAGCAATTTCCAAAATATGTTGATTCTTTCGTTCGGCCACTTCATTTTGTTGTGTGGTATAAATACAAGATGTTTGATGTATAATATCGTGAGTTTGAAGATATGATTCAAACTAAGTATTACAAAATTCTCCACTATTATCAAATTTGAGAGTTTTAATGGTATAACCAAACTGAGTCTTAATAAGATTATGAACTAGAGGAAAAATCGATGATATTTCTGATTTGGACTTCATTAGATAAACAAAGGTAAGTATGAAAAAATTATTAATAAAAGTAACAAAATACTTAAAATTTCCCAAAGAAGGTATCACACATAGTTCCCTCAACTCAAAAAGAACAACTGATCTTGATTCACTACTAGGAAAAGTAACCCTATGGTATTTTACCCTTTGACATATATCACATTGAATTACCATATCACCCAAAATTGAAAAAGAGATAAACTCTCTTATTTTAGAAACAAGCAAATATCCTAATCTACTATGCCAAATTTTTATTTCTTCTTCAGTAGTAATAGCTGCAAATGCTCTTTTCTATCTTAAAATATGATCTTCAAATAGTATGTATAGTCCATTGTGTGGTTCACCACGTCCAAAGGTTATTCCCGTCCTCAAATCTTGAAAAATACAACCATACAGAGAGAATGTAATTGTATAATTCATATCTCTAACCAATAAACTTACTGAAAGTAGGTTTACTGGAAATTTCAGAATATATATTACTGAATTAAGTCTGAGATTATCTATCTAAATTATTTATTTTCCTTCTATAAGAATTAAATAAACATTTGCTACTTTCACATATTGAGGAGTTGAAGTCACTTCATACTGTATGAGATTAGATTTGTTTCCTAACATATGATCGGTAGCCCCTGAATCTATTATCCAATTAGAAGAAAATGTAGAATCTTTAAGAGAGTAGTTACTACTAATACTATAAGAAGTAGGTGGACTTAATTCTGTCTTTGATGAAGAAGTTGAAGGTTGATAACGTAGGTGTGTTTTGATTTATGTAATATGTTTCTTCAATTCTGCAATTTTATCTATAGGATTAATTTCTGCTTTCTTTTTAGATATAGTTGCCACATGATTGCCATAATCTTTATATTCTATGGGTTTTCTGCCATAATCTTTATATTCTATAGGTTTTCCAATAATTTTTCAATAATACTCTCATGTGTGTCTTCTTTTTTCGCAATGAGTACATTGTAGCTTGTTCTTATCATCATAATTTTGATTTCTACCTCTTCCTCTACCTTTGATCGAGTCTCTTCATCTATGATAATTACTCTATTCCCTACCAATAAATACAGATTTCTCAACTTGTATATGTTCACATTTTTTTAAATTATTCCGATCTTCTTCCCTTAGTAGGAGTGAATATACTGTTCCAAGAGATTGAAGTTCTTCCTTGCTTAGGATATTTAACTTGATAGATTCGTATTCTGATGAAATTTCCCAAAATAAATTGAACACTTTTCGAATCTCTCCTTCAGCAGTTCTCTCTTTTACATAGTGACTGCACTTATTTTCCACAAGATGTCTTTATTCATTCCAACGTTCTCATAATTCTCCATAGTATTTACTTACTGATCTGGTCCTTTGGCGACATTTTTTTATTCTTTCAATAATCTCATATTCTTTGGTTATATTCCTCTGTCTAGAGTAAGCTTCTTCCACTGCAGATCAAATTTTAGCATATGATTCCATATACATAAAAGTTTTACTGATAGAAGGGTTCATTGATTGAATTAGCTATGAGCTTACTAGAGCATCATCTTTGGACAACCTTTCAAAGTATGCACTGCTTCCCTCTAGAAGTAGTAGATTCTGTTTGATAATAGAAGCTTTTCCTCTGGATCGTAATACAAGTTCAATAGATCGAGCCCATTCTCTATAATTTCTTTCATCTAATCAGATATTTGTAATTTGAAATGGTTCCAACTTTTGATCATTTCTTTCAATCTTCATTCCATGTTGATTCACTGTTGTTTGATACTACATTTCCCTTTTTCAAATAATTCTGTCGATGATCACTGCACAAATATTCCAAATAATATCTTGTCTCCTTTGTATTGATTTATTTCTTTTTTTATAATACTACAATATCAACTATACAATCTGTTGCAAATATTTATATGTCGGTTAAGAATAATTGTAACTCGATCTATAGTGTTTCTGATGTGCATGTTATTGTTGATGACACAATACAATAATCAAGGGGTTGATATGATTTCTGTCAACAATCGTCTGTCAACAATCTGATTTCTGTCAACAATCTAATTTACTTGATTCACCTTGTTATTTTGACATGCAAGGATGTGATCAGTCTTCAGAACTAGTATCTAGAGACGTCAATCTTCAGACGTCACTATGCAAAAAAATAAGTTTGATGATAATAAATTTTCCATGTGATTAGATTCACAAATAACTTGGCCTCCACCAAGTCTTATTCAAGTGGATGATGAAGGGATAATGTAGTATGTCCTAGGCTTGCACGTTGAATCATCTAGATGAAGGAATAATGCAGTTTGTCCTAAGCTTGCACGTTGAATCATTCAGCCCAGACTGTCTTCATTACACGTTTAAACATAAAACTTTTACTTATTTCTGTATTTTTCAGGGATAGATGGCTTCGATTGGCAACTATGACTTCATAAAAGGCTTTGATACCATGATCGATAATCTCATACAACCATACACCAGATTACACAAGAGATGATAAAGAAGATGGAAGGGGTTCGACCAATACCTGCTGCCGCCCTAATCACTTTCTTCTATTTTGAAAAACTGCTTTTACGATTAAGGGTTTCTCCCCTTTAAATAATAAGGTTACAATCTCTTAATTACTAAAGTGCCATTAATGAGTTTTATTTAAAGCTACATTTAAAAACGTTACTTAAGATATATAACTATATAAATATCTTAATTATAAAAATAGGTTCTATAGATAATCTTCAACCACGTTCTGTAGATGATCTCGGATGACCTGTAATCATTAAGTTCCAACAGGTATAATATTGATGAGAGTTTTAAATTATTGGTTTTTGACATTAGGGATTATTTTTGATGGGTCCATATCATTTTGACCAGGTTGTTTAGATTAACGAATATTTGACACATTTGAATTTGACATTTTGTTAGGTTAGAATTTGATTATACTTGTTTTTGAATGCCACTTAAGTTCACGCTCGCGCGAAAAGCGACCACGTGGCATCAGTTTGGGTCGGGTCATGATCCCAACTCGTGTTGGTACAACAACAACAACTAAGCCTTTTCCCAAAGTACATGGGGTTGGCTATATAGATTCTTTGTTTTCACATAGTCCTATCATGTGTCATGTTAGTAGTTAACTCAAAATAAGCTAGATCATTCTTTATTGCTTCTTTCCAACACTTTTGTGGTCATTCTCTACCTCTTTTAATACTTTCAAAATCTAGTTTTTCATACCTTCTTAGATGTTCTTTTGATCTTCTTTCTCAGTGTCCAAACCATCTTAGACGATATTATCTCATTTTATCTTCTATTGGTGCCACTCCTAGTTTGTTTCTAATAACCTCATTATGTATATAGTCTTTTCTTTTATGACTACTCATCCATCTCAACATCTTCATTTCTATCACTGACATTTTTTGTACATCTTGATGATTAACTGCCTAACACTTAAAACCATTAAACGTGACAAATCTAATTGCTGCTCTATAATGTTTACCTTTCAACTTTAATTACAAAGAATACTTGATGCACCTCTCTATTTTAACCAACCAGCATTAATTTTATACGTAACATCTCCATCAATTCTTTATCACTGTGAAAAATTGATCCTAGATATTTAAAACTTTCTTTTTGGCGGGTGGTAGGGTTAGGAGTTGATTCCCAAGTCGTAGGGTTGCATGCCTGCTTTCTTTCTTTATATGCTCCCACTACACCTTGAAGCGCCCGTGCTTGAGTGTTATAACAGTGAGGCCATTCACACACTCCAATCTTAAACTAGGTGTGTGCCAATTTTAATTTCTATGTCCTCTAAAGTAACCAAATGATTAAACTTACATTTCATATATTCTGTCTTTGTTCTACTAAGTCAGAAGCCTTTCCTTTTTAATGTTTCTCTCCATAGTTCCAATTTTCTATTAACTTTTTCCTTATACTCCTCCATTAATACAATGTCATGTGCAAATAACATACACCAAGGTACTTCATCTTGAATATATTTTGTTAACTCATCAATCACTATTATAAATAAGTATGAACTTAAAGTTGATCCTTGATGTAACCCAATATTAACTTCAAAGAAGTTTGTCATTCCTTCATGAGTCTTCACATATGTTTTTGCATCATCGTACATATCTTTTATAAGGTTTATGTATATCAATGGGATACCTCTTTTTTTAAGGTTCTCCAAAGAACCTCCCTCGGTACCTTATCATAAGTTTTTTCTAGATCAATAAATATCATATGAAGGTCTTTTTTTTTTGCTTTAAAATGTTTCATAAGACGTCTCAAAAGGTGAATCGCTTCATTAGTAGATATGCTTGACATGAATCCAAATTGGTTCTGTGTTGTACTTGATACTTGTCTTAACCTACATTCGATAATTCTTTCCCATAATTTCATAGTATGATTCATTAACTTGATACCTTGATAATTTACACAATTCTAAATGTTTGTCTTGTTCTTGTATATGGGTATAAGTGTATTCGCTCTCCATTCTTCGAGCATCTTTTGGTTTCTCCATATTTCATTAAATAGTCTTGTGAGCCAAGTCATTACTGTTTCTCCTTGTATTTTCAAAACTTTTATAGGAATATTGTCTGATCTTATCGATTTACCACCTTCATATGTTTAAGAGCTTCTTTAACTTCATTCTTTTGAATATGTCGGTAGAAATTATGGTTTATATTCTTTTCTGATTTGGATAACTCTCCTAAGCTAATACTAACATCTTCATTTTCATTAAAAAGCTCATAAAAATAGCTTTTTCATCTATTTCACATATCATCATTTGCCACTAGAATTTTCTCATCCTCATCTTTGATGCATCTAACAGAATTAAGATCCTTAGTTTTCTTATCTCTAGCCCTAGCTATCCTAAAAATTTCTCTTTCACCCTCTTTTGAGTTGAGTTTTTTTTATATAATTCCTCCCAAATTTTAGCTTTTATTTCACTAACGGCTTTTTTCGCTTCCTTCTTTGCTTCCTTATAAGGCTCTAAAGTTTTACTAGTTTTCTTAGCATAATGTAATTTGTAACATGCCCTCTTTGCCTTGATTTTGTTTTGCACTACTTCACTCCACCACCAAGCTTCTTTTTGTATCGGTACACTTCCCTTAAATTCACCTAACATATCTTTTGCCACTTTCCTAATATGTATAGCCATATTGTTCCACATATCACAAGGTGTACGAACATAATTCCAAGCATCTCCTTGAAGGAGTTTTTGTTTAAATATACATTCTTTCTCGTTTTTGAGGTTCCACCATTTAGTCTGAATAACTAGATTCACTCTTTTCTTTTTTGTCTATTTTTTAACTTGTAAATATATAACTAAAAATTGATGTTGGGTGGTTATGCTTTCTCCTGGAATTACCTTGCAATCTTTACAACACGCTCTATCTTTTTTTCTATAAATAAAATAATCAATTTGTGTTTGTGATAAGCCACTCTTATAAGTAATTAAATGTTCATCTCATTTTTTGAAGATTGTATTGACTATAAAGAGATCAAATGCCATGGCAAAATTAAAAATCTTCCTACCTTCCTCATTTATATCCCAAAACCAAAGTTTTCATGAATACCTTGATATCCTAATGCCTCTTTACCGACATGTTCATTTAAGTCTCATTCTAAACAAATCATCTCCTTTTGTGAAATTCTTTGAATCACCTTATCCAACTCTTCCCAAAAAGTCATCTTTATACTATCCTCTAGTCCTACTTAGGGTGCGTAAGCACAAACTATATTCAAAACCTCTGCTCCTAATACGAATTTCAACGTCATGATTCAGACACCATATCGTTGTATGTCTACTATACTATTCTTTAAATCTTTATTTATGATAATACCAACTCTGTTTCAAGCATTTTCCTTATCTGAGTACCATAATTTACAACCTTGATCCTCAATCTCCTTTTCTTTTTCTCCAACCCACTTTGTATCTTGTAAACATAGAATATGAATATTTCTCCGAATCATAGTATCTACCACCTCCATTAGCTTATCGGACAATGTTTCAATATTGCAAGAACTAATACAAATCTTATTAACTAGGACTAGCTTCCTTACCCTAGCATCCGTACATATTGAAAATGTGGAGACCCTCTTTGTAATTGATTCACTACATTCGGACGAAAATATAGTGGTCCTTGCTTACTTTTCACTACATTCAGGCTTTGTAATGCGTTGCTAAGAGGAGACACCCCAACACAATGCTAATAATTTATGTAATCCTTGGTGTAAAAATCGGACAAAGTTTTATGTTGGCTATTGAAAGCCTAACACAACCCTTCTCCTTTATCCGGGTTTGGGACCGGCCATGCAAGGGTGATCCCTTACATGGTGTGACAAAAAATTTCTTTTAACAACAAACTATTATGTTTCGAAATGGTGGCTTTATAAGGTGATGGGTGCTCATTGATGAATTTATATTATATTAGGAAATCTCCATCTCTTTGTTTATGTTGTTCTTAGTTGTATGTTACTCTACGGAGTCCGATTATACTTCTTTGATTAATTAAGTTTCTAGTTTTCGATTGAAAAAAGTAATTAATGTTTGCAATATCGGGCATTTTTCCAGTTACAACGGATGGCGGAAGCCAGATGCATAAGAGCGAGATACCCCTGTCAAGTGAGCTAACACTTTGTGCGAGATCGGGCAATTCTCGGATTTGAACCACCTGCATCCTAAATTGGATTAAACCTGCTTAATGCAAATTCAGCGTTCATGTACTTCAACATATACAGATCCGTGTCGATGCTCTCTGAATTTCCTTCAACGAGGTCATGCTGTAACCATGGTTAGGTTTAAGGTGGGCAAAGTATTGATTTAAAATTCAAATCCCGTTAACATCAAAACCGATCCAAATGAAAAGGGTCCAAAACTATTGATCATTCATATGAGGTGAATCGGGTTAAACATTTTGACTTGCTTGTTTGACCAGATCATGAGCCTGCATCAGTAAGAAGTTTCTTCCTTTACTTCACTTTCTTCATATGGTTTTGGTATCTGATTCGGTAGCTTCTGTATACCAGGTCAAGGGCTTAGACTCATCGTGGGTCTCTCTCTCTCTCACACACACACACATTCTCTCAATCTCAAATGGGGATCAGGATTTGATCTTGTGTACATCTTAGATGACATGTTTTAGTTCTTTCTTTGCTGTTGGGAATTTGATTGAAAGATTGTGATATTCTTAATAACAAAGTGATTTATGAGCCTACCTTAGTTTTCTGGATGATTGGCAAACAAATACATCTACTACTCTTGTGTGGAAAAATAATGAATTTATAAATGGTATATAGACAGAAGATGGTGCTGAAATTCTTTGGTGAAATCATGGATGAGTTAATTGGAAACAAAGATGAAAACGTAATACAACCTTTTTTGATTGTCAAGCAAAGTCGCACGGACTTTTCCTTTCTTCTAATGCTTTTGTATAGGGAGAATTATAATCACATAGAGCTTATGCAGAGTACAAGGTTCATCCTTTCCTTATTGGTTGGTTGAAGATGGCTACGCCGTGGCATGGTAAGGGATCTTAAGCCATATCATGAACAGTGAACGTGATATGTTAATGCATATATGTGTAAAGCTACACCCCATCTCCGACCCGCCCGATTGCCATCCCTAACTCCATCCGATATCTTTCAGGCACAAACCAAATGCGTTCATAATAACACAGGAGCGGTATATACATGCATGTACGTGAACCATATTCATTCCTAATGAATGAAACTTACAGACTCTAACTCATCTTCAAGATGATCAAAACAGGAGCATGAAATGCATATGGGGAAAGAGACATTGATGCATTGCAAACATGGAAGCCTTGCATCCATACAACAACCCCGGTCACGTGCCCGGAACCTTGCTGCAATGGCTGATGGGAGGAGGCTGCATCATGTTGCTGTTCTTCTGATCATCATGCTTCATATACCCCATCTCCATAGCATCATCTGCACTCTCAATGCCATTGGTGGTCGTCTTGCTGCTTGTAACCTTCTTCTTCTTCTTCTCCTCGCCGTTCCAATCTCTATAGATAGCATATAGGATCAATTGTAGGGCCCCCAGGCCGCACCCGAACCCATTAGGAACCTGTTTCCCGAAACATGACAACAATTACCAACCTCTTGACATTAATACAATGGTGTTAAAAGAAGGGCAACGTTCTAACATTTGTTGCTCAATCTTAGAGATATATGTCAGAACTATCGTCACCATCATCATCTAATGCTGCTTCTTCATCACCATCGAGCTTTATCCTAACTACGCGTCAACTTTTCATCACCGGCGCCGAATTTGATCGAAATATAGAACAGCCAAGTGCCAATCTCATCCAAACCGAGGAGCTTATCCAGATTATGTCACTCGAGCTCATTTACAGGATTGGCTCGAACTCACCAACCTCTTTGAGCTCATTTACAGTAAGAAGGCATTTCGAATACCTTCTCATATTTGGGTATAATGAAATGTAGGGTGTACCGAAGCCTAACACATTCATGCATGCATGCACGCACACGCACCTGGTAATCGAGCTCGTCGAGGAGTCCAGCCAGTTTAGCTGATACTCAGGGTGCTTGAATTTTAAATCACCATGTTTTAAGTTTCATTTTCTATTTAATTTTTAAAGCAGAGAAAAACAAGTTCTTTTTTTAGTCAAAAAGGTGCGTCTTTTTTCACCATAAAGAAAAAGGTACATGACATTTAGGGCACATTCCTTAGTTGAAGAAAATGACAAGATTGCCCGTATCCCACGGCTGACGTCTCTTATCCATATAACGGTTGCTGACTATTGACTTTTCATCCCTTTGTTTTATACAAAGAAGATCAGAAGGGCGGTTTTGACCTTTCTTTTGTAACAGAGGCGATCGAAGGGCATTTCCGGTATAAAAGATATGGAGACACTACAGTTGGTGGATATATGGATCGAATCGTCATTTGGTCCCATACCCAGAAGATTCAGTTGGTGAAAATCAAATTCCACAGAAACGGTTTCCCTGAACTGAGCTCGAAGTCGGAACTACTAATTCTAGCAAACAAGTTGACTACTCTAAATTGATTCCAGTGTCTCTTGATGGAAACCAAATGGTCGCTGTTAGTTCCTCGATTGCAACTCGAGCCAACCATTGGAAAAATGGTTTCCATGAGATCTTTTCATGCAGATGAACTTTGGAAACCTAGAGAGAGAGAGAGAGAGAGAGAGAGAGAGAGAGAGAGAGAGAGAGAGAGAGAGAGAGAGAGAGAGAGAGAGAGAGAGAGCACTCACTGCAACAAAGGGGTCGCGGCCAAGTAGGCCGTAGACAAACCAGGAGGTGCCGCAGAGGAAGACGAAGACGGACAGTAAGAAAGGCATGTACTCAACGCTCTTGGTCTTGATCACCAACCTCTGCGAATTCACAAAAACAGAAAATAAATCTCTTATAATGTCTTAATCAAGATCAAACGCATCTATATACTTGATGTAGCCTTCTTTAATAGGGCATTTTATTGATAACTCAATCTAGTTTAGGTTAGATCACTGTCCCTCTTAATGAACATACAGTGACCAACTCTCCGTCATCTGCATTTATTGGTATGGTTAGTGGATGTTTCACATCACCATCAACCAGCATGCCGGTTGTCACAACAAGTTACCCAACAAAAGGGGAAATCCAAAAGCAATTGTACACATTAATGGGTATGGAGCTAGTGAATGCAGCAAGATGCGTGTAGAATTTGGGCCGAAAATACATATATATATATATATATATATATATATATATATATATATATATATATATATATATACATACACATACATATGTGTGTTCGTAACAATAAGTTTCCAACATAAATCTCCATTTTCATTGATGTGGACTTTGTGCGGTTTCACTCACATGTATCCCAAGTTAAGTGACCCAATCAGGTATGGTGGAGACATCACATATATATAACCATAATCGCCTTTTTAAAAAGAAGCCGTGGTTACATCACTTTGACCATGAACCCTGGCTTATAAACTAATAAATTTTAAGAAAGTATGACATCGAAACAAGTAGGAAGCTATCAACCATTGCATCCAGAGCAACACATGACAACATTCAAGCATCTGTCACAAAAACGTTAGTGGTGAACAAACAGCTGAGCAAACCAGTGACTCCAATGGCTATAACGTGGCCTTTCACACACACAGAGACCATCTATACCGCGAAATGTTAAACGGCAATACAGACCTCAGGAATTTGTAACCGAAAGAAAAGAAGAAAAGTGTTTACAAATCTGCCTATTTGAAGCCGATTCACTCTCAAAATATCAATCATCGTGGCTAAGCAAGTTAGCGAACAAATTGGCGACTGACGGGTTACGCCAATTTTAGAAGAATATATGTGCAAATCTGTTTCTGACAAGGTTATGCAAGCAGATAACTCCATCACGAAGAACCATCAACTTTTAGCTTGGGCATAAAGATTTTAAGCAGAGACATGACCAAGAACACAATCAATCAAACAAAGAACATGTACCCATACGCGATACATATACCGAGAAACTTAGAGAGAGAGGGAGAGAGAGATTCTCTGATACCATGATGGAGAGGGGGGAGGCGTACATGCAGATGGAGAAGATGGTAGCGGCAAACCCACAAAAGATCTTGCGGGCTTGCCCGTGGAGCGTCAGCAACGACACGAGAACCACCGCCGCGAACACCACCAGCACCACCGCCAACAACCCGCCGACCTTGACCCTCGCCTTCCGGTTGCTCGCGAACACCAAAAACAGCACAACGTACACTGATTCTATGACAGCTCCGGTTCCATTGATGGTGCTTACTAACAGATTGTGGGGAGAAATAAACGGAAGCCCGTACCATGCAGAAAGCAGACAATTCAGAAGTGTCGCGACGTAAGGCACGCCCGAAAAATCCTCGGTTGACCGGCTCTTAATGATCCTCTTGAACGTTATCCTATGTTATGTTCAATTAATTTCGTTTTAATCAGTTTTATCTTCAAACAATTGCATATATGCATAAATCGGTAGCCGGTGACCAAATGTAGGTCTTGTTTAGTTTTAGTTTCCTTATTATTATTAAAGGAAGGATGGTGGTTTTCCGGTGAAAATAAAGATTCACGACTGTTTAGCAGAATATAGAAGGTTAAGTTTTGATTTACATGCAGTTACATCATGCAGGGAATCTAAGGGTTAGCTTCAGCATAATAGCAAGAAGGAAGAGAAAGATTGACAAGCATATCAGGGAGCAAACAAGTCTTGGTTTTATGATTGCACAAATAAAGAAAAAGAGAAAAAGAAAGAGGAGCTTTCTTTAGTGTTTTTACTGTAATTACCCTACACAAGCGCCAAAAAGATGATGGTAAATCAAACTAAACTTTCAATGTCATGCTGGTGGGAAGTTCGACTCCCAATAGGTGCATGTGTATGTTGGGCTTCGGCCTCCTTTCGTAACAACAAAAAGAAAATCGAACTAAACTTTGAATATCGCCAAAATATTCTAGCTAGAAAGGCCAGGAAACACCTAACCAACTTAATGCCGTTATCGTTAATTTCTTGGGACTAGGGTTCTGCTCAACAGCAGTTTCTTGGGAAACTAAACCATGGAATGAACAAGTAATAAAGAATATCAAACGAAATGGAAAAAGAAAAAGATAATGCATTCTCTTAACACCAAGAAAAACCTTATATAAGAACCTAAAATATGTAAATGTGTGAATGAATTTTCTAAGAAAATTTCGAAGTTGAACTACTCGGAGAGGTAAAAAATTATGAATAAGCAGAAAGAAGATGAAGATACTCACGTTGGTGCCAGGAAAAGGAAGAGAGCAGTAACATTCCCTAACACCATGGCAGACAAAGAAAGAACCGAAGAGATTCAGTAACAAAGATATACTGAGAAGAACTACAGAAGACCCTTCAATTCAACCGACAGAAAAACCAATACATAAGAACTCACCGAAAATTCCAAACAAGAAATGCAGGATATCCATGTCTTTGTGCACCTGATCACAATCTTTAGGTACTCCCACAAAGGAAAATAAAGGAGAAAGATACAAAAGCAAAAGAGGGTACCAAGACGTTCGAGAGATGGGGGGAGAGAGAGAGAGAGAGAGAGAGAGAGAGAGAGAGAGAGAGAGAGAGAGAGAGAGAGAGAGAGAGAGAGAGATGGATGAAGGTGGGCATCACACACTGAGGGGTATAAATAGACAGATGGGAGTGAGGACGATGGTAAAATTGAATTCGATCTTATCCGATGTGTTTTGGGGGGGTGGGCTGATGGGTAAAAGATGGAAGGGGTGCCTACGGACAAATGAAAGTCGTATTCAGCAGCATCAGCAACATCTCTCATCTACTACGCGCTTCGAAACTCGGGAACTCCTCTTCTCTCTCTTTACCATCCATTAGCTTCTTGTGTCATGCCTTGACCAAGCAACTGATTTCAGAATGAAGCACTAAAATCTTTGTAGGACTCGTGGCGGGCCAAACTTGATCTCCACAGGCACACACACATACACACACACACACACACACACACAGAGAGAGAGAGAGAGAGAGAGAGAGGGAGAGAGAGAGAGAGAGGGAGAGAGAGAGGATTTCTTGATTCTGGTAGCTTAAGGAGAAACTCTAGAATTATATTCTCTGAGCCTAAGATAGCGAATTACAGAAAGGTAACAGAAATGGCAACCTGAGTGTGGAAGCAATCAGATTGCCAAGATTTTCGAATGCATGTTTACGTATATGTGTGAGATCTTGACTGCGTGCTTGTGTGTGTGAGTGAGAGAGATGAAATCTTGAATGCTTTTTCAGAAAATATCTTTACACCAATTATCTGAATTACACGTTAAAGATAACAGTTAGTGAAATTGTTGTATTTGTAGAGCTGGTAAACAAGTCTAACTAAGAGGGTATTCTCACGGCTTGCTCATCAGCTCAAACTCTTGTCTATGTTAGGCTGGTTAGCATGTTCAAGTCAAGTTAAACACGTAACAAATCGACTACAAACTGCTCATTGAAGTTAACATAACTTTCAACAATATATTTTCTTTTACGAAATTTAGTTCTTCAAAATACTTGAGTCAAAACTTTTATGTTGCATACGATTTTGTTATGGAATTAGAGATTCCATCATATGATTATGGTTTCAAACCAGGAAACGGCAACATGTGGAACCACCTTATTTCTTTGGTTAACCTCGCTTTCTAGCATATATGCAGTTAAATACATAAACGGACTTCACCAAATATAGTGTTTATGTTATTTCATAAACCAAGTTAGGCTCATTAAACATGAACCAAAAACTAATGAGCTGACCACAAGCTAAACCGAGCCAAGCGACGAGCAGCACGGTTCATTTACCAGCTCCAGTTTCAGTACAGAAGGACAAAGACTGCCATTCCTTTTTCCTCTTGCATCTACACCTCCCTTTCCCTCTTCTGCTTTCACGCTTCACCTTTCCCCCTCCAATTTAGGGAATCACGTCGTGGAATATATTGAATACAATAACTACTTCATCATTGATTCTACCAACATAACAGTTTACCTTGAAAAGAGTCACTTAGTGTGACCCACATGGAAAGGTAAATTTTTTCTATTTAACAATTTAGCGTGCGTACTGCCCTGTTTGGTTAACCGAGAAAAACTCCCCACAGAAAAATTTTCCCATTTTCTGCATCGCTTGGTGCACATATCAAACCCTCTAGCTTGGTGAGCTAGTGTGCTCTTTGGGCCACCGCCTTAATTATACTCTTGTTTCTCATTGTAATCGTCATTGTAGCATGCGTTTCGTTTTTTTTTAAAATTCTCGCTTCACCCTTCTCTCTCTCTCTCTCTCCCTCACACACCCACACATCCTTTCTTCCGTCCTCTTCCTGCTCTTCTGTATATGCTTGTTTGCTCACGGCTGAACTTATGTCGTCTTTGTTGAGTGGATCTGTTTCTAAAGTCGCTATCATCATTCACGTACGTCTGCAACTAGCTTAATTACATGTGGGAGTAAGCTGAGAGTCTCTTAGGGATCAAATAATTGATTTTCTTGGCTTGAATAATTAATTAGCGAATGTATTTTTGTAGATTTTATTGGCTGGAAAATTAGCTGCAAGTTGTAGATGGAGCACAATGCCGATTAAGAATTCGCGTAAGCATCCAACTTAGTGCTCGAGAAGGCTTGGTTTTTTGTTTCGCAATTTGTACCCAAGTGGTCTCAAGAAGAAGGAAGACTGGAAGTGATTTGTAAAGTCAGGAGCATGAGCCTAAAATACGAGTGCAAAATAACCATTTTCATGCATAAGGAGCAATAGCTTTCATGGCTAGGGGTTGACTCATGAGTTCAAAGTTGTGATTTCGATACCCGAAGGATGCTTCTACCTTCGGTCTCTCTATTGTGCCCAAAAATTTAAAGGCTATTTTCATGTGTTTGTTGTAATTTTTCTTATATTACAAAAACTGTGTTATTTCCCGTTAAAATGAGATTTCTATTTATTTGTCTAATATATATATATATATATATATATATATATATATATATATATATATATATATATCAGTAATTGGATCATGTCAAATATTGCTTTTAGAGACATAAGTATAATAATATCATTTTTTCTTCTATTTTGAAAACCTTAAAACTTTTTAAATTATAATCATGTCATAAAAAATAATTAATGAATAAGAATGAACATATCATAAATGGGCACACAACTCAGCACTAATCTGTGTGTGAGTGATTTGACAATTGATGTGTTCGGCCTTGTATGGAGTGCAATTCTACTGTAGTAAGAAAAGTAGAATAGAGGCCTATTCACTGACAGATGTGTCTTCACACCCTAAAACTTTAGAATCGATTGTTCCTACAGGTCAAATAATAAGCGACATGTAAAATCAAATTGTCTCAGCTTTTTGGCTTATAAAATGCAGAATTATCCAATATATATACAAGGCATTCTCGCTCATATTAGTCGAGATTTATCTCTCAAAATTCACTGTGTGGGTTATGCTGTTTGGTCCGAGCGCACTTTTCTTGAGAATAAATAAATAAATATACCATCTCTCTTTTGTAGGGGCATGCACACACGCACGCACACACATTGGTAAGGTGATCTCTAATCACCTACTTTCAGCAATCTAGCTAATTAAGTACTTAAAGTTTTATTGCCACAATTATGTATTATTTATAATACACGAATTCACAACGAAGCTTTACCTTAAGTTAGAAATTTGCAGTAAATGCTTGTCATCTATATTGAAAACAAAATGTTAATTATATATCTTTTGTTTGACGTTTTCTAATCTTAAGCTAGCTTTTTATGTGATATATATATATAAGTAGGAAATAAGTAGCAGATGCATGAATAGAATGTGTTGTCTAGTCCAAATAGACCATAGCGTGCTTATGTAGAAAAAATTGCATGTGACCAACTTAGCCTCCATATAAAGATTTCCGATGTAAAAATTGCATATGAATCGTTTTGTTCAAAATAAGAAGACGGTGCACAACGAGCAATAGCTCACCTGGCTAAGGCGTCGACTCACACGTCGAAGTTCATGAGTTCAATACCCCAGCCATGCGTCTGGCTTCGGCTTCCACATTGTACCAAACAAGAGAAAAATAGGAAGATGGTGGGCAAAGTTAAGAAAGCACCATTAATTATTCTTTACTTCCCATATGTAAAGAAGTATACAACGTGAATTAGTTGGTGAAAAAGATCCTTCAGAGTTAGAAGCGAAGTTGAAGAGAGAAGACCAGGTTGGTGCCGGTCAAAATTGACCGCTTCCAAGTGATGGGCTCACCACCATGGAGCTCACCTACCTACAAGCGGTTAGAGTTAAAAACTGTATCCTATTATTATATTACATTTTATTGGGCTGAACCACGTAGAGATTGCCCTCGTCATGCTGCTTCATGCCATTGGGTTTGATTTGATGCATGTAGAGGTGGCCAAGTTTGGACCTACGTGCCCGGTTTGAAACTGAACCGGTGAAACCAGACCTGCAAACATGGACCACCAAGTTGAGTTCTCGTTTCACCTTTCATGGAACCAGAACTAGTTCAAAACCGGAATCGATGGTTTTAAACAGTCGGTTCTAAATTTTTTTAATTTATTCTTTAAAAGATAAAACTTTTAAAATGTTTTGTGCCGGTTTCCATAGGTTTTGGAACTATAATGAGAACAATCTCAGAATTTGATGGTTTCAAATCATAACCAAAACCGGCCCCAGACTGGTTCTGTGTTGGATCCAAGTTTTAGGATAACTGGAACGGGCCATGTCTAGTTTGAACCAAATCCAAATTGACTCCCAAACCACAACCAAGATCGAGCACGAAAGATTCTTAGGAACTAAACTAGACCTACAAACAGAACTGGAACAATGACTGGGAACCAGAGGGGACCAGTTCGGTTCCGGTGAAACAAGCAGTGGTTTGGAGCCACCAGTTCTGGTTTATCAAATTAAAACCAACCAGGTCTAGATTCTCTCTCTTTCTAAGTAGAAAATATAAAACTTCCTTTATTTCGAACATTTTTCCGTTCCTGATAAAAAGCCAGTTTGAGTCCTAGTTTGGTATATAAGTTTTGCCGAGAATGCATGTGGCTTCATACCTAACTCGTTTTAATGGTTGACCTAATAGGCTGTTGGCTAGCCTTATCACATTCTAGGCTTCAGACCTAATAAGCTTGATCCAACGATATAATGACTACTTCAATAAGCCTTTGCAACTATATACATAAATATGGCATATATATATATCCATATACATATATATATATATATAGAGAGAGAAAGAGAGAGAGAGAGAGCTAATAATTTTATGATTTAGAATCACAAACCTTAAGTGGGGCTCTTTGGGCACATACTTTATCTATCAACGGTGAGGGTATACTTTTACATAGTTTGTATAAAAGAGGAGGGGCTGCATTAAATAGCTAATAACATGCATAAATACTTTCTTAGACAAACTTTTTGACGACCAATACAATCAACCTTACTTAGTTTAATCCCTTTGCAATGAGTGTTATTGCAAGATTGCATTCATCCATTTTAAACTTCTTGAGGATGCAATCAATATATCTTTCTTGACCAAGGCATAAGAGTTTAGATTTTCCGTCTTGAGAAATCTTTATACCCAAGATATAGAATACTTCTCCATATCCTTTATTTTGAATCTTGAGTTCAACCATGACTTGGTTTTGACAATCATTTCATTGTCGTTTCTAGTCAACAATATGTCATCTACGTATAATGATTAGATGACAAAGTTGCTCCCACTGTTCCAAACATATACCATGATCAAATTCATTAGCTACAAACCCAAGTTCTAGTATGACATTCTGAAAAGTCAAAATACCATTGATGAGGCGATTGTTTAAGGCCAACAATAGAAGTTCTAACTTAAGTGTGGCTGAGAGAAGATTATTACTAGGACGGATTACATCCTAAGAAGCTGTCTCAGCCTCTAACCGATCCTAATCCTTCCTCAACCACACCTAAACTTGTTTAAATTTAAAGAAGGCAAAAATCTCAAGTTCAAATCTTGTGAATGGAAAAAAACCAACGGCGTGATAGCTTTAAATGGGCCAAGCCAGCTCGAATCGGATTCATCAAGTTCTTTTTAGGCTTCTCGAAACTGGTGGCGGAGAGAGATGTTTTTTTTATAACTGATCTGATGAATGATATTTGTGGCAATTTAAGAAACAAGCTTGCTGATAGTTAACGGTATAACATTAAGCAAATCGCCATCAACAAAATCAAGCATGTTTCGTGCGCAGGGGTTGGTGACAAATTCAGCCAGAACATTTTTTTATTTGATGCGAAAATGACATGCCGGATGACACCTTGATCAGAAGGGAAGTGCAACTGTTTGTGTGGTGAGAATAAAGTTTTGTACCTGTACTGGAAATCTTGAGTGATACCTGTCCTGATCAGTAACGTGTGCCTTCGGGCACAATGTGAGCCTCTTTCCTCCTCCCCCCAGAGAGAGAGAGAGAGAGAGAGAGAGAGAGAGAGAGAGAGAAGTTAATGTTAGCAAAAATGAGTTCCCGAACTCTCTTCCTCTCGATAAAAGAAAAGAAAGATGGCTGGCCAACTTAAATTAGTGGCACAATGAAGTCCAAGTATCATGCATCATTGTCATAAATTGCATCGGCAGACAAACAGGCTTGGTAGGTGAAGTTTAATGAATCACCTACAACTCATTAATAACCGTTAGCGAGGACAAGATGACGCACCCAACTGTATGCAATCTCCAGAGGATTTTCGTCTTTAAGTCAAGTTTTACTTACTAGTCCCTATATGCTCAACATCAAGAACATTTAAGTCTTTGTGAATAGAAAAGGTAAAGTTTTGTTGAAACCCAGAGTACATTACGTTAGGCTAAGTTAGGGATGGCAATATTGATCAAACCCATACAACTCCACCATGGTACTATGAAAATCACATCGTCTTACGAGGGGACTAAAGAAGGTCTCTCTTCCTAATAGGATTCTTAGGACCTCTTTCAATGATTGTTCAAGGAGAGTAAACTTTCTATATGAAGTCTAAGTAGGGTTGCAAATTATTCTTTTCATGTCTCTCTTAGGTGTTGTAGGTTCTTGGTACTATTTTCTAGTAAGAAACCTAGGTTCCCCTCTCGTTGGTTCTAGCGGTCTTATGTTTCTTTACCAAAGTGTTCACATTGCTCCTAAATTTTTGGTTCTTAATATCACTCCTCCTTTCTCTTAGGTTCTTGCTCTTAAGAAGTTCATCAAAAATACCTTTTTTTATATTTATCTCATACCATGTTGCTCATTCCATGAGTTCTTCAAAAATATTGATCTTTTGCCTAACTAACTAATATAGTTCTCAAGCTCTAGTTAAAATTCTCAATGATCATCATGACTGCATGACTTTCATCTATCAACCTTTTAATCTTAGCCATGGTTATCTTCCATCTCACAATGAATGTGTGATCATCATCTTCTTTCTTTTGTTTCAACTCTTTTACAGTAGACCAAGTAGGTACCGTTTCTCTATCTACTTAAACCTATTCATGAAGAGATTGACTAAGTCATTGAAGTCTCTAATCTAATTAAAATTAGGCTTGAAAACAACTTAGAGTCTTTTCCTTTTAAGACGGTAAGAAAACCAATCTATTCATTTATACTTATCATTCTTTCTTTAGGAAGCCTTCTTGATAAAAAAGTTGAGATGGATCTAAGGGTCTCCAAAACCATTGAAATTGTGCAATTCTTCATCCGAGTCAGCTTCAAATTCCTTAAGAAATAAATCTTATACTTTATATTTCTTCTTTTCTTTCCTCTTTATGGTTCTTTGAAATTTTTGATCATACTTTCTACCCTAGATATCTTTTCCTTAAGTCATTATATGAATTATGAATTTTGAAGGTCTTAGGTTTATCAAACAAAAGATTATCTCAAAGGGTATTCCTAGCATCATCAAGTTTCTTTCGATCTCTAACTTCATATTAGTTATAGTAAATGCCATCGAAGTCTGCATGAGTTGACACTTCTAAGGTGACTTTTCCTTTCCTAACCTTCTCATTTTTTAATCTTTTCTTCACCTTTTTCTCCTTCTTTTCCCTTAAAATCCTAGAAAAGTTTTCAACTAATTGAGTCATGGGATAACTATCTAAATCACTAAAGGAGTTCAAACTCATATGCATTGAGTTTGGATTTAGATTTGAACTTAGTTTTAGATGAACAAAGAGTTTTAAACTTAGGCTAGAATTTAGGACTTTCATCAAATGAAGATGAGGAATATGAGAAGGATAGCCGAGACCGTCCCCTAAAGTGAACTCTGTATTTCTTTCTTTCTGGATATGAGGTAGATCTTCAATCTTGAATTCACTATCTTTTGAAGGATTTGACTTTTATATAGATTTTGACCTTGTGATATATGGATCATTCATGTGATTAAGGATTAGTCATTTATAGAGGCATATACCGCCAATGAGATACAAAGCATACACACAAAATGATGGAGCATACCTAATAAAAGGAAAACTCTAGACCTCTGTGTCTCATTAGGCGTACCAAAAGAGATTTATATGTAAATTTTATTTCCAATAAAAAACTAAGACCTATGATACGATTCTTCAATATTAAACTTTAAATGCAAAATATCAGATTCTGTTTGGGCTTCACTAGCAGTCTTCTACTCCCGACGAGGTATGACCAATCTTCATGTGCTAGTGGTTCTCAATATATAGGTTCAAAAGAAATATGCAAGTATATATATGAGGGTCAAATTGCATGCAACCAAGAAGAAGGAGGGCAATGGTGTGAGGGTAATACTAGTTTAAAGGTCGTAGAATTATGAATCAACTAAAGAAGGTCAAGTTTCCCAACAAGCATGCAATAAGAAAATCAACAATTTGTAGATGTAAACTGATGATGGAATGATAATGTTGATATGATTGTAAAATTGATACACACAAGCATACCTTTTTATTGGTTCATATTTTTTATGCATGAATATGCTATAACTCCATATTTTGTTAAGAAGATAATATTGATTAGGAATATAACTTAATTTGAATGAAATAAGAACCATACAATTAAAATAAATTCAATCTATAAGTACTAGATTAGTTTATTGAATAGCATGCGAGACTTGATTTGATGGATGAGCAGTATTAGACTATGTTACTAAACTGGTTAGAGCTAATGTACTTAATAAGGATATTAAGAAATTCTTGTAAATGAGTTGGACTAAAATATAGATACCAGTCATTGATCCTTAGTGTTATAAAATTAGATTGGTACTTGACTTGAACGGCATCAAAGGAAGCACAAAAATCTTTGATTGAATGGAACAACCACATTCACACCACTCTATGCACTAGAGAATTAACATAGATGGATGATGTGCAAAGCTATACACCCTCCTACTACACATATACATATGTATACCTAGGCATGTTTCTTGAAAACATATATATATTGTCTCTTTTTTTCTTTCTCTTTTTTGCCTTTTAAGGTGAACACTTATATATTTGATGATACTACCTATACATATATATACTCACCTATATGACATATATACCAAATGTTACCTATATATAGTTTTCTTTTGTTTACGTAGAATACACACATATATAGGTTAGTTTTCCAATTACTACATATAGATATATTCATACATACAAACACACACACACACACACACACACACACACACACACATATATATATATATGTATGTATATATAACATATATGTAATATGTATGCATGACTTTCTATAATGGCTCAAAATACTTTGGATATTCTTGTCATGCTGAAATTTCCTCTACCACTAAACTCTTCTATATTGTAAATAAGGCAACCAGTAGCTTTTATTTTCTTGATATTTTTTAGATCAGTAACTTCATATTTGATTTGATTCATTATAAAATTGATATGAATCCTCTTGATAAATATCCCATAATCCAAGGTTTACATAATGATTTCACATGTTTTAAAATTGAATATTTGAAACCAGTTTTGTGAATAAAAAATAAGTTATTTATTAATAAAAATTTTAGGTATTTACAAAATGACACATTGTGACTTGGGCCCTATAGTGTTGAGGGAAAGGATTATTGAATGTGTCTTGATCTTTATTTCTCTCATTAGGTTTAGGCTCGTTTGATACTTTGAGTTTTTCTTGTTCAATAGGTCTTGGATCCTACATTTAAGGAATATTTCTTTGTTTGTGTCGTATGAAGGGAGCTTATAGAATTGACAATACTAATAGGGGTATCACCCTTTTTGAATGGAAGAGGAACAAATGAGAATGTGATCCTAGATCTTGGGCTTTCATGAGAGATTGTCCTAGAGGAGTGAATTTCCCTTTTAAGATCCACATAAGGTTTTGGGATGTCTTTATTTCTAGTTTCTTTTTGTCTAGAGTCTTGGTCCCAAACTTAGGGGGAACTTTGGGTTCAAATCTTAGAGGTTGAGATGTTGCAGTGTATGCGTCCTTTATCTTCTGATTGGACCTAGGAGCATGGTCTCTAGATTTATCTTGGTTGATTATGTGGATCTTTGGTCAGTCTTTAATGAATTTGAGTAAGATGAAGTCATCGTAAACACCCTTCCTAAGGTTGGATTCAAATAAGGTAGCCTTTTTGAAGAGTTTCTCAAAGTAAGAAACCTCATGCAAGGCTAGCATGACTCAAAGGTTAAAGTGAAAGTTCTCGAAGATGAGTGTGACCACACATTCTTCACTGGGTGATTGCTTGATATAACCAAACCTTTGTTTCTCAAGGTTCTTAGGGTGGGTGCAACCTCTATGTTATAACCAAACCTTTCTATAAAAGATATGATTAGATCTTCAAAGATCTTAAAATAGTCGGTTTTGGCTATGTGCTAATCTAGATGCTTCACCTTTAAGATTATGAGGGAACCAATATATTCATTTGGTACTATCATTTATTTTCTTAATGATTCTCCTAGTGAATAACAAGAGGATTAAAGAGGGACTCCTAATTTTAGTCATTTGGTACTACACATTCTCCTATTTTCTTGATGAAACTTTAGGTTTTAATCATCGTTATCGGTATTATAGTCCGTTGGTAAGAAGTCTTCAATGTCATACCTCTCTTTATCTTTGTTTTTCTTTCATAGGATTGCCTCTACATCCAAAAGTTTTTTTATTTTAGAATCCTCCTTTGTCCATTTTGGCTCCCGTTTGTGATTAGCTTTTTTCTCTAAGGCTTGCTTACTTATTCTTTGGTTTGTCCTCTTCCTTGGTTTCATCATGTTCGTATTCTCAGGAGTTTTGCTGGAGGTAGAGCCATCCTTATTTTTTCTTTTGCTCTCTATGCTCTTTTTCCAATCACATGATTCTGTTGGCTAGTTGGACCTCTCTTAATCAGTTCTTCAAAGTGTTTAGTGTATCCTCGCAGTTTTTAGGAGAAGCCTTGGGTATTGGAAACCTAGAGGAGCTACGCTTAGGGTTAACAAGTTTCTTGTTTGATGATGTAGCATCATCAATTGGCTCATGGTCTAATCCTTTGGGCTTTCTAGACTTCGAAGAACTATGAGACAAGGACTTGCTTTACCTTTAGATAGACGTTTTGGATTAAAGAGGGACTCATACTAATCTTAGTATAAGTGAGTGTGTGTAAGTGTTATAAACAACCAAATATACAATCAAACAAATGAGAGCAATGTATGTCTGTACAAGCAATCAAAAGAGATTTGTAAAAGAATTTTTGGTCTTGTAGAACCAAAACTTGTATTTTACTTTCAGATTCATAATGCTGTAAAATATGTTCATAATGTTGCATCATTGTAAACAGGTTCATAATCAATTTCGTTGCATTTTTCATCCTCTGGTTGAAATGAATGATGGACTTTTGTGATTTTTTAAACGAAATCATTATTGTGAGTCTTAATAGAGCATTAGAGGATGACATTTTTGGATGTTTATAGATGCCTCTCTTTGGCATCAATAATGTATGACTTGGTTGATGTCAAAGAAATAAACACCAAATCATACTCCCGAAATAGTCTTGACTTTGAAACTTGATTCAAAGTGACTCAATTTTTTTATGAAATCTAGCATGAGGATCTCAAGGTTTTAGAGAAAATATCATGGGTCACATTATGGCCAGATTAGGGCAAAAAAATATGATAAAGGAGATAAATATTTCAAGAAAAAGTGATTTCATAAAGATATTTAGGTGAACTTAAAAGTTTACCAAACCCCTCTTGAAGTTTTTACAAAAGACCATTGATTATCCAACAATGTCAATCTTTTTTTATTCTTTTCAAACAAAATCCTAAAGGTGATCTTTGCACGACTCAAACAACTTTCATCATGTGGCCCCACTCTATGAGATTCTAAAATATATCAAAAGAGCTTCTTGAAGTTTTTACAAAAGACCATTGATTATCCAACAATGCCAATCCTTTTTTATTCTTTTCAAACAAAATCCCACATGACTCAAACAACTTTCATCATGTGGCCCCACTCTATGAGATTCTAAAATATATCAAAAGAGCTTCTTGAAGTTTTTACAAAAGACCATTGATTATCCAACAATGCCAATCCTTTTTTATTCTTTTCAAACAAAATCCCACATGACTCAAACAACTTTCATCATGTGGCCCCACTCTATGAGATTCTAAAATATATCAAAAGAGCTTCTCGAAAAGATCAAGTGGATGTATTACACTTATGAATAAAAAGAGTAATGTCAATATTCTAAAAATACAAAAATACCTAAGATATGCTAAATATACAATGAGAACATGCAGATGCAAATGCGAATGTGAAGTGTAAGCAGAGTAAAGTGAGAGTAGTGAAAGGTGCCCCAGGTGGAGAAAACCCATAATGAACTTAGGACACTCTCGCACCGAAAACCTACAAATGTATTAGAGAAGAACCATCTTGGTCATAGCAAGGGCAAACTTAGACTCTAATGTCAAAGGGGCAGGTTTGTAATTTCAAATCTTACATGGGAGGCTCTCTCCATGAAGTTTGCACAAAAAATTGGAGCAAAGCCGAAAAACAACCTCCTTAAGGCCCTCAAATTTTAAGCTCCTTATAATATCAACCTTTTAGGTCACACACATACTGTTAAATATTTATAACATATAATTTTTGAGTCCCCATGTTCCCCAGCCAAACTTGTAAAGCGCAACACTAAGGCCCCAAAGTTTTAAGACTTGGGCCCAAAATTTTTAAGCAGCGTATAGCCAGTTGTCGCTTCAGGCCTCAACTTGAGTTGAGCAGGCCGCACTCATGATAGTCGAGCACGGAGTACATGTCGCTCGCAACAATGGTAGATGTGAGGTGATTGGATTTCACAAATAGATCCATGGCGGAGTAATCTTCGCTTTTAGCTCAGATTATGGCGGAGTTCCATGAAGATTTAAAAGTGTGTTTGTGGAGCTTTCCTTAAATGATCATCAAATTGCTCAATTAATATAAGGTGCAGCGTTAATTAGTTTCAGCTCTAGATATATATAAAATACAATTGTTGTATATGCAAGTGCAATGAACCATCGCTATCTTCACCGTCTTGGCCTAATTGCAGAACTGAGACTTTGAAACAAGAGGCATCCAAGTCCAAAGCTTCTAGGCCATCCTTTTCTCCTATTCTTGATGGCATTATTCACCATTAAATGTTATGTCACAACACACACACACACACACACACACACACACACACATATATATATAGGAGTTGCTAGACACCCTCCCATGCAATACTCTACTAGAGGATATGGGTTGTCCCTATGATTATATGAATGATACATATCAAACCACCTGCCAACATCAAGGTCAAATGAGTATATTAAATGTGATGTTGGATGGGTGCTTTGATCATCACCATCTCATTGATCGCACAGGTTTGTATATATATATATATATATATATATATGGAAAGAGTAGAAGTTGCTCGACAACCTTTCATACATTGCTTGATCATTACCATTGTTTATGTGATCAATCAAATGGTGGTGATCAAGGCACTAATCTTACATCATATTTAATATACTCATTTGCATTAAATAACACCAGTTCTCACCTTGATGTTGATGGGCAGCTCGATATATGTAATTATTCTCTAGTAGATTTTGGCATGGGAGGGTGTCTAGCAACTCCTAGTTTTCCTATATATATATATATATGTATGGATCATTGTGTGTATGTATGTATGTTAATTGATACAGTATTCTACCATGTTTTCAGCTTAAAAACCATATTAGTTGATCATCGTTGGGATGAATTTTCTGTGCCAACTTTTCACTGGCGCAGGCTGGAAATCCGCCTTTTATCGCTAGTATAGCCATATATTTTCTAGAAACCAGCTGTTGGATAGTAGGGATTAACATGAATTGAAGATTTTATAAGGGAGTGAATGCATAACGTCCAGTTGAAGTTCCGTAAGTAAGGTCCCACCGCGCCAATATGTATAACTGACGAGGTTATAACTCGCTGTAGAGAAATTGAATCCATTATTTCAGAAGCAGAGATCTATTTTCCTAATTATGTATGAACTTAAAATAAGGCAAAGCTAGGTTTGTCCCACAGTGGCACGGATCCAAAACTCGACTTAGTTTCTAATGCCAAAAAAGGTTTGGAACCATTCCTTCAAAGCCAGTTTTGTAACAAAGGTAACTCTTCGGAACCAAGCATATATATATATATATATATATATATATATATATATATATATATATATATATATATAATAGAGAGAGAGAGAGACCAGCTGTGCAGACCTCTGACGGTGTGCACTCATACTTCCGTTTTAGTTTTTTTGGGGGCGTATCATGTACAAATTTAAGTAGTCTGTTTGCAAAAAATGAAAATATTACATTAATGCCTTAAAAAGTAAAAGGAAAGGCATCCATGCATGCTATCAAGACTCAAAGCATGTTGAAACCAATTACTCTGTATGTATAATTAACAGAGAAGGCATTACCCGTAGTAGATAACATGAACTATATTATTTAGTTCACCCACCCTACAAAATTTAGTGGCCTATATGCCCCATCCTAAAATATATAACATCAATAAAAGACGTATAGCCCATGGTTGAATCCGTGATTATAATGCATAATTCAACAAACCTAAAAAGTTCGTGACAAGCGAAGCAAAAATGAGAAGTCCAATCCCAAAAATGCGTGACAATATGGAAATCACTCAAATTGATGAATATTCCATGCTTCTTCCTAGCATCATTCATGCTTGGTGTACGCACTGTTGTGTACGCCAAATCACTCAAGATGATGAAAATTCACTTTTTCCAACTCTTCTTCTCTGCATCCTGCATCCTATGATGCAAGTCTGCGTACTGTTGCATCTACTTTTGAAGACACATGATATAGTCTACATAAATGCTTGGCTTTGTTTCTCTTACAATCTACCTAAGCATTTTATTTTGTTTGTTTGATACAATGGATAGAGGCCCAATATCCAGATTAATGAGCCAGCCCGGGTTCCGTAGGTGAACATGAGTGAAGACTTCCCTGAACCAGCGTTGGTTTTGCAAAATATAGCTTGTTGAAGATGTACTTTTGGAACACTTTTAGTAATATAAAGGTTGATTTCTTACCAATAACAAGTTGAGAAACTTAGTTAAATTGAACTTATTACGTGCATGCATCTGTCCAACTTATTAAATGACATTAAAAAGTGAAGGATTAAAGAATAATCATAAATAGCTCTCAGGGCGTTAGCGCACCCGATGGTGCTCGCAATTTGTGTGTTGTAGACTGCAAGTTAGGCTCTGAAGGCATGCATACCTGACTTCAGCCTTTTCGTACGTGCACACGTATGCTAGGCAGCTTCCGTGTCTCAATGTGTCCAAAAAGAAAAAGTCATACAAGTCATTTTGAAGCATGCAAAGTATCAGCCACCTGGCAGGGGGTCTAGACTCACAAGGCACACGTTCTGAGTTCGATTCCAGAGCATGTATACCCGGCTTTGTCTTCCCCTATTGTTCCAGCGTGGAGGTCTGGACTCACAAGGCACATCTTGTGAGTTCGATTTCTAGGGCGTGCATACCAGCCTTAGGCACTCCCTGTTGTAATGGAAATAAAGACTCTTCTTATAACATCACCATCAAAACCATATATATATATATATATATATATAGAGAGAGAGAGAGAGAGAGAGAGAGAGAGAGAGAGAGAGAGAGAGAGAGAGAGGGAGAGAGAGAGAGAGAGAGAGAGAGAGAGAGAGGGAGAGAGAGTTTAGAAGTCCATTTCGTACCTCCCCTTCCGTATACTATATTATATAAACCCGATTAGAGAAGGCCATTGCATCTCTCCGGACACCCTGAAGAAAAAAGTAAACGTCAATCCGGCACCTTTTGCTTATTTTCCGGAACGTGCATACGCGGCTTCAACCTCTCCGTTGCAATAATCAAATTAAAAGCAAACGCCATTTGCTGACAACATAAACTTTAAACCAATTGCATATATATATATATATATATATATATATATATATATATATATATATATATATATATATATATATATATATAGACAGAAAGAGTTTAGAAGTCCTTTTATATATATACATAGACAGAAAGAGTTTAGAAGTCCTTTTCTTACTTCCCCCTCCGGATATTTATATAAACCCCATTGGAGCAAGCCGTTGCATTTCTCTGCACGCCCTGATTTCCACCTAGCACTTCTATTAATTGGTGAACAGCAGCAAGACATTCATGGTGTCCTCTGACACTGTTCGGACTGTCTTTGGTATCCTCGGTGAGAAATAATTCACACAGGCATTTTCTAATTCCTTTCCTATATATAATACATATATACTTATTTATTTTCATGATGTCAAATCCCTTATCCCAGTCGTCCACTCGAGTGCATCTAGATGGCTAGGATATGGAATGATTGTCCTGATAATCCTTCAATTTAATCCTTGTCTCGTGTGGAAGATGATGGATGATCCCTTTCTTGTTTCTCTCTTATAACAATTTCTTTGTTTCTTGGCCTCTCTCTGTAGGAAACATTGTATCATTTTGCTCATTAATATCACCAACGTAAGTTTTTCTTTTTGTCTTCCTTTTGATTCTTGAAGATTGCTGCTTTGTTTTCTTCACTTGATACTTGAACAAATCAGTATTATAAATATCTCCATATAGATATTTATGTATATTCGTACGTGATCTATATCTGTATTTTTGAATTTAGGCCAACCTTTGTGAAGATATGGAAGAAAGGTGCGGTGGAGCAATTCTCTTGCCAGCCATACTTGGCTAGTCTCATGATCTGCATGCTTTGGTTGTTGTATGGCATAGTTCAGCCTCACAGTACACTGATCATCACCATCAACGCGGCAGGCTTCTTGATACAGATCACCTTCATTGCACTCTACCTCCTCTTCTCTGATGGCAAGCGAAGGGCAAAAGTCGCCGGCATTTTGGTGCTGGAGTTCGCCTTTATTGCTACAGTCGCCAACCTCGTCATCTCGTTGGCTCACACACATCATAAGCGCGCACTCATTGTTGGCAGTATCTGTTGTTTCTTCTCCGTCGTTGCCCATGCGGCTCCCCTGTCCATCATGGTAAGGCATCACGCGGACAAGCTCGTATACCTGTCTAAGTGGGTATTTGTGCAACATGTTCTAGGTGCACTTGGTGGGTACTACCACCTTCCGCCGCTTTCCGTCACACAAATCTTCCTCTTTCCCCTGCCAGTTTCTCTTTTTCCCTGCATTCCTTTTCAACACAATCAGCACCCAAAATACAGTTGCAACAACCAAAGACCCCTCTCTCTCTCTCTCTCTCTATATATATATATATATATATATATATATATATAGAGAGAGAGAGAGAGAGAGAGAGAGAGAGAGAAAAAGAAAGTATAATCCATGCTTAAATTTGCTTAATTGTTTTATCGTTAGACTTGGATGATAAAAAATGGATGTTTGAATTTAAAACTGCATAGTGCACATATATGTTTATTTAATTTACAGTTATGTTGGATCAAAGTACCAAAAGTACAATGATATTTTTTATTTTTAAATTCAAAGTTATACTATTCATATATATATTAAGTAGATTTGAGTAGATGTATGCATTATCACATTCTCTTTCTCTCTATATAATGATTAGATCCTAACTAGTGTTGAAGCTACTCACTAACGGCCACTCATTACTTTGTAATGACATTCTTTAATAATATTATCTTTTATATTTTTAAACTATTCTTAAAATATTTCTCTCTATAGTGATTTGATCCTAACTAGAGTTGACCCTACCGACTAATAGCTATTCATTACTTTATAAGAATATTATTGTAATAACAGTACCTTTTGTATTTTGTAAACTATTTTATAATTTCTAAATTATACTCATACTCTTCAAAATAATAAGTGGACATAATAAGTGAGTGTGTAAGAAGCATGCAAAAGTCCAATTATGCATAGAGAACCCATTTATGCTCAAACATCCATAAAAGATTTAATCCGTTTGAATTTTACAAATAATACTATTGTACTTTTTTATAAGAGTGCATTCAATGCACTTGGCAATTCTTAATTTAAAAAAAATCTCAACCTTTTATCACAACGGTCCAATAATTTAAATCTTTAAGTATATTTCATTCGCCACCATTTTGACTTCTGGTGATGCTGGAAAGAAGTCAAGAAAGTGGATGGAGGCAGCGGAATGTTAGAAAGTGTAACAGAAAAGGAAAACAGCAGACATGGACGCTTTGATTTTCTGGTTCCAAGTGCCTTGTTCAAAAGGCACTGTGAAAATGAAAATTAGCTAATCAAATTTGAATCGCTCTAAAACACTGAAGACCAGAAAAGCAATTCAATCGAGCGGCTTAAGGTGATGGAATACACATACATATACTTGTACATATATGTACATGTATATATGTGCATGTATATGTGTGCATGCACGTTTTTTGTGCATATGTGGGCAAAAGCAGGTATTTGATGGAATTGTGATGTATCAGAGAATGGTGATCCGGACCAAGAGCGTGGAGTACATGCCCTTCTGGATCTCCCTTGCTCTTTTTGCGAATGGAATTTGCTGGACTATGTACGGGCTCATACGCACGGAACTTTTTGTGATGGTAGGTGCCTTGCTTCAAGTATGTGCATGCTTATCATGGTCATGCGGCTTTTATGTATGTCATCAACCTTCCATGGCCGATCTACATTGAGCTCCAAAATTTTGAAAATCAACTTAAAGTCTATATTCCTTGTGGTAGGACTCATGGGCTATATAATACATAGTTCTCCCCACCCAAAATCATTCGAGGAGCTACTCGTTCCACCCCAAAGAGTTTCTAAATCTGCCACTGTCAACCTTTCACATATATGAGACAATAACATGTTTTTGTGAAATATTCATGATATATATATATATATATATATATATATATATATATATATATATATATATATATATATCCATAAGCAGAACTAGAAAATAGCCTTAGGTGAGGGTGAAACATGTATTTCATGGCATTAAGGTTGTGAAGCATGGTTGAAATGTATCTCAATCATGTATTGAAGTGTCAAATGTAGGTTTTACAGTCAAATTTCAAAATATCAAGGGAGCTGGTGCCCCCCACCCTTCTTTGTAGATACACCACTGCATCCATATGTATGTATATGTAAAAGCAAACACATTTATGGTGACCGAACATTTTGCATGGTGCCGTTGCTGTTGTAAATAGGTGCTTCATGACCAAGTGTTGATGAGCATGGGCCTAAAAATAGTATGATCATGCATAGTACTCAATCGTCGTATGCACAAGCTTTTTTTGTGGGCTTCACTGCAACAAACGTGTTAAATTGTGTGCGCACGGTATGCACTGAGTATATGAGACGCACTTAACATTAAAGAAGACCTAATTTCTGGGATTAAGCCTGTTTACCGTGATCCCTTACTTCTTTCTGATTGCAATTTTCCCCCCTCTAATTTATCTGATTGTGACATATATAATACAGATTCCTAATGGGCTAGGCATCATGTTAGGGCTGGTGCAGCTGACCATATATGCTACATTTTACAAATCTACCAAGAAGAAGTTACACGAAAGAAAGATCAATGGAGGGATCACAGTTTCCACAATCGATTCTCAAAATGGCCATGCATAGGAAACACAGAGAAGGTTGTATTCAATAAACAAGCTATTTCTCGATGTATTATCACTATATTTTTCAGAAGGAAGGAGGTCAAGAATCCAGAAATGTAGTTGTCTTGTGATTAACTATGCACAGAAGAAAAATACGTAGTTAATTTGCACTTTATGTCTGCATATACCAACCATACACGTTTGATTGCAACCCGACATGGACCCAGGTGAGGGATATGAGTTCCACATCACCGAACGCAACCCATCTCCCAGTTCGCCATTGACTCGATCGAGGTCGGCGATGCCGCACCAGGCATCTCGCCGGAGAACAGAGCTAACGCCAGCCCATTTTCATCGGCGATCCCATTAAAATCGCCGGCTAGTTCTAATAAATAGGGCACCTTTTCCTCTTTTTGAGTTCTTGCTGATCTTTTTCCTCTTTGTTGACTTTGACCCCGATTGTTTTCTCCTCGGCGACGTTTTCCTCTTTTAGATCATCAGCCTGGGCTTGCGTTTTAATTTGCAATAGAGGTGTTCATGGGACAGGGAACCCCCCACTCCCCATTGGTCTCACTCCGAATGTGGTGGATTTGGGACCGTAATTACGGTTTGGGGCTGGGGCCGGGACCGGAGAGAGTCGAGACGATTCTTGTGGGGATGGGGACTCTAGGTTCCTATCCTGCGGACTCAAGGACCCCGGGTCATGGGCTCACTTTTAAGATTCATATTCATAGATCCAAAATATAAATATACATTTAACCAGAAAATCCTCGGAAGGAACCAAGCATCAGCTCTCTATTAACAATGCTTGGTAGACGATGATCAAGAGCTCTTAGGCCATGCAAACGATCAAGTCTCCTCAATGTCTCTCTCACAGTGAGAAGAATTGCTTTCCTTCTTTGGTAAGGTTACCATGCTTTCCTCCCTTGGTTGAAGAGGACCTTTGGTATTTTCTTTTGAGATGTATGATTGTTTTGTTTATATTTATTCGTGTTTGTATAATGCATCTTGAAGGACTATAGTCAGCAACAACTCTCACAAGAGCTTAATTCAAAAAGATCTCCACGGCATCATCTAGAGGTTTGGCCGTATCAGAGGTGCTTCTGATTGATCTTGCATTTTTATTAATATATCTTGGTTTGTTCTCTCAAATATTGTACGTATTAAAATGATTGACATTTAGCTATTAATTTTAGTTCTCCTCCTTGTGCTCCTGCAATGCCAAATTGAGCCAACTCCAGGAAATTCTTTGATTTTGCATCAGGTGGGGATTAAGAATAGGTTTGAGATCATGTCTTGAGAAGTTGATGGTATGATGTGACTCTTGCAGGTGAGCTCTGGTGGCATTTGTTAACTATGGGATGGAGTTCCTTTGTTAATAAGAAGAAACTCAAGTCTAGTGACACCGTCTTGTTTCTCAGGTATCATATTCATGTCAATTACTATTGATTCCAAATTTAACTTATTCCTCTTTTCCTATAATGTGAGGAAGATTTCTCCTTAAGTGTATGGGTGATGATGAAGAATTCAGACTAGGAATTAGAAGAGCAATCATACCATCACAATGTTATATTTCCTACTATGCCCTTTTATGCTAGCTTTCTAACGTCAATATGCTTTCCATGATTGGTGTGATGCACGGTCCATGAAGAAAATATTTCACATTTATTATAACCCAAGGTATATCAGATTGATACTTGATCATGTTTCGATTCAAATTGGGCTCACTTCATAGGATAGACACTTCTAATTCTTTGCTATTTCTGAAGGGTCATAAACATTCTATTACTTCCCTTTTCCCTTATGTCAGATGCATAGTTCTAATAACAACTACAACTACATATTATGAAACATTGGAATCATATCTTTATAGATGTATGAAATCATGTAAAATACATTCTTATTCTCATTCATGCCTAGCAATCTTATCAACTACTGAAAACCATGACGTACACATATCTAAAATCATATATTTTCATGCTTCTTTACGGTTATATAGTTAGCGGTGTATCTAAATAGTCATTCATTGACCATTTTTGTCATTGTCGATCACCTTGTTAGTCACTGATGCACATAAGTTTCAGTTTTTCATAATATATACTTGAGTCTTAACATTTTTCGGATTCCTGATATCCTTGTGCTATGATTAATTCATCTAAACTAGCTCTTTGTGGTGTGATTGATAGATAGAAGTGTCTTGTTTGTTGTTATGCTTCATAGTAAATATTGTTAGAGAGATGTCCTTCCATGATTTCATCTTTTTGTTGTTTTCCTTTGATGCATTTCTTTCTTCTTCTCTAATTATCCGTGTTCACACCCAGATTCCCACATTGAGTGAGATCCATTACAAATTCTCTTTTTAAGGAAAATGTCTGACCAAGAACAACAAGTACCTACCAAAGCTTCAAAATATAAGTTACTCACTAGTACATCAAAGCCACCTATTCATCCAAGTTCTAGTTCAAGTTCTCATCATTCAGCTCCAGCTATCAATTTAATAAATCTGATTTTATTAGAGAAAATGGATGATGGACCCAATGGTAAAGAGCATACTCCTTATTTAAGTTCATGGAAACAAGATCAACCAGGTGAAGAAGAATTGAAAAACAACAGAAAAAAACAAAATCTAACCTCATTGGTTTGAAAGCATTATAAGAGACAAAAACTTGAAAGTGCCATGAAGACTATTTGCAATTATTGTGAAAATAAACTTGGAGGAGAAACCAAGAAGGAGATTAGACATTTGCATGATCACCTAAATACTTTTAAGAGAAAGAAGCAACAAGATCCACATCAAATGATGATCATTGCCAAAAAAAGAAGGATGGGACAATGATTGTCAGCATACACAAAATTGTGTATGTAATCAAGAAGTGTCTAGAAGAGAGCTTGTCCATCCAATATAGTTTTCGAAGGTTTACCATGGCATTTCAACCATTATTTTAACATGTTTCTCAAAGTACAATAACAACACAAGACATTCTTATAATATACGATTATGAGCAGGAGATGACATTGGGACTTCTTGGAAGGGTTAATGAGAAAATTATTATAACAACATATATATGGACTTCTAAAAAGGAATTCTACTTATTTAATGCTTCAAACTACTGTCAAATATAAGGATGTTTTTGTTTGTTTGAGGATACACGATTTACAATATAAGAGTTTTGTAAATAACAATGAATGGGAGATAGCAAAGCAAGTAAGTGAGAAGTTAAAATTGTTTTATTAGGTGATTGAGTTGTTCTTTGATACTAGGTATCCCACTACAAATTTGTACTTAACTCATGTTTGCTAAATCTATCTTTATTTGTCAAAGTGGATTAATGACTCAAATCCTGTGATCAATGATATGGCAACATACATGATGAAAAAGTTTTTCAAGTATTGGAATGCTCTTTATGAAATTCTAGGTGTAACTGTTATCTTGATCCTAGATATGAAATGAAGTTCTTGTAATTTAACTTTAATTTGATTTATGGTGATGAGAAGGCTTAGATAGAAGTTGACAGAATATGAAATTATTGTTATGACTTGTTACAAGAATATAAGGTGAGAGATGATAATGAAAGAGAGGCGTATAAGGTTGATGATGCTTGTATAAGAAGGGACAATAATTCAAATTTAGAAGTTATTGGAGATGGAGAGATTGATATGTTTAAGGATTACGGTTTGTTTGCTAAAATGAGCACTGATTATGATAATGTCAAGTTAGAGTTTGATCATTACTTAGATGAGGTTGTACTTCTTAGAACACCAAATTTTGATATACTCGATTGATGGAGGATAAATGGTATCAACTTTCCTATATTACAACGAATAACCAGAGATATTCTTGTCATTCCTAATTCTACTGTAGCATATGAGTATACTTTTAGTATAAATGGGAGAGGAATAAGTCCTGATCGAAGTAGACTTCATCCGAAGAATTGGAAGCCTTGATGTGTGCTCAAAATTGATTATAGGTAGATATTAAAGATATTGATAGTTTTAATATATATAATTCTATTGCTTTGAAATCTTTAGTTATTATAAATATATTATTTTATATAATGTATGTACAAGTGAATCTTTACTGATGATCATTTAGTGTTCCATGTATTGGCAATAAGGAGGCTAATGATGATGAAAATAATTCCTAGTCATCTATCACTCAGGTTCAAAATATTTTACACTTATTGTAAAGTGATTTTATTTTTTCTATCTTAACTTTAATATTATTTTGTTATAGGTTACAACATATTCTAAAAGTCAAAAGTGAATATATGAATGAAACCTTGCACCTCCATGAGTATGTGTTTCATTGATATCTCTTTGTTGAAACTATTGCTTCTATTTTAACTTAGGCTTGCTAATCTTTGGTATTGCATGATTATACAAATGAGAGAGACAATAATTTGTAACTGTTCTATAATAGTTCAGGATTATTTTTCAATGAGTGTTGGTGTAGAAATCTAATGATGAAGAGTATGATAATGTGCATTAGGAACATCATATGAGAGATAGTTTTGTTTCAACAATTTTCTCTCTTCTTTCAACATTTGGACAATGTTCTTTTGGCTATGAAATGTGACTTTCTAAGCTATGAATCAAAAGTTATGTATTATGAATGATATTTTTAGCATAAAGTTAATAAGCTATAATTTGGGCTTCTAGAGGGCCTATCCAAGCATGTACATGTATTGCATATTTAGAGATGTGTTCTTGCTTTGGACTATCTTTGCCCGTTAAAAAATTATAAATCAACTTAGATTGAATTTGTGTTAATGTGGTTGTCTAGACTGGCTAGATCTAATTAGGGATCAAACTCTATCAAGTTGGTCATTGAATCATAGTCCAGACAAGTGTCAACTCAAATTAAACATGAACTCACTTTTGACAATATATTTTTTTAAAAGATTTCTGTACACATTCATCTTATTCACATACAATGGCTTTTGTTATGCTGACAGTTTTGAGAGTACAAAATTAGTAGAGCAATTGTAGGGTGGAAGGGAAAAGGAGAATAGAAATGGAATGAAAGACTTTACCTAAACTCATTTTTACGAATCTAGATCCTTTTAGGAGTTAGAGCTAGCTCTCTATTGAAAGGGAGTAAGAAATGGTTGTTGCTTTTTGTTAGAGAACTAGTTGTGCTCATGTGAGATGTGTTGTATTTATGTGACCATATTGATATAATATGAATTGTAATAAGAGTTCTTTTTATTTCTCTATGTATATCAGGGATCCGATGTGGTTAGTGAAAAATGTAGCCTTAATTATTATATATTGTGGTCATCATGCTCGTTTCTTGTTCACCATCCCATCCTTTTCCATTTTTATTCTTAAGCATTATATATGCAACAATGTCTGAATAACATCAATTCTGCTATGTTTTACTTTATATTTACTAACCAAGCCATATATTTTAAGAAATATAAATTTTAAATTCATCTCTTTAAGGAGACAACGGCATGCATCTGCTCCTGTTATAGGTGGTGTACAACTAGAATCTATTCTGTGTAGCTGAATCTGAGAGGAAGCAGGTGTTGCATCTTATATGCTTTGTGAACTCGTTATAGATATGTTTGTGCTCTCATCAGTAAGGTCTATCTTTGGTTCAATTGCTAATTCTACATGGTTTGTTCCTTGTAGATCAATTTGCATATGCACCCATATGATTATTTAGTGGGCAGGGACTTTCAATTGGTAAATGCGATGGCAGTGCAATCAATATCATTTAGCTCATGGTTGTATATATTAGTAAAAAAAGTGTATGAACATCAATTATGTAATATGAATCTAGCTCATTGAGCTACTTCTTGACCTGGATAAATGCCTCATATACACTCACTTGATCGTTCACATCGAGATTCTCAAACCGGTTAATCAGGATGTTTGTCACAAGAGTTATCCCCTTCTATACAACGACACCAATGGAACATAATAGGCCACAATCAAGCTCGATCCAAGATGGGGACTATGGATCTGATATGGGGTGAAAGTGATAGTTTGAAAGCAAGAAATCCATATCTTGAGTCTTCAATTTTTGTTAAAGGATCTTTTAATAAAAAAAGGTAGTCCTTCATTATTTCTTCTTGAAATTTTAAGATACCTAAAAAGCCATGGATACTCCACTCTGAAAGTAAACCTGTTTTACTTTCAACAACTGAAATAATTTTTCCACTGCTTTCTTATTTAATCATGAATCATCTTTATTGTCGGTCTAAAATTCATTTTTTCCTACAAAAGGAAAATCAAAGTATTATGGAGCCATTAGGAGCAATTGACGTTTGGATCATCCCCGAACTTGACCAATTAGAGTATGAGGTCTCAATTGTCATCCCAGCTTTAGTTTGAAAGTAAATCAGTTCACTTGGATTTAGGTCATACTTTGTATCAAGATAATATTGGTTCTACATTCATCTGATCACAATCTAATCAAGCAAGAGAGGGTACCAGATCCAATCAACCTCTGATCGTGTCTGGATTGGCAAACATGTATAAGATAATTTATCATACTTAAGATCAATACCTGCACCACTGGGAAATGTGACATGACAACAAACTGGTTTTTCTTGGCTAACCCAGTTGGCCGAGTCGTAAGCAACTGGTCTAGAGTTTGTTGCAGGCTCTGGAGCATCCCAATAACCTTCTGTGTCCATCTCCAAAAAGGGGCGTTATTGCTCAAGAACTGTCTTGGAACTTCATCCTCAACCTGATCCGATGAGATGCTTGAGCGCCATAACCCAGTTTCGTTTCCTAAAACGACTTGAGATGACCAAGACAGCAAGAAATTCACAGTGACTACCGGTAGGCCTGTGGAAGACACGCCTATGCCGAACTTGGCTAGCTCCATACTGGTCTCGTCCTTCAGCAGCCCCAGGGCCTCGTCAACTTTCCTTTGCATCATTCTTGCATGGATGATGTAGTTGCTATAGCATGGGAAAATCAATGTTATGATGATGATGATTCACTACATGTGAATGGATTGCGTAATAATATAAAGCTTTATTATATCATAATCTCATTATGATGATGATGGTGGTGAATTAAGATGTATGTATGGACCCTAGTGGGTGTTAGATGCTTGGAGTTTTTTTTTCTCCCTTCTTTACTTTCTCACTTGGAGAACTTGAAACCAAATAATCGTACATGGAGCATGAACTAAGTTGTTCTCCATTTCTTATCGAATATAAAGCTTTATTATATCATAATCTCATTATGATGATGATGGTGGTGAATTAAGATGTACCTATGGACCCTTGTGGGTGTTAGATGCTTGGAGTTTTTTTTTCCTTCTTTACTTTCTCACTTCGAGAACTTGAAACCAAATAATCGTACATGGAGCATGAACTAAGTTGTTCTCCATTTCTTATCTACCCGAAGATTGTAAAAATTAAATACTCAAAATAAGCAGAAATATTTGGATCTCATACCGGCGGAGTCCATATCAACCCAGAAGGCTAGTCCCTTTTGGGGGTGTTTGACAATACGCCACGGGCTCGCCAATACCTGAACTACAGGTCCAGTTCCTTTTGATTTTCAAATGGGTCTCACTCTGCATTCAAGATTCCCGATTTTGGACACAAAAGGCGGCCTGCTGGAACTGGAATTGCAGTACCTGTAACTTGAGCATGTTATCAATCACACCTTTTTGTTCGATAGGTCCTACTGTCAGGTAAGGCCTGTTTTAATTCTTTTGAACAAAATCATCTGAAATTATTCAGGTCGGACCGTACCCAAGTGAAATCAGGTACTGGTCTTGAATGCACTTGGGTGGGCCTGTTATAGCTAGACTGTTGTGTACTCTCCCAATAGCTGTGCTCGTGATTGCATGTGCGTGTATATTATTTTTGTATGTTTGTGTTCGTGTGCTTTGTGTGTGAAATTGATGTTTGTTTGATGAATCCAAGTTTACTATTCAACTTATCAGTATGGATTTTGAACCAAGATACTTTAAAGTTAAAAACATGATTTAAGGGAATGTCATGCATTTTGGCCCGTTTGAATTTCGAAGCCTTTCAAATCATTTTCATAAAAAATACCATGATAATTGGTTATATTTTGAGTTGAAATATTTTATTTAAAGCCCGTGGCGGATTTTAAGGCAATGTGGGGCAGCTGCTCCACCCAAAATTCAGAAAACTAATGAAAAAGCTAGAGGTGATGATTGAATCCATGGCCACTATACATAACTCACCTCACCTCAAATCGTGGAATAGGCAGTTCGCCCCATCTCATGTAAAATTGTCTAAAGTATATAGGATAAAAAAAAGTATTATGGGATGTGAAAAATATATTTTCATTTTCCTTATTTCTAGATTAAGGAATGTATGTCAACCACACATGCTCTTTTGAAATCTAAACCATGAGTTTCCGGAAGCCCACAAGGAGACCTACTAGTCCGGTTTGCAGTCCTCTATGAGGGTAAAGCTCTCCTGGTTTTGTCCATTCACAAGACTCGAACTCAAAACCTTGCTTAGATAGAAAGTGAACCACTTGAACCGTCCATATTTGCCTTTCACCACATTGAGAAATATTGTTAATACTTTGAAAATAATCCGATTTTATTATATGAATGTTATTGTGGAACCCTGCCCACTTCAAACTCCCTCATTTGTATATGCGGGATAACAGCAACTTCAAATTGAAAAACGACCTATTTAGATCCTAACTGGCTCTATCAGAAAAGGCAGAGAATGATTAGTGACAAGTCGGGTTGACATGTCATGTTTGGTCCTGGTCACACTAGGTTCGTGACAAAACACGTTAACCCGGACACAACCTAATTTACTGCTCGAGTGAAGACAACACAGGTCAGGTTGCAGTACTTATAACTCATATATCAAAAATGTATATTTTATATAATATATAGGTGTATTATGTAAAATATACATTTTTATAAATATACAACAACAACTACAACTAAGACTTTTCCCATACTACACCGAGCACTATCATGTGCCATGTTAGCCATTTTTATAAATATAGATGTTTATAATATACATTTTGAGTCAGATTCAGATCCGACACGATCTTTTGTTGGGTCAGTTTTGAAAGACCAAATGCAACCAGGGTGCCTAACTCCTGACCCCAACACGGATTTTTGTTGCCGGGTTGAAAACCGACACCCTTAGACACTAGAACAGACTTCAGAATCGATGACACCACCAAGGAAGTTGGAAGCAAGCAATAATGACCTAAGATAGCAAGAATCCTCTTGAATCAAAACGACATACAGCAACCACTGGAAACATACATCATCTTTTATCGAGTGTGGTGTGAAACTCACACAGACCAGTTGGCCGTGGAAAGAACCTGAACTACTAACTATAAACACACCAAACCTAAGCTACCAACTACCAACTTTCCATGCACACCTGATGATTTAAATCTAAGGATAAAACAACAAGACGATATTGCTAGACACCGCAATCAACAGAAAAATGAAAAATCGCCTCTTTGTGCAGTCGTCTAGCTGCTTGCCCTTTCCCGATTCCTTCCACTGGCAACGAAGTGAAGATACTGTCATGCTTTTATTGTCGAAATACAATTGCACTGTCTCAAGAATAGTATCCAGACTTTTCCTTTTCGAGAAGAAGTGGATATTCAGAAACTACAGCAAGAAAGCGATCCAATCGAAACAAGGCTAAATTTTCTCCTCAGCGCTTGGGTATGCTTTCAAAAGAGCTGTTTTGTACGTTCTGGTGCTCGTTCTCTGTTGATTTTCCTGCTCCCGTGGGGAAGGCTGGAGGCATTGGAGCTTTCAAGCAGGCCCCTCACTGATGGATGGTTCATTAATACCATCTTCTTCAGTGTGTTCTTCAACTCGAAGAAACATGACAAGGATAACAAGCTAATGAACCAAGATAACACAAGTGATTCGGAAGACCAAGAGCATGCACCTCTGGCTTCAGGTTGACCCAATTCGCCGACATTTGAAGCTAACAAAAGAAGAAATTAATTTATTAAAAAAGATGGACATAGAACACACTAATACACTAAATCTAATTCTGGTAGTTAACAAAACAGTGAAATAAGATTTATAAGGACTACCAACAAGAAGGTGCATGAGGGAAGTTCATGGAACAAGGCTGTTCCCCAATTCCTTAATGGCATCCAATATGCCCAGACCTCATTAAACCAAGTTCAAAATACGTAAGTCAATCAAACTAAACCAAGTCCTGGTCTATTCCATACATCTGGTCCTAGACAAATCTAAGTCAACCTTTCCTAGCCTAAGTCAAACTCAACCCTTGGTCCCTGGCTAGACTCAATCTCACTAAATCCATGTGAACCTAGCTTACCCAGATTTTCGTTCGACCTACTTCATTAGGGCCAGTTCAAATCAAGAACAATTAGGTTGGATGTGTCCCACCTTTGGTGCATATAATATGGAATTCATCATGCCATATGAGAGCCAGCGAGCCAAGAGAGTAGCTCATCAAGTCACATGGGAGCCTTTGAGCCACATGGGAGCCATCAAGCCGTCAAAACTGAAAGCCACATCAAGCCAAACGGAAGTTTTATTTTCAAAAAAGGCTTTATTTTCCTACCGTTTAGAAACATTAGCATTTGCTTATCCCTTTGGGACTGTAATATATTCTATAAATAGAGTCTTCAGCCCCCTTATAAAGCATCTCTCAAAGTCTCCAAGACCCAATGAGCAATAAAGGTCGACTTGTGCTCCTTCTCTTCTATCCTTCTCCTCTTGGTGCATGCAAATTATGAGAGATTAAACTAGGGTCGATTCAAGGATTTCTGTAAATCACAGTTTCCTGCAAATGAGGATCCTTTGCATACTTAAATTTCTACATATATCCAATTTCTGCATTTTTATCTTTTTTAGCATATTTAAAATTCTGCATATTAATTTTTGAATACTTAATTACATATCATTGCATACTAGTTAGATTTATTTCACCTAGTCAAGATCTTGATTTTGGCAACATTTGTGCATGTCGACCCTACTTGTATCTATGCCATATCAATTTCATTAGGGCCCCTTGAGTCACTTTGCATAATCCTTTAGTATAAATTTTATTGGCCTCTTCACCCAATTAATTCAAACCAGACCCACTTACATTTAAGTAAGACCTTATCTTAGCCTAATCCCTTAGAATCCAAAATTAAGTAGAAAATAGAAATCCCCTTTATGCTCACATTTCTTCTCCAAGTTTGTAGACATTTTAACTTAGTTAGCCAAGTAGGTTGTTAGCGTAAAGGCCGATCCTTACTCGACAAAATAAGAAAGTCATTCGTCAGAAGAATTAGAAAGGGACCATAACGTAAAAAGGGAGTGGTTAATTGTAGGCCCTCCTAGACATAATTTTAATTTGTTCCTTCTTATTAGGTAGATTGTACATGCAAGTTGATGTTCAACAGAACCAAAAATTTACATAAACTGATACAAGCAATCCAAGTAATAATTATTGATAGGTTGTTCAACGAGTATTTAAATACTTAAAGGAAACAATGAATTATAACTTGAAATATAATGGGAGTTCTTTGATTAAAAGGATATGCAGATGTCAGTTGGGTTAGCTATTTAGAAGATCATGCTTCTATAAGCCGTCGGGTCTTCACGATTGGTAGGGGTGTTGTTTCTTGGGCTTCAAAGAAACACACACACACACATATATGTGTGTGTGTATTATTGTATTATTTGTGACAGGGAAGAAAACAAAATAGCTAAGAAATTTGCTTCATAAGATATTGATGTGGCCAAAGCTCATGACACCAATGTCGATGAATTGTGATAATCAAAGTACTTTGTAAAGGAATATTGCCAAGTATATAATGGGAAACCGTGGTACATTGGTCTCAAGCATATCTATGTGAGAGATTTGATAAAAATAAAAGTTATTTCCATTGTTTATATAAAATTATAATTAAATGTTATAGGTCCTTTGATGAAGGATCTCATAAGGAATTTGGTGCTTAAAGGATCAATTGGAATGGGTCTCAAAGTAGAAACTTGACTCATGATTGAACAACTTTCAACTTTTGAATACTTTAATCCAAAGTACATTATTAATGTGATTGCAAGTACATGCTAACTAAGCATCCCAAGGTAAAAGGTATTTGGTCTAATAAAAGTTAGAAGATTAGGCTCTTAATAGGCTTGTAACACATATATGCTAGATTGTTGTTGTTGGAGGCAGTCTACTTGTATGAGTGTGAAGTGGGACCACTTTGTAGAGTCTTTGACTTGACTCTTAAAGTACTCATGAAAAGGATAACAAGATACAAGACCCCTTAAAATATATCGACTAAATTATGGATATATGTATAGTGTACACACTTATTTATATAGATTGATTGGTTCAAAACTTATTTACTATTCTAATTCGGATTAGTGAAATCTATTTCTTAATAGATAAAGGTTCAAATTCTTGAGATACTTTTATTGAAAATATAAGATCTAGTATTATGATAATTTTCAACTTATTTCAAAATGATAGGAGATTCTAAGAAGTTCTCCAATAACTCGGTTAAAAAACTATTGACTTGAACTATGGCTAAAGGTTCACATGGGCCATGCATTGTAAGAATAAGTCTGAGAAGTAAATTGATTAGTGAATGGGTCATATTTAGAGAAGTAAATTGATTAGTGAATGGGTCATATTTAGCCATGTAGGTTGCTTACAAGTTTCTTTATTATCTAGTCTTAAATTTACCTTGAAATATGTAGGAATTAAATAGGCTTATCTAAAGTTTCTTTAATGAATTAAATGAAAACTTTATAGGGTTTCATGCGTGGCTAGAAAGATATCCTACAAATAAAGTATAAAAAATACTGGTTCTTTAACCTTTTAGTTCCCCCACTATGCAATTAAGAAATGTAAAAACTCATGATACTAGTAGTTTGTCACTTGATTGCACTAGTTAAAGGGGAATCACGATCTTCACTGTATCCGATTAGAATTTACTGGTACTTTTTGTACTCGATCGAAAGCAGCGACTACCTATGATCGTTGACTCCGAATTCCGGCTCAGATCATGGCCCACCGCCAAGTCGGTGTGGATCTCCAGCTGGTCGGCCAATTGGTTTCTCCATTTTATGCTCATCTCTTACTAGAATTTGATTCTTGTTTTCGTTTTTAATACGATTCCGGCGATGTACTCAGCTTTTCCGTTGTTTGCAATATCAGAACCCAAGATCAACGGTTTTCTGGTCGCGAAGTTTGAAACCCCTAGATGGAGAGTTTTAAGTTTTGAGGACGGCAAGGCGACTTTTTTGGGTTTAGGACTACGTATGTGTGTCCTCTCGAGCTCTTCTTTATGGGAATTCAGAGATGAAATGTTGATTTCTATGGTTTTATGACAAGGGAGGACGGAGCGGCTTGGTGCTATTTTGGATTCTTTAGCAAGAGAAAAGAAAGAATTTTTTTCTGAGTTTTGCTCTGTTTTCTGGTTGGGAAATGCTGAAGCATTTGCAAATCTCCTCTTTGATCTCCGGCAATAGTCGGCCGTTTACTGGGAATCCGTTGTTTTCCCGGTTGGACTGCCGGAGAGTTTGCATTGCTGGATTAGAGAAAGCAGGTGAAAGTGGAGCTCGAATAAATTCTCTACAAAATGGTAGTCAACGAAAAATGCTTCCGAATCGTTGGCCAATGCCATGCATTTTCTTTTTTAATTTGTTTAGCCATGTGAATTATCAACACACCCATGTGAGTATGACTAGAAGCAAAGTCTACGTCTCTCTCTTTAAGATTATTTTCTAATTTGTTTCCCATAGTGTCTAGTGACTGCCCTAATGCCACTTTGAACAGAAGCAAACGTACTGAAGGGATTGAATGCATTTGTTTTCTCACGTACTGCCTATATTGGTGGATCTAGATTCTGTTTATTCTATAAGGCGTTTAACGGTGTGTAGTAAGAGAACAAGTGTTTCCATCTCAGTAAAAGAAATTTCTACTGTACTGCAAAGATGGGGAAATTTGAGAACTCCAACGTGACTAACCACCGGACTAGGAGACTGCACGTGGGAGTAGGTGTAGATTGAAGGCTTCTGGTGAGATATATATATATATGTGTGTGTGTGTGTGTGTGTGCGCCTGCCTATTTATGTTCATATATCCTTAAACATTTCAAAAGTTCTCGGTGCATATATTGTCTTATTTTTTATTTTAAAATCTCAATCATTAATCTCAATAATCGAATCACTGAAATTTTAAGTAGATTTAAGTATTAATGTGTGTGCATCTAGATTATGATCCTTCTCTATAGAGAGAGTAGTAAATGCTTAAACTAGATGTGTGTTCAAGTTTACTCAAACATCTCTAATAATTGAGAGTTACATAAATGATTGATGTGATAAAACAAAAATATTTGATAGTAATTTTAATGATAGTGATAAATGCATTAAATGTTAAGTATAATGCTACTTTTAATTCATTGTTGATCATGTTAATCAGACCGTAGAGATGTTTAATTAGATTGTTGTATGAATAAGATTTGAGTATTTATCATTACTTATATATATATATATATATGCGTGTGTTTTACCTTATTCCAAGCACGCTTCTCAAGGTAAGCAACATCCAAGACTATTACTGAATGACTGATATCATTCTCTAAAAGATAGACCTGTCTGGCAAAGGGTGTGGAATGCCAAGAGTTGAGTTTACAAGTCATAGTGGGAGAAACATAACAAAAACATGTCAATCTCTCTCATATATGACAAGTTGGGGGTGAAAAAATCTTTTAAGGAATATCATACAGGTAGATCCCCCTGCATATATGATATGTACATAATCCTTTTGATTAGTAATATAATTTATACGAGTCTGTGTAACCCATGTTGGCTTTTAAAAAGAGATAAAACCTCCAGCTCGTGGACAGGGTCTCGTCTGTTTGTAGCTTTTTATAGTTGTTTGGACAAAGCAGTGCCATGAATAGCTGTCATAAATAGGCCCCTTGTTGGAACTTGGGACCCATGGAGACCAGATTTGCATTCGATGCCGACGGCCCTTGTGGATGCAAATCAAACCGCAGACCAAGCTACGGCGCACATAGACTTTGTGCAGGACCATGATTTGGGGTCATATATATATAATCAAATTGAAATAATCTATTTTTATGATAGATCTCAAAGATAAATTATTGGAATTTCAAATTTAAAAGTATATATTTTTTATAAGTATAATTTATTTATATAAATATTTTTTTATTTTAAATCCAAATTCCAATCAGATTTATTTTAGATTTTCTAACACTTACGTGTGCTAACATATATATGTGTGTGCGTTCATGTGTGTGACCGTGCGTGAGATCAATCAAGTACCAAAATGTAAAGCCTGGTACTTAGGATTATCTTTACCAACCTTTATCTGTTACAGATCCAAACATTTTTTTTCATTTAATAGAAAAAAATCCTCTGCCACATATTATCGATGCATGACCAGCAACAGATCAGAAACAAAAAAGAAATAATACATAGCCTAGGCTTGTATTATAACAGACCTCTTTGGACTTCCACAAGATAGACCTTGGTCTTAGGACAAGTAGCCAAACACGTAAAGGGTCCTAGGGGCCAAACCAATTGCAGCAGCGTTAAATATATGATTAACCATCAATATCAAGTCCCTGTATTTTCATGGCTTCCATGGTGCAGGAGGTGGAGGAGTAATTGGAGTCATGGGAGGAACAGCGGAGAAGATTGTATTCTTGTCAATTCCATTTGCGTTCTCATGTGTGGAAAGAGATATCAATGCAGCGGCCAACCCAGCATTTCCTGCTATAGTAGGCTCTGTGTAGTTGTAGTTCGAGCGGACGTCGTGAAAACCATCATTCTTGTCAGGCCCAGCAACCATGGCACCGACCAGCGTGTGCGGGTTTGGTTTAGGACTATCAAGCCATCTCCTTCCACCTTTACAGTTATACCTGGTGCCATCCTTGGGTATTGATGCTCCCCTGTGGTGGACGTGGGTAGGATAGTGGTCACCATAGCCAACAAGATAACTCATCTTCCTCGGGTTCTTCCCAAGGATGTAATCAATCTGCAGAGATGAAAAAGTTTGATAAGTACCTAACAAACCTAACCGATTCAGATAACTTTGAACACGAGAAACAGAAGAACATGAATGAAATTGAGAAACAACATTCTGATCGACTTGAAAAGAGCGTATCTTCGATCTTTTCATGGATTACCGATTTCTCCGATTTGAAATAATGGAAGCTGGGAGCAAAGCATGTTTATAGAAAGTATTTATGACTAAAGCACCTGTTAATCAGGGTTTATCAGGCAAAATAGGCAAAATAAGTTGAGGGAAATGGTTAAAATTTAAGTTCGTGATGAGGTTGGTAGTTGGTAAGGGATCAACTACAATTGATTACGCTGGTGAAAGATCAATGGCAATGTTTTATAGGACACACGTCCGATCTGCAAGTACATGGAAAACCCAGATGCAACCATGAACTACTTAGCAACCAGTTTGGAGGTCAAATTTTTCTCGTAATTGAACCAAATATCTAGCATTTTTGGGAAGAATACATTATCTTGGTCATGTCGATGCAGTCTGTACCGACATCAAATCACCGAAACCAGATGTTGTAGTCAACAGATGATAAGAATCGCATTAAACCCTGCCTTCACAGTAAGATTGATCTCATGGCAGTTTTCAAATGTGTGGGAGAGAGAGTGCAGGAACAACGCATAAAATCTAAAACTATATCCCTCATCAAAGTTATATCTATAAAACAAAAAGATTCAGTACCTGGGTTCTTGCAAAATTTCTTAGGTCATTTGTGGTGAAGAAGTTGGGACCACAATACCAGCCAGGAGTATCAGCAGCATCAAGATAATCACTGTATAGGGCAGCCAAAAAAGGCAGCATTGACAACATATTGGAGAGGCTGAGGCCTACCATGGTTCAATTGAATCAAGCCTCCTGGGTGCATAAAATACCAACATTTGCATCAGAATAGAAATTGGAAAATCATGAACTCTGGCATCGAGGTAGAAAAGGTTTGACGTAAGAATTGTTACCTTTGGTTCTATTAAAGCTTGTGAAAACTGGTAGGTAGGAGCACATGATAATATTGGTCTGGTTGTGGAAGGTCATCAAGATCTCTTCATATGGATAGCCAGGACTCAAGAATAACCTCAAACGACTCAGAAGAACCTAAATACAAGAACACAAGATCAAATTAGTCAAATGTATTCTGGCTAATATGGGTATGCGACCTACAACATGATGATATTAAGATCCACTCAAGCAAGGGAACAACCTGGGGAGGCCAGAGAGAAAACATTGAAGAGAAATAAATGAGAAAGGCTAAAGTGTGGAGTTGGAACTCAGAAAAAGTATTGTTAATATACAACTCTGAACACCAATTTGTATATAATCAGGGAATTACATGTGTTCAAAGCAGTAATGCATGACATAGCAGGACTCAAGAAAACTAAGCTTTAAGTAGTTTTAACTTCCCTCTTGCATTGTCTGTTGACGTTAATAATTTACTGAGTAACTTGGCAAACAACAAACTGAGTAACTTGAGCACGTTACAACAAACAATCTACAAAATTACCTGAGCACCAGCAAGTTTGTTATCCCAGCTGAGTACACCGTAATCAGGGCCTCCCAGAAGGCACCAGCATGCTGTGGCCAGGCCAGGAGTAGTAGCAAGCTTAAGGTATGAGGAATTTCCGGTTGCGTAATACATCCAAGCCCCTCCCCAAACAAACTCATCCCAGTAGCTAGTGGAATTGTAGAAAATTGCAGCTTCTGAACTACCAGCACTGTATCTGCCTCTCTGTTCCCTTGAAAACTTAAAGAGCGTTGTGGCACCATGAACAAGTTTCTTTGAATAGGCCTTGTTGTCTTTGAAAACAATGGATGCAGCAGCTAAGGCAGCAGCCATTTCTGCTGCAAGATCCGAACAGCTGTGACATTCAGTTACAGGCCGATCATAATCAATGTCCTCTGGACGCATCCAGCAGTAGTGGTCATTAGCAGTTGTACTCCCTCCAGAAGTATCTCCTACCCCAACCTGTCAAAGAAGGCATAAAACCATATGTCAGATGCATAATACAAAGAATTCTTGTAAATCAGCCAGGCATATTTTCTCTAGCATGCAAAATAGGAAATTCAAATGTGTAGCAGGATTCTTTCTCTCTTTTTTTATGCAATATAATAAATAAAATTAACAAAACAAACAGAAATGTAAACATAAGCTGACAATATAAACAATTAAAAGTTAATGTAAGCATAATGCTTTACCTGTGCAGCAAGGGTAGAAATGGTATCAGCAGTACTATTGAAGGTCTTGAGAAAGTAATCTGTTCCCCATTTAATTATCTCCTTAACATGGTCGAGCTCACCCGCAGCTTCATACTTGGCACTGTATTCAATAACACTCCAGCTCAACATGGTCATTGATTGCATCGCCGGCGTCGTAAAACCCACCAACCAGATTCTTCCGAACAGAATTGTCGGACGACCCGTCTTGCATACCAGAATTTCCCCTCCATGAGACATTGTTATCTTTAGGAAGCGGGCCGGCTGTGCCATGTCGGTTCAGAAACAGAGTTTTAGGATTTCTAGTTTGTTTTTCTTAAAAAGCAGAGAGTTGAGATTTTGTTGGCATTTTACTGATCAAATTAACAAGATAACCAATTGCATTTACGGACAGATTCATCTAAAATAAACATTTGTCATTAAAAATATCTTTTCACATTTTTGAAAGCATTAGATAGAATAAGCAGTGAAACCATGTGGAAATCTCTCTCTCTCAATGCTAAGGTCGTCAGAGTATATATTGGCGCCGTCAGCGATCACCCATCACATCGGAACCACATCCGTAAGGACCTCCTCCCGGACGATCCAATCCTAATATATATACTTACTCGTGTGTGTCTGTGTGTTTTGACGAAGATCAGAACCCAGATCCATGATATCATAAGAGATCCACGTTTAGGAACCAAAAATCAATACCACCTTCCACGCACCCACTTTAAATGCAGAGTTGCAGTAAAAAAATCCATCGTTCTAATGGAATTTTGATCATTCCCAGCAAGGAAAAAAAGATTTTTTTTAAGAAAAAAATAATTGCACCAAGAAAAGGAAGGAGTAGATCTGATGGATGCGTGGATAGATTGATGTTACACAAACATCAGATCGCCCAGAAACAAAAAAATTGATCACCAAATCAATACCACCTTCCTTATATAAGACTTTAAATACAGAAATGCACAAAGAAAAAGAATTCCATCGTTTTAATGATATTTCAATCACTCCCAACCAAAAAAAATAAGAAAACAAATAATTGCAAAGAAAACAGACTGGATAGATTGATTGACGGGTAAGAGAATTGAGAATCACATACATCTCTGAGCGTTGAAGAACATGAGCGCCTTGTGGAGCGCCTGCGTGTAATTATCCGGCGGCAGAGGAGGGCGATGGTGGTGCGGCACCGTCTTCACGATGAGGGTGACGAATCCGGCTATCACTCCGCAGGCGATGATCGTCCCAACCGTCCACACGAACAGCTTCCGGCTGACGATCATGCACCCGAGATCTACGTACTTCTTCTTCTTCTTCTCGCTCGGGCCGAGGAGCCAGCTCTGCTGCGTCTCGTCGAGTTGTCGCGACAGCGCAGCTCGGTCGAAGTCATGAAGGTTCCGGCTTCGATCGTCATCCGTGGCCGAGTCCGCGTTGATCTCCAACGAACCTCCCCAGGGGTCTCTCCCGAACATGCTGATCTCTCACCAGAATTTCAGATTCTTCTCTTTCCTCTATAATTCCGGCGAAAATTTGGCAGAGGATCGAGTTTTCTAATTGTTTTCCTAATGCAGCTGTGAGATCGGTGGTTTTCCCGTCAGAAAGTTGGATTTTCCAGCTAGAAAGTAGGAATTTCCGACTGGAGTGTAGGAATTTCGATGGTGGTGGTGGTATGTATTCGGGGGGAAATAGAGATCTGGTTTTTGGTTTCTGGTGGGAATAGAATTTACGGGAAAAAGTGAGAATTTGATGGGTTCTCCGGCAGGTAAATGATGGGGTTTCGGATGGTTTGTGAAAAGAGGAGGCGGGTGTATATTAGTTTGTGAAGAGTGGGGATGGGTGACGGAATTTCCTGGTTTCACGGCTGTTTTCCGGCAGGAAAATGATGAGATATATGGATTTCTTCTGTGGTTTCTAGATCGGATGGTTTTGGTGGTGGCGGCGGCAGAGATCTTCCCTGGGGAGGCAATACCGGCAATTCTTTGGTTTTCCAGCCGATAGATGCCGGATAATTTCAGTGCTTGAGTGGAGCTAAAGAGGAAGATGCAGTGGAAAAGTGGAGAGTTTATGGAGCATTGAGTGGAAGCAAAGCGTCGGTCTCTCTCTCTCTCTCCCCTGGCGGTTTCTTTTAATATTTTATTAGTATTGTTTTTTCTACAGTCTCTACTGACCGCTCCAACCACCACTTAAAAAATGAAAAAGAAATGAAAATTTAATTTTTTATTATTTATTTTTCATAATTGGATTGCTCTAGATTCTGTTGGCTTGTGAGAAAGGTGGAGAGTGAAACTGTACAGGTTGCTTCTAAAGTGTGCCCATGACAGATCTCCTTTGAAGATTTATGAGTTACCTGGCTCTTGGCTTATTCCAGCCATACCCTTGGGTTTATTTCAACTCCTACAGCCGTCCAGCTTCTGTCATGTAGTTTTATACATACTATTATTTAAAAGAAAAACTAATATAATCAAATTTAAGTCCCTTCTAAACCATTATCGAGTCGAATTGACTAGATCGATTAGTACAACAATCAAAATGTTTAAGATTGCAAAAGCATATTTTTTATCCTAAAAGCAATTAGAAGGACTATAAAAGAGCTTTTAAGTGATATATATATAATTCATGAGACTGGAGTGGGTTAGAAATCAAATTATGATTCTTGTGAAAGAAATGCTTATATTCATACTTAATATTTGGTTCTCCATCAGCGACGGGGTCATGTGAGATCTCAAAACTTGGAAAGTTAACATAGAAGTGTAGGTTCTATAAAATGGTAGCACTATAGTTTGATCTAGCTTAAGTCTACATCTTGAGATTTTCTTAAAATATATCAATTTGAACTTATTCCTTAATAATTATATTGGATCAATCTTGATCCAAATAATCTAACCAATCCGTTCGCACCTCAAGAGCTACATGATTTTTTACTATTAATAAAAGAGTGTCATATGTTATTGGCAAAAAGATTCATTACCTGCAATAGGAAAACATAAACAAATTGCGATCTATTTATGCAGATTAAATTTGAAAATGGGAGTGCCGAGAGTGTTGGCTCAATGGCATTGGGGGAGTTCGACTCCTAGAGGGTGCACGTGTGGGGGCTTCGACTCTCTCTTTTAACCCAAAAAAATTGTGAATGAAATGGTCCAATTAACGTACTTATTAGCCTTTCAAACCTTAATATAGTGAACACATCTTTGGGAAAGCCATCCTTTTAAATCACTGTAATATCTAATTTTATGGTCTTGTCATGGCTAAATTAGCATAATTGAGAATTTGAAAATCCTTGGAGGACCAGTAGAATTGCTATTCTGCATTTACCCTACTGGCGTTAAAAGAACATTGGACAAAATCAAAGTGGTATTCGAGTCGACCCATTCTTACACGAAAAGTTGTCACGGCCAGGTCTTCGTGTACGATTCCTCAATGCGAATAGGGGCATTACTGTAACTTCGTTGGTCGCCAGGCTGGCTATAGATCTTGTAGTAAGAAGGTGGACCGAAGGCGTCTACGTCGCGAAGGAACACCGTCCAACCGCGGGGACGCTCTTATTTATTTATTTCTATCGGAAGGTGAATTATGACGTCATCTGTCGGTGGAACTCTCTTCATTTATTCAGCACGAAGCGCGTTCGGTGGAGGGGTCGCTTTCGGCTCGGCTCTGGTCTCTCCGCTCGGCTTAGTGGCTCAAGCTAGAGCTGGTATTGGATCGGATTTAGATCAGCCCATGATCCACGTAGGAAACTAAGCTCCAGTTACTGGTTTTGGGAAATCCAGTATTGGGTCTAATATGAACCGGTGAACAAGTTTGTTTTCTAATGAGAATCTCGGGAACGCGCTAATTAAACAAAGAACATGTATATGCAATGCAACTCAAGCAATGTGCCCTTTTCTTTTAGAGCCGCTGATTTAAGTAAGTTAGAGGAGAATGTCTTCTTCTTTGCATGAAGGCTGGTCATGAGTTCGACTCTTTGCGTGTGCATCCCCGGCTTTCGGCCTCTCTTTGTTACAAAAAAAAAAACTCATGCAGCTGACAGTTTTTTCTTCTTTAGGCATGATGAGACTGAGCAGGCACTCCCCAAATATGCACAACCTCAAGTATCAACCTTAGTTTTCGATTTAATTTCTTATGAGTCGACCTCTAGCAAGACCTGTAGCTTATGGGTGGCAAATCGGATCAGCATGTTGGATTTGGGTCTGAGAGAGAAAGACCAAGCCAGGTCATACTGAGCCATCTGGGTCTGGGTTTAGTAACAAAGAATATATCTATTTACTTGTTTGAGTTAGACCCACAAAGCCAGGACACTAATATAAGGAGCCAGTATGTGGCTTACGAAAAATTTATACCAAACCATACCCCACCCAAGTTATAATGAAGAGATTCAGTATAAAAACACTAAAAAATAATGTGTTTTTAAAAAATTAAATTCATTTTCCGTCATTATGCATACAATAATTGACGTTCAACACCACCGACAGATGGTTCGATGCCTACGTCAACCCCCACACAGAGATTTATTCTAATGGCGAAAAAGTTGCCGATTGACGCTATTTTGTCATGCTTTTATGAAACAAGGGATTGGAACTGAATGGGGATCGGGCCGTTCTGGTTCTAGTTCTGGTTTAAGTCTTAAACCATTCGAAACCAGAAGAAATCATTACATTTTTTGAAATTTAAAAGAAAAATAAAAAGATATCATACTAACAGTTTGGGACGGCTGATTCCAGTTTCATGAAAGGTAAAAAAAACGAATCAAGTGATCTCTGATTCTGGTCTGATTTGACTGGTTCCTGTTCAGTTTCCATTCGCTTGATCCGAATTGCAAAATAAGAAAATTGTAATACAGGTTGCTGATAGCAGTGTAGTCTTGTTTCGCACGGCGATTAGAAAAGTTGAAGATCAAGAGTTCAAATCGATTGCTTGTTTAGCAAATTATGATCCATGATCCATAATTTAGATGGGTGTCTGCTTGACACTCGGAACAAGTGGATGGCGTGGGGGAATACACCTCGAACAGCTCAGTGCCTCGGTTGTGAATTGAATGGCCAACTCGACACACGACCGAATCTAGTTTAAAATTTAAATGAGCTTCTGAGCTTAGGACAACTCCCCTTCACTCTTAAAAGAAATCAATATGAAAAATAGTTTAACACAGTTTTCTTCGCGTTGCATAATAAATAGTCCACAGTTAAATCGTGGGCTATTCCATTCACCTTAGCATATTTTCTAGTTCAACTACTGATAGGAGAAAGTGAGTATCAGCTTGTGTGTGTGTGTGTGTAAACTCAAATCAAGTGTCTTTAGGTCAACTTTCTTAAGTAAATACTCAATACCAACTTGCCTTTTTCTTTGGGTTACAATGTGGAGGCCGAATCCAGATGTATGCCATGGATATCGAACTCATGACTTTGAACTTGTTGCTTGGCCCGTGGCAAGGTTAGCTATTGCCTGTTCTGCATCAAGAACTTGTTTAAAATTGTTTTTGATGCATGAAATGCTCCAATTTGGAAATAATAGAACTTTTAGTTTAAACTTTTTTCACAACGGTATAACTCTGGGCGACATGGCTCACCATAATAACTTTTTTTTTTCTTACAAGAAATTCTGAAAAACAAAAGAAGGCATAGCCATTGTAGAAACCATCTGCTATAATATGGAGCCGATGGTACAACTATTGAAACCACAAGACGTGCTTGCCCGCAGGACTAGTTTCGTGGTTGGTGAGGCCAACGTGAGTTGTAGAAGGAAATTTCAAATGCAAAGGCTTCAAATGGAAATTATGTGGTTGGTAAGACAGGTGATACGCTTCTTTCAAGAGAGAGAGAGAGAGAGACCTTACTCCACACTAAAGGCATCGTGCAAAGAAATAATTCTGCCATCTGTTTCAAGAAAAACAATAATTGCATTGACAATTTTGCCATAAAAAGCTTTCCCGTTCTTTTGGCCTTCATTATTTCACAACATTTTAAGCATGTAGCTAATCATCGTCTCTACAATGAAACGTAGGTAAATTGAAGCAAATATGGCTGTTGTCCCTTGCTTCATTTTTTCTTCTTTGCATATATGAGCTTAGTTACTCACACACACATATATGTGTATATGTGTTGGTGTTTGGTGGTAACGACTGAATAACTAGACTCATGTATGCAAAGAAGAAGAAAGTATGAAGCAAGGAGATTGTAGCCATATCTTCTTCAAATTTACCTTAAATTTTGATACAGTGATTAGCTATCTGTTAAAAATAAATCGTGTTAGAGTCTTCCTGGAACGCTAGGATTCCGATGAGTGACCATAAAATCTTAGTCTTGTCGATGTGTACATGGTACAAGTCTAGATAGGAATGGAGAACATAGCAAGCTTTGGAGGCAATTTTTGGTGGAGAAGAGGGGAAAACCATTCCTTTAGTAAAGAAAGAAGAGGTCCCATGTAAGTTATTGGTGGCCACTTTCAGCTCCAATAACCGCATCAATGAACTCCTCTTCTTCGATTTCACGAGATGCTTTACTTTTCAAAATAAATATTTAAACATGTAAACACTCTAAATAAATTTTTACTGAAAACACTCCAAACTTCGAAAGCTGACTTGTTTTAAAAGTCTTTTGGCTTTAAAATGAAAATTTTAAATCTTTAAAATAAAGATTTTAAAAGGTTTCAAATTAAAGTTAAAAGGATAAGGCCCAGAAGATTGGAGCAAATCAGGCAAAGATTAAGGTGACGGTTGGAGCTCGCTTCAAGGCCAGGATCGAGTTCGCGAAGGTCAATCCATGGAGCAAGGGAGTAGATTATGTCGAGTCAAGGCACGTCCTCATCCAAGATCAAGTCAAGTGGATAGCCTCATCAAACCTAACCTAGCTAAACTTGACTAAGTCCTAGATTTGGTTCACTTAAGCTATTTATGAAATATGACCTAGTCTGAACCAAATGCCTTAATTCGACCAATATCAGAATTTTTCTAGCCTTGTTCACCTTACATCCTCGGGTTAAATATCAAATAACACTTTTACTTAGCCTTGATTAAATGGGATGAGCCAATAAGGGAAGCCACATCAACTTGAAGTGCAAGACCGACCAATTGCACTTGGAGGCATTAAAGACCTAGCCGATCATGGCTAGGTGCACATGATTCAAGCCCACAACTAGCTCACATGGGGCTGGTCCATGTTTGACCAAGAAGGACCACTTCTCCACGTGAACTTGGAGCAATTGGGGGTTGGGTTTGGGTCTTGGACCACCCGTCCCAAGGAAGGGCCTAGAAGACCCCCCTTGGCCTATAAATAGAAGCCACCGGGGGGCGTGTTCTCCTATCTTGGAGAGTTGGAAGAAAGGATTGCACCTTGGGTCTTGGGCTGTTAGGGAGAGGCTTAGAGAGAGAAGAGAGTGTAGGAATTAGGTCAAGTGTTGGTTTGAGTTTGAGTGAGAAAACAAAAGTGAAAAGAGGGAAGGTGAAGGTCGTGCACCATCATTTGGAGTCGTTCTTTGGGTAATCCGTGTAAGTATCATTCTCCCTTAGATTCATCTCCATCTCTTTTTCATATTCAATTCATAAGGGGTTGTGTTAATGGAGCTTTGTCACCCCCCATGATGTAATAAGAAGTAGATGTGTTGAAATTTCTCTTTTCTTGCTTATGTACTCTATATTTTGTGTTCTTGATTCTACCTCTCTATATGTTATAAATGCTCTATATCTTCTAATCCTCTCTATGCTTAAGCTAGTAGATATATTTTCATTATTTTTCCTTCAGCAATTTAATTTGAGACGTTGTATAGTTGCATTTTAATTCAGGTGACTTTTGTATCACGTATGTTATAAAAACCAGAAAATCTGATTTCAGTATCCCTGCATACGTTTATTGCTTTATTTTTCATTGTCAAACCGTTGTTTCGATCACTTTGAAATTTTGCACATTATATCTACACACAAGCCCATTTGTAAACTACGTATTAAAAGCCTTCCAAGATCATGAAGATTTCTGAAAACTTTCTGTCAACTCTGTTTTCCTACAACAGAGCCTTGATATTCATCCCATAACTCTGTTTGCAGCTATCCAAAATCAGTGATTCTTGGTTCATTGGAAAGTTCATAGCTTTTCAACAATACCAAGTGCACTAAAATTAGAGCTTTAAGCATAGAGATACAGACTTATCTTTGGGTTTCTATATTTCTATAACAGAACAGTTTCGAGTATCTGAGCAGAGACACTTTGTCGATTTAATTTTACATCATCCTAATCCTAAATTTCAAAACAAAAAGTGTCTTAGAATCTCCATATTCTAGGATATGACTTGTAAAATTTTTATGAATTTTGGAGATATCTAATTCACTCAAAAAAATTTGGGAAACAAGCTCTAAAAATAGAACCAGTTTATGTTTTTCATAACTTGTTGATTTTTAAAACTTAAAACCAAAGTGCACGAGTTTGCTCTTGTCAGCACCTTGTTTTCATTTGGATTTGAAACCTCACCGAAATATTTTAAATACTTAAAGCGCTTAGGCTGACTCTTGAGCATCGGTTCAAGAAGGCCTAAAGTTAAAAGATCCCGCTTAGCCACAATCGCTAAGTCAGATTTACAACTTTGCTAGTTTTTGGAAACTAGCTGACACGCTCGTGCAACTAAGTAGTGTTGAAAAGTTTTCTTCAAGTCTCTGCATAGGCTTGGAGTAAAATTTTCACATCTACAAAACAAAAACAATTTTATTTTATTAAAGGTTATGAAAATCTCTCATGGAGAATAAGAGCTTCAACGAAAAGCATAGAGTTGAAATCACATAGATGTAAAGCCGAGTATTTACACAAATATTTGTATGTAGTGTAAAAGATATATGAAAAAAAATTTTATTGTTGTAAGACCCTTTGAGGATAATCGTGTTCTCCTTCTTTCTCTCTCTCTTTTTTTTTTGTACTCCATTCACCTTCCGCACCACATTTGGCAGTAAGTGGTGCATCTTTTTCCTTTATTGGTATGAGAGATGGACACCCCCTTCATTGTGGCCTTCTTGACTAAATCATAACAAGTTAGTTCTGCACAAAAACAAAAAATGAGTTAGGCAAAAGCTTAAAAAAATGTTTTTTGAATGTGAATAAAAAGAGAAAATGAGTAGGGCTTTTTATTTGGGTTCTGAGAAAGTTTTGTTCATCTAAACGAAGAAATAGAAAGAGAAATTTATCTGCTCAAATATGAGGTTTTTCAATTTGCTTGATGATTTCTAAACACTGTCTATCTTTCTTCATATGTTCTTGTTAGTTTTTACTTGAAAATAATACAAGGAACAAGAAGAGACCACAAAGGGAGGAGTAGGAGAGTTGGTCAAAAAATGTAGAGAATAACTCTAGCATACAAATATTTTCTATATAAAATAAAGAGAAAAAAACAAGAAAAAACAAGAAGATAATTAGTTTTTTAAGTTTATGTTTTATAAGAATTAGAGAGACGATTGAGAGTTGCTAAACAAGAGAACTCTTTGGTTTCGCAACAAAAGTTTTCATATGCTTAGCAAGGATGATGAAGGCCAGATCACTTTCTTCCTCTCTCTCTCTCGGCTTCTTCTTCTTCAAAGGTCATAGGGGAAGAAGTAGAGGAGAGCAAGAGAACTCCTTTTTATCTTTGCTCTCCCTTTGAGAGGTCAAGACAACCAGAGGCTTTCTTTATCACAACTACTGACAAGAGAGACCATTAGAGGTTGAGTCATCGAGGATGAGAGACAAATGGCTGAGAATACTTGTCTTCTCTCTCAAACCCACCTCCCTCTCTAAGTATCTCGTTTCTTTCCTCTCATTCTTCCTTCTCTCTCCCTCTCTTTAATCTGGCCTCACAAAAGGTGAGGAACTAGATGTAGTTTCCAAAAACCGTAGTTTCAAGAAAACCAAGGATGAAAAAATTGCCCTATCACAGTTTTCTCCAAAACCGCTTTAGTACTCACAACCTACCTCAAGCAATGGGTCAAAAAGGTTGTTTTTCCCAATTAGCATTGATATCATAATATTTCATTGAGCAAATTTATAATTTAGTTCATATATTTATGAGTTCAATGATTGTTATACCCTTTAACATGTGTTTCTATACTTCTATCCTTTAGTAGTTAGTTTAAATTATAGATATACTTGTTTTGTGAATTACCTTTTTGTACATGTATATTTTGAGAATTTATAGGATTCTGTTGATTGTGTGTTTTACCTTGTTTGTTAGTTAAATTCACAAAAATGTTATATGATAAACTTATGTTTCTACTCTTAAATTATATAGAAAATTACAGAAACGGATAGAGGGGGATATTACTATAATATTTCTAAACATGTTCTAAAATTATTGAAATTGTTTAAATTCTATTTATTTCCAAAATGGAACCTATATTTTGTTTGATTGTATAAATAAGTGCCTAGAATATTTATAGTTTAATACCTAGATATTTATGTTATTACAATTTAGTGCTTAGCCAATTTTCATTATTTGTTTAATGGAATTTATCTAAATTATTTTTATATGTTACTTGGTTATTGTTTTTCATTTGAAATGCTCATACCCTCCTATTGTAATCTTTTTCAAATATTTGAAAATAAATACTAGAATCTGTGTTCATAGATTCTGAATTGACAAAGACAAAAAAACTAAATGGCATAAACTTTTAAATATGAAAAAAAAGAATCTCATTGGCCTTAATATTGGAGGACATTGATTATGTGCTTAGAAAAATAATTTTACCCCTACACCAAATGCAACAGATGAGGAAAAAGAAAAATATATAACTTTATAAAGAATGACATGATAGTCAGGACCATTATACTTACATACATGAAGGATGACTTGATTAGGGCCTTTGAGGAATTCGAAACCGCCAAAGAGTCGTTTAACTCTATAACAGCTAAATACAAAACTACAATTAAACTTTACATTCAACTATTCTTTCAAAAATATAATTCTCATAAAATGAAAAAGGGGACAATGTAGTTGAACATATAAACAAATATTGGTTATAGCTAAAGACTTAGCTGTAACAAAATCAATCATCCCTAAATCTATGCAAATATTCACTATCCTTAACAAACTTTTCCCTTCATGAAATATGGTGACTATAATCCTAAGGCTTGGGTATGATTTTATCCTTTCTAATTTTTCTTTAAAACTAGTAATTGAAAAAGAACATATGAACAAAAGTAAAAGAGAAAAACTATTAGTTGTTCAACATGATTTAGAGTCTAGCTCAAAGAACAATCAGAATTAGAAAAGCCGAATAAGAGGTTTGACAAATATAACAAAAAGCGTGGTCATCTTTTTAGAAAATTGTAAGAAGCCATTTCTCGGATTAAGTTCTTCAACTGTGGCAAGATGACACACTTCAAACATGACTACCACAACAAAAGATACAATAGTAGAAACACCCAGCATCATGGTCCAACATAGAAGAAAGACATAATTTTTATCATTTTTGAGTGTATACACCTGTATGACCCTATGATTGGTTGGTGGATTGCTTTTAGAGTGACCTAGCACATCTTGAAGAGCAAAGAGGAAACCATGTACCTAAATTAATACAAAACTAAGGAACATTGAGTATATATGGAAAATAATTCATTTGTTGATATTCTATGGGTTGGGTCCTTTAGAATTTTTGTAAAGGTACATAAGTTATACTTACTGATGTATTAATTATGCATTCTATTAGGCACAATCTTGTATCAGTACCTGTTTTGGTAAAGAAAAGCTTTGAGGTTAGGTTTGTTTCTAAGAAAGTCATTGTGAGGAAATATGATAAGATAACTTTTTTATGATTTATTTGATTCTAGGTATGGTCTATTTAAATTAAATATTGATGATAATAAAGTTCTTCTTATGCTTATATGAATTTTACTTTTATTATTGATATAAATGTATGACATAAACGGTTAGGGTATATAAGTTTGAGTAAGTTTAGAAAAATAGCCAACTTTAACTTATTGCATGAATTTCAAGAAAATACTTTCAATAAGTCTAAAACATTTATATAAGGAAAAATGACTAGAAAATTATTTTCTAAAGAAATAATTAGGACAACAACCCTATTAAAAATTATTCACAAAGATATATGTTGACCCTTTAGATCTCATTGTGAAAAGGTTTATTTCATAACATTTATTAATAATTATTCAAGATATGCATATTTATATCTCTTAGCACATAATTTGAAGCACTTGAAATATTTAAAAAATATAAAGAGGAAGTATAAAACCATTTAGGACAGACAATCAAAGTCTTAAGACCTAATAGAGGTGGAGAATGTACCTCTACAAAATTTCTTGAATATTATAAAGACTTTGGTATTTCAAAGTAAAATATCATGCCCAAGATACCTTAAAATGGTGTAACTAAAAGATATAATAGGACCTTGTTAAATATAATTAGGTCCATATTATGCTTCTCTTTGTTAGATATCCTGGAAGAAGTAGTTACTACAATCATGTATATATTAAATAAAGTATTTAGTAAGATTGTATTCTCCAACCATATGAGATGTAGTTTGGAAGAAAATTATACCTTCGTCATCTTAGGAGATGGAGATCTATTGCTCATGTAAAGATTTTTTATTAATATAGGGATAAGCTAAACAATAGGTCCTTCATATATGTTTTTATTGGATACCCTAAAGGATCCAAGAGATATAGATTTTATCATAAGAATCATGGTTTAATAGAGAGCAAGGATGTTAAAATACTAAGAATGACATTCTTGAAAATGATGATTGAGTGTATTAATGATCTAGTGGATCTGAATCTATTATCATTTGAACCATGAATTTTTATCCAAACAACCTTCTTAACAAACTAAAACTTTAAGTGAACATAAAGGATTTAGTCATACTGTCCTACTTAAAGGATTACCACACTTATCTTGTAAGAACGCATGTAATTGAGTAGATTAAGATGAGTTCACTAATAACATGACGTATCAACATGCTATTAACTCATCTTAATCAATAGAATAAAAAAAGCAATTGATGATAAAATTGAATTAATTAAGAAAAACCAAATCTAAAAGTTGAAAGATTTTCCAAAAGTAATGAAAGTCATAAGTTCTAAATGAGTTCTTAAAATAAATATAAAGTCGATAGAACAATTGATAAATTTAATGCGAGATTGGTTTCAAAGAGATTTTCACAAAATGAGGAAATAGATTATGAAAGGTATATTCTCCTATTGCAAAATTTGTATCTATCAGGATTATTCGGGTTAATTTTGTATTTTTTGATTTAGATTTACATCAGCTAGATATAAATATCGCTTTTCTAAATAGTGATTTACATGAACTCATTTATATGCAACAGGTAAAAGGGTATGTTGTTGAAGGCCAGGAAGACAAAGATTATAGGTTGAAGAAATCTCTATATAGCCTTAAACAATCACATTGTCAATGGTATTTGAAAATACCATTTTAGAACTTGAGTTTGTGTCTAATGAACTTGACAATTGTGTATAAGTCTAAAACAATTAAAGTCAATTTGTTATTATATTTTTATATGTAGATAACATATTATTGATTGGGAATGTCAATGAGATGATTATCAAAACCAAGTCATAGTTAAATTCTAAGTTTGAAATGAAGGATGTAAGAGAGACATTCTATATTCTAGATATAAAGATTTCTCTTGATAGCGAATCTAAACCTTTTGTTTGAGTCAAGAGAGAGATATTGATTATATTTTCAAAAAAATTAAAATGGGTGATTGCAAACCTTTATAAACCTATTGCTAAATGGGTTAAACTTAGTAAGGTTGATTATTCTAGTGAGGGAAAAAATAAATCTAATGTTTCTTATACAGAAGCTATAGGCGACTTGATGTATGCTATGTAATCTTGTGAGTAGATATCAAAATAATCTTGATTAATAATATTTGATAGTTGTGAAAAGAATTTTGAGATATCTTAAATGAACAAAAGATTTAAAATATGTTTTCAAGCAAATAAACTAAAAGTGGTAGGTTACTTATATGTTGACTTGCTTGAAACAAAGATAACAAGAAGCCAACCACCGGTCAAATATTTTTATTTAAAGGTAGTGGTGTTTTTTCGGCTTGTAAGAAATAGGGTTGTATAACATTACATACACAAGAAGCTGAGTATGATGCTTGCAGTATGACTACAATAAGTGTTATTTGGATAAGCTTCTTCATGCATGATTTGAAGCTGAAAATAGCCAACGAGCTAGTTATTATTTATTATGACAATAGTGCAATAATGACTCTTATTAAAGTAGGATTGATAGTTCCAAAAGTAAGTACATAATGGTTAAATACCACTATGTTCATGATATGTTTAAAAGCAATGAGATATTTATATCTTATATGCCAACTAGTGATATGTTGACTCACCCCTAACTAAAGGCATCTTAGAAGATCTTGTTACAAAGCATGTTACATATGTGAGTTTGAGATATGCCTAGAGTTTTAGTGTAGAAATATATTATGATGATTGTTATACCAAAAAAAATGTGTTGATTATGAAAAACTACATAATAGTTATAAGTTGCAATTCACTTGCAATTATAAATGGTACAACTTGTGAAATCTCTTAAATAGTGGAAGGTAAAAACAATGTATCATAAAAAAAAATTGACTCAAGTGGCCAAGTGAGAGATGTAAGTTATTGGTGGTTACTTTCTTGTATACATGAAATACAAGAAGAAGGGCACTCTTCCTAGATTTCATGAGATGCTTTATTTTTAAAAGATAAACCTTTAAAGAAAAACAATTTTGCTTTATTAAAAGTTATAAAAATCTCTTATAGAAAATAATGGCTTCAACGA
>JAYKKT010000080.1:18970000-18990000 GCA_036023115.1 Brasenia schreberi | reverse complement strand
GATTCTCTCATTGACAACGGTAACAACAACGCTCTACTCTCCCTTGCGAGGGCAAACTACTACCCTTATGGGATTGACTTTAAGGACGGTCCTACTGGAAGATTCTCCAATGGCTACACCATGGTCGATGAGATTGGTGAGCTCATAGACATGAAGACTCAATTGTGGTCTTGTATTTAGTATAGTGTGTGTGTGCGTGTGTGTGGAGAGAGAGAGAGAGAGAGAGAGAGAGAGAGAAAGCACTCTTCAGCATGTTACTAGACCGATTTACCTCATATTCATTGAAATACTTGTCTAGTGACATGAAATAATTTGAGTTATGCAGCTGAACTCTTGGGCCTTCCTCTGATACCATCATACTCTGAAGCTTCCGGCAGCGGTGTCCTTCATGGCATTAACTATGCTTCAGCGGCTGCCGGAATACTCGACGTCACCGGAAGAAACTTTGTAAGTGTAAATTTCCTTTATGAAATCAAACTTATGACTTTGGCTCATCTACTTCAATTCAATAGAGTGACTTTGGCTCACCAACACCGATCAGTGGCGGATCTACATGAAAGACAAAATAACCACATGCATGCATTTCTCTCTCTCTCTCTCTCTCTCTCTCTCTCTCTCTCTCTCTCTCTCTCTCTCTCTCTCTCTCTCTCACGCGCGCGCGCTCACAAACACACTAATATATGCTACATGGTTAATACAGTTGGCGGATAATACGAACTTCATGGTACAACAACCGTGGGCTATATTGGTCACTGATCCCCATGCAAAACATTTACAGATCCTAGCTTGTATAAAAGCTAGCTAATTTGAGTAATCGATCATACATAATTTTTCTTCTCTGATTTTCCTTTACTTATTGCATTGAAGGTTGCTCGAATCCCTTTCAATCAGCAAATAGCCAACTTCGAAAATTCTCTGGACTCCATGACTAACGAGCTGGGTGGTGCCGATCAAGCATATAAATGGATTGGACGGTCCATATTCTTTGTGGGGATGGGCAGCAATGATTACCTCAACAACTATCTGATGCCTAACTATATCACTAGGATCCAATACAATCCTGAAGGCTTCGCATGTCTTCTAGTACAGGAGTACGGTCGTCAGCTCACAGTGAGCTACTGTCTCTCTCTCTCTCTCTCTCTCTCTCTCTCTCATAGAGCACAAGATTCAGCTAAATGTATAGTTATGGAACTTCACACAAAAATGAGGCTGAAGATTACAATGCAGTGGTTTGAGGACTATCAAAGTGAACCAAACTCCACTTTCCGGACAGATACTGCATGCGGCCTTGCTTATGGTATACTGTCAAACCCAAATCCAAATTCAATTACTCGTGACACAAACAGGGCCAAATTTGAAACCTACTGGACCGATGCCACTCGAACCAATTGACACTTTTAAGCATGATCCATTTAGGCTCGATCAAGCACCGGTTTGGTTGTCTTGCATCTTAACAATTCATCTCTTAACCATAGTTGCTAGGTGGCTCACTAGTCCCATGCACCCCCATATCTGCTTCATTTCATGTCTTAGTAACTGGCATATAGTATTAATGTTTCCCAATACTGGTAACTATGGACCGTCGGCAGGGTTTGTACAATCTCGGTGCCCGGAAATTCGTATTGGCTGGAGTCGGGATGCTGGGCTGCACCCCCAGCCTTTTGGCACAAAGTATCAACAGCAGCTGCTCGGACGAAGTGAACAAGCTGGTTTTTCCCTTCAACAACGATGTCAGAGCCATGGTGGATAATCTCAACGTAAACCTACCGGGATCCAAATTCATCTTCTTGGACATTTATAGGATGTTCTACGATCTACTTTCTAAACCTCAATCTTATGGTATGCTCTCATGTCCTGCATGCATTCTCTCCATGTACATGGTGTATAGATGCACATAAATAAGATCCAACTACCCATGTACAATATTATGATATTGTACCTATAGCTTATTATAAATAGGCATTCCATACATCATGACATAACTAGAAAAGTATTTATGCATATCCATGTACTCAAATGGTGATATAAATACATGGTGTGGGTGTGGGGGTGCAGGGTTCAGCGTGATGGACCGCGGGTGCTGCGGCATCGGACGCAATGCGGGTCAGATCACTTGTCTTCCATTTCAAACACCTTGTATGGATAGAAATTCCTACGTCTTCTGGGATGCCTTTCACCCCACTGAGCGAGTGAACGTCATTCTAGGACTCAAGGCGTTCACCGGACCCACTTCCATCGCCTACCCCATGAATGTAAAGCAGCTTGCAGTTCTGTGATGCGCCGTATCACCAAATCACGTAAAACCCTAATTGCCAAAGTAAACCCTCTTCCTTTACATCTGTCATGTGTCTCTCCAACGAATGCTGGACGTTCTTTTTTACAGTACCATGAATATAAAATGGTTGGCTTTTCCTTTATTTATTGTGTTGTTAATTTGCATAATTGGCGACGTTTCTTGTAAGTTCTGCCATCGAAATCTTAGCAACATGAGCAGGCTTATGCTTTTTGCATTTTTCTTATATAAAAAATCTGAGCATTGTATTACCCGTCTTAAAATTAAACCAAAACCAAGCCTACTCCGAATTCCGTGCAATCCAATTCAGTCAAGATGGATTCATTATTCTCAGCTGCTTGGGTATGGATCGACCACTCAGATCGAACTAGATAAAACAGTTGAGAAGACTAAAACAATGTTTCTTTTTCTTTTACCCCAGACAGGTAGGAAGATAACACTCTTGGATTGAACTCCATGCATTCTGCACATTCACATCTGGTTTGGTGAGACCGTATCGAGGAAGAATGGTTAGCCGGTTGCACAAGTAACAATAAGGATGGCTGGCCACCCCAGACTGTAGCTGCAATTGTAAAAAATGGATAGAAATATTAATATTATCCACATCCAGATGGACACCACCCGTCCATTTTCCTACTTCGTTGCTAGAAAAGCAAGAAGAGGCTAAAGAACCAGCCCAAGTCAGAACAGAAGCCGGTAAAGCAAGGCGGTTGACATGGAAGCTAGAAAAGAAAGCAAAGGGGAATAGGTTGTGGTTGCTGTGGTATCTACAGAAACTAACGGATTTGGAATTTAAATACTTCTTTCACAAGCTTTGGGTGAATGAATATGTTAATTTTCTTGTATCCCTTGCATTCACAAGCTACCTTTTGTGACCGCGAAAAGTTTCTTGCTGCAGACACCAACTACAAATCAAACTGTCATCACGCCCAGTTGCTGCATTTAGAATCCAAACTCAGTAAGCCAACATATATAATAGTGGAAAGGAAAGAAAGCGATCTGTCAATGTGATGATCAGCAGCAGCCCCAAAGCTGTTTTTCTCTTTCTGGTGCTGGCCACATTAGCTGAACTAAGGGGTCTTCTATGTGGTTACTAGATTTGTTCGACAATTGAAACCGTCAAAAGAATCTGAATTTTGTCAATGGCCCAGGCACTGTCCCCGGCATCGCTATTACCCTCCCCTTCTTGGAAATTATACAATGCATCAGCTCCATTGTTCATTATGTTAGCGAGTTCTTCGAGTACATCCATTCGGCCACGTCGGCAAGCAGATATGCTTGCCAGGTGATTAGGAGCCTACCGTCACCTTGCCTCGATGGCCTGCACCACCTGCTCAACAACCGCTTCGAATCAGTCCACGCTCTGCAGGCTATATGGGGTGCCAATGCACCGTTCACACCAGCGTGACAAACATAATTGTTATCAAAGCGTTTGATTTCCATGTCATTTGGAGTAATGCTTGTACAGGTGATTTCTGGCTTATGGCGTTCCGAACGAGTCGATAGTTGTGACTTTGACAAGGTTTTACAATGTCATTTGCAGAAGCCCTTTCACATGCGTGCAGTCTCTCGTGTCATGGATGAGCATGGTCATTTCAGTTTGGTGATGTGAGAGAGAGAGGGAGAGAGAGAGAGAAGCGGTAATGCATTTATCAAGGTTGAGTAACAAGAAATAAGTATAACTAATTTATTCCACTTTGACATAATTTAATGGATTTCCTAAAGAAAAGTATAAAACTGAAAAACTCAAATGCATTTGTCAAGGTTCGGTTTCACATAGTCTATATAGGCGGAGACTAATTATCAGTCTGGAGTGTTTGGGCTGGGTTTTCAATAGGTCTGGTACAAAACAAGACAACATACATATTGGAACTCCTGACTGAACAAAGCAACCTTCACATCAATCAAATGCATGTTACTCCAGCATATACACAAGTAGATTCAGTTTCCCAAAGCACAACACAGTCAAGTATCAAGCATCCCCGAGCTTCATGACATCTATCAAGGACGTAGCCCACATCAAATGATTAAAAAAATTCACACCAGTGACTAATTGCAGCAACTGCTTTGCTGCTGTTGGATTGGCAGCCCTTTGATTTGAACCGAGCTCGGAGGGTTCTTGCTTGAACCAGCTTGATTTGCCATCCTGCAAAATCCATACATAAAATGCCCGATGAAGCAATTAAAAATTTGTTGCCATAATCACATGTTTGCATTTAAAGGAAAACTTCCTCCATACATTTGGTTAGGCAATTATAGATTCATAATAACATGCATAGGTGCACGTGGATTTTAGGCGGGGGTACCCTTTAAGAAATTGTGTGAGAGCTTTTTGGTCGGTTGTAACTAGGCGCTTTAGATGATAGAAGAGTAGCAATGACGACATAAAACACCATTCAATTGAGGAGGTGGATAACAAATGCTACAGGTTTGGGAGCGACAGGGAAGGCTAACTGGCAACTCACATATGGGTAGCAAGAAGGCCCTTATGCCATTTATTCTCAGAGAAGTTTCATCTACGATACAATCTTCATCTGCACTGTTAGATGAGATCTCATTCAAATGGGTTAGACATAGGTGTACCTGCTTTCACATCTGTATGTTAAAAAGCTTTATCAAGGCTAATGCAGTAACAGATTTTATTTTTAAAACTCATAGCATATGAAACGTCGATGCTTTAAATATAGGTGAAATCTCTCTCCCTCTCTCTCTCTCTCTCTCTCTCTCTCTCTCTCTCTCTTAGTGAATACCTTACACCTGTATGTAGTCATGGCCGTGCGTACAAACGTACAAAGGCAAGAAAGCATAAAGCAAACTTGGTATTCTCATCCAAATATCACGTCAAATCAATTAAGTAATGAACTCTGACAAACAAGCAAGCAAAAAGCATTTTACGTACAAAGGCAAGGAAAAGAAGAATATCTGCTACTTTATCCAACCAATAAAGTTGACTTTGTTTGCTTCATATATGCAACATGTAGGGGTGAACCACGGCACCCGCACCCATACCATGCTGCAAGGGTGAGGGTGAGGGTGTGGGATATGACAACTTCCAAAATCATGGGTGCTGGGACAGAGCAATATATTTGTATATATTACATACTTTACATGATTTAATTATATGATTCGATAATGCCTAGAAGAAAAACTCATTCTCAAGAAGTTGCCTGAAAAAGTATTAATTCATCAATATTCCATGACATGTCACATGACACTAACAATCCTTAAGATAGTATTTTTAGTGAAAAATATTTAAAATAAGTAGTGCCAAGTCAAGCACAAGAAGTAGCATGGTAGAGTCAAGAGTATCAGACACGAGGTCGCGTGATAGACCCAGAAACTAAAATATATACAAACATATATGCCGTGTGTCTGTGTTCGTACTCTCTGGAGAAAGGAACATAGCTTTCAATTACACCAACTTATGAGGAATAATGTGAGTGAAACATGGAAATTACCTTTGCAGTTTTTGCATCTACAACTTTGTCCTCAACCAAACCGCATTTGTTCCCAACAAGAAGCTTAGAGACACCATCACTTGCATATCTGTCAATCTCATTAAGCCACTGTTTGACATTATTAAAACTCTCTTGCTCTGTAACATCGTAGACAATCTGCAGGGAACCTAAAGCAATTAGTGATCCATATGACGAGAAGATGCAAGAAAAAGCCAAATAATATGAGTAGTGTATAGGATGATCAAAATAGGACACTTAAGGTAGGATACGCAGGACAAGATGGCCAAAAGTTCAGCCACATATCTTATGGAAGCCTTGAACAGACACCTAAGCAATTCTCGTTGCCACAACTGGAAAAAAGAGACATTGTTTCCTTAAGCTTTTGGAAACGGGGGGCACAAACCAATAGGATGAGGATGATTAGAAGCTAAGATGTAGCAAGAGATGTATTCCAGGTCAGACTGATTAAATCCGAATTTCGCAAACATCTGTAACATATATTTAACCACTTGCTTTCGAAACAGAAGAATCGAACCTATATAAAGAAAACATCCAGCCACATTTACCACTAGCTTCCCACTAAGGAATTAGCGTAAGTGGATAGAAGAACGTAAAAAACTAAATACAGATGTTCGCAGCTAAGTTGAAGTAGAAATAACTATAAGAATTAGCTTTTATAGTAAAAAAACTAAATATGGATGTTCGCAGCTAAGTTCGTAGTTTAGATAAAAATCGAAAACCAAACACCACATAAAATAGTATTTCTAACTTTTATATCAAACCGCTAGCTTTTAAACTGCAGTTAGGTCAAAACCTGCACATCAGAAAGAATTAGCAACTTTACCTCGAAACTATTCGCAATTTATTGAGTTATGAAAATAAAAGGATAGGAGCAAGAAGAAAGAAACAAAAAGAAAGCTACACCAAAAGTTGGGAGAGAGAAAATCAGCTCAAGTCAAGACTATTTCCTTGATATTTGTAATAGTCATTCACTTCTCTCAACAGCAATCAATCATTCCAATAGAGGGCTTACAATGATTCCATGGGCCCCTCTGTAGTAGCTGTTGGTAATGGTTCTAAATCGTTCCTGCCCTGCAGTATCCCACTATTCAACAGAAAAATGAGTTCAAAATGAAAGGTAATAATATCACAGCCAAGTGCAATGAACCTTGAAAACTCCTTTCATCCCTTGAGAAGGCTTCACAAAAAACAAGTTATGTGAGAAAGAAAATTCTGCCCTTCAAGAAACAAAAAAGTATTGTCACAGGTTTCTCTTCTACGAATGTTTAAAATGAACCAAGAACAAGAATAATTTCTGGGTATTTTCCAGTTAACTGATTCCAATTTTAAGAATGTCTAAGACTCTGCAGTAAGTTCTTGTAATACAAAAAGTTAAGCACTAGCAAATGCCATCAAGTTAAATATTGAAAGCCCCACAAGATGGAACAACACTTCACAAATCATCTGCAAAAACAAGGATGCTATCTTGAGACGCACAACACAATAGGCTCCAGCACTCAACAACTAAACTTGAACTACATACTAATATAAGAACATTTTCCTGGTTTCTAATATTTTCTTTTTTACCTCCAGTGCTTCCCCATATCACATAGAACTCTTCAGTGCTTCCCCATATGGCACAGAACCCTCAAGTGCTTTCAGATATCGTAGAGAACCAGATAGAAGATCAACAAAAAAGTTGGCAAGACACTAAAAAGTTTGGTTGACATATGACCCTCCCTATAGTCACAACATCTCAGATTCAAGCTTCCAAACAAATACTGCGTGTTTGTTCTTTTACACCATACAACATGAACTGACAATCAAACAAAAGAATTCAAGGATTTAATCATATTAATCTAGGTATAAAAATTGGTGTAGCAATACAGCATAATTGATGGCATAAAACAACATCAATTCTATAAGAATAGGCTCTTTTTTCAGCCATTTAGTAGCCATGTATCCTTGACTGCTTTCCCCATGGTATGTCTATTTAATAACGTCCTTATCAGCTTCTATGTTTTCACCTTGTCATATACAACCTGTCAGGTCCCCATCCTCTGCCCCTTATTGCAAGCTTCAGCCATTTCCTTCAATAGGGAAAGTTTTACATCAAAAGAAGTCTCTAGGTGCAAGATGACTTTCCGATAGTATAAAAGCCTAGGACATGATTACTATATTATCAATAGCGGTTAGGAGGTTGTTAGCGGTCGACCCTGATATAGCGATAGCGGTGATATAGCGGATTTAGCGGTATAATTTTATTTATGATTAAAAAATTATATATATATATATAATGGATTCTCTAATTTCTAAGAAATATCAAGAAACACCACTTCTTTCATAAATATCAATCAAACTAAATAAACAAATTCTACTTCTAACTTCTAAGGAAACAAACAATAAATTTCATGTAGCACATGCATATTGAATTGTTAACCTTAAATTAGAAAACAAAAACATAAATGTAACAAAGTTATTCTAAGCATTAAGCAAAGAAATTAAAAGAAACAAATATATAATTACTTATATACTCAAGTATGGTGAATATGGTGTCACCAAGCCGATCACTCTCCTACTCTTCAGAGCTTGTATGCACATTATATGTTTTGCTCCAAAATTGTCCACAACAAGTAGTGAACATGAAAAAACAGTTCACATGTACTAATCTGTTATCATGTTGCCACAAAGTTAAAGGTTAAGGTACATATATAGAAGCACAGATGCAGGTGTAGCAAGTACCAGTGAGAATCTTATTTTCATGCATCACATTTGAACCACCCCACAAAGAGTAAAACAGTCTTCAATAAATGATGTTGTCAAAGATAACAGCCAATGTGAGGCTTAAAACATTCAATAAATGATGTAATTAATATAAGGCACAGAGCAGAATACAAAAGAGCCAATAGTCTCAGTGAGTATCGAATGAAAGCGAATCTCAGTCGAGTGGTATGAAGAAAACCAAAAAAAGTTAAGAGAAAGAAGGCAACAGAAGGCAGCGGAAGGCCTAGCCGAAGAAAGAGAGAGAAGAGAGAAAGGGGGAGAGCTTAGCTACGGTAGAGGAAGGTGAAGAAAGAGAAAGAGAGAAGAGAGAGAATCTATGAGAGAGAGAAGGTGGCGGAAGGCGATGACGGAGAAAGCGAGAGAGAGAAAGGGAGAGAGAGATCTTACCTACGACGGAAGAAAACAATGGAAAGCGGAAGCGGTGGTCGTTAGTGGAGACTGCTCGTTAGTGGTGGCGGAGAGAGAAGACGCAACTACAAACGCGAGAGATGGGAGAGAGAGGCGAGACACATATGCATATGAAGATCACGTTTAGGTTTAGCATTTTATTTTTTTTGGTTTAGGTTGATCCAATTGGATAGCCGACCCCGTCTAGTATGGGAAAAGGCTTAGTTATTGTTGTTGTAGTTGTTGTTGAGGTTGATCCAATTGGATTGACCTGACCTAAATAGGTATTGTATGCTAACACTACTATAGTGGTCCGCTATAGAAGTGTTAGCGGTGCCCTAGAGGGACGCCCGCTATAGCAAACACGCTATAGCAGCTTTTGTTCCTTTATAACACTATAGCACATTATTGACAACATAATGAAGAATAACCTCAATAATGTTGAGCATTAGGGCCTTTTTGATATTCTTTTGGGTGGAAAAGCTTTTCCAAATAGTTGACAGGAAAAAAATCCATAAAATCTGCCAACACTTTTATATCTTGTAGCCTTGGACAAGCCCAAATACGATTGTGCTAAGGTTGTAGACCTAAACCTACTGCAATCAATATTTCTTTGTTCAAGGGCTTGTTGAAAACGTGGATGCGCAGCGGAGATTAAAATCACACACATAAACAAATATTGAAGAGGAAATGTGGAGATCGTAGGAGGGGGCGGACCTCCAATGGAGGTCGCCCCCCCCTCTTTTTCTTTCTTTCTTAATCACAGACTCTTAAACCCTAATACAACTTATCAGTCCTTATATAAGGAGCTGTAAAACGTAAAATAACCAAAATACCCTCTAGTACAGAAAATTACCAAAATACCCCTACAATTTTGGGCGAGTACAATAATACTTAGAAACATAAAACTAACACAAAGACACTAGATAAACATATTCTTCAACAAGATTGGTGGCTAGCATGGAAGTTAAACACCATGCATGTGCCATATTTCACAGTTGCTTCCAATGGACCTTACTCACATACTCTGCCTCTTTCAAAGCATTTTCTCCAGATTGTACTTTATAAATCCAGTTGGAAGGGATTATTCCTGTTGGCCAGAGTTGGAGAAATCCTTCTCATCCGTGTGTTTTTCACAAGTTATGCCTTCAGAGAGAGCTTGTTCATCAAGGAATTGAGTATCCCACTAGGAAAGTCCAGACCATTCATCAGTTCAGCCAAGACAACATTGTTCTATGTTTAAATAAGTTGTTACCACCCAAAGAAGTTGTCAAGATTCAGACGTTGATCCCTTTGATGCTACTATACAATCTATGTCCAATCCAGAATTTTCTTTTCTTCAAGGTTAATGGGGTGATCGGTTGTCTTGTCCCTCAAACTGCACAATCACTAAGCCTAATGATTCCTTATTTCCTCAAAGAAAACAATTCTGCATTTGTGTGTGTTGGTGCAGTCAATAACCACTAAAACAAATGAAAACAAAAAAGTTACCTGACTAGGGGGGGGTGATCCATAAGTTGAATGTTATGAGTTCAATACCCAGGAAATGCATCTAGCTTGGGCCTCCGTGTTGTACCAAAAAAAATAATAAAACACAATAGTTTGCAACAACAAAAGATCCTCCTCTATATTGACTTATTAAATTATAAAACAACTAGACAACATCGATGCAATGAAAAGCCAAAACCCAATGCCAACCACAAGAAGTTCAACAAAGATGAATATAAACCAGAATCCTAAACATTGGGTTCATCAAACTATGTTAATTATTAAGAATCATCAAACTATGTTAATTATTAAGAACTATGTACTCATGAAATGCAAAAATAAACCAAACATCATTTGCAGGAACTATATATTTAGGCAAGTGATCCAAAAATGAAATTAGTGGCATTAGCATACACAGGATTTCCCACGACTGGGCTTTGGTTCTAGCAATATCAACCTCAACGTGATTCCCATTGCACAAATTTAGAACCAATTCTCTTGCTTTTTCAGATCCACAACAAGATGTCCAGAGAAATTATCATGGTTAGGAAAAGTCATTGCATTCATTTCCATAAACAAAAAAAGTTGAAACGTATTGATTTCTTCCGAATTACTCACAATCTGAAGCTTGATCATTTTCCCATCCTATTATATCGTTCTTATTTTCTGAAAAAGGCCAGAAATGAAAAACAATATGACAATAAGAAAGATGTGAAGTCAAATCTCACGAAATCCATGCCGATGGTGCCATGCTACATTGCATGGGTATGCCCATTCGGGCGACGTACCCATATCTGGTACATACCGGGTACGGGTATGTTTGGTATATACCGACTATATCACACGGACACCTCTAGGAGGTGAAGTGTCTGGCTCGACGCGGGTGCGACACTGACACCGTGTCGGTGCGGCACCGACATGGTGTCATGTAACTGCGACACGGTCAACGTGTTGAGGCATAAAATTGGGTGCGGTCAACGTGTCGGGGCTCATTTTTGTCCATTTTTTTAGGTCATGCTTATAAAACACAGACACTCGTTCCCGCATGCAAACGCAGAGACTCCTGCAGCGTTCGTGTTCCTCCTCCTTCCCACACGCAGAGACTCCTGTTCCTACCGCCGGCACGAGACTCATGTTCCTACCGCCGGCGCCTTTGTGTTCCTACGGCCATCTCTCTCTCCCCTTTATAGTATCCGCGATTGAAGCCTCTTGCTACGGCATTCGTGTTCTTCCTCCTTCCCGCACGCAGACACAGAGACTCCTGTTCCTACCACCGGCGCCTTTGTGTTCCTACGGTCATCTCTCTCTCCCCTTTATGGTATCCGCGATTGAAGACTCTTGCCACGGCGTTCGTGTTCCTCCTCCTTCCCGCACGCAAACGCGGAGACTCCTGTTCCTACCGCCGACGCCTTTGTGTTCCTACGGCCATCTCTCTCTCCATCCGTGATTCAAGCCTCTTGCCACGGCCTGCAGAGACTCCCTTCGTGTTCCTACTGGCGATTCCTTCATTCGTGTTGGGAATTGTATTATTCCAACATGGAAGGCCTGCCACCATATTGTACTGTTCCAACTGTTGGGCTCAACATTGGCCGCATTAAAGAATCAAATGCAAGGGTTGTTTTCTGGGACCTTGGTGGGCAGGTATATAATCAAATGCAGCAGATCTTTTGTTCTTATTTATGTTTGTGCATTTCCACTAGCCTTTTCCTTCCCCAAATTGTCACTCTCCATCAAGTGGTATTTCTACTAACATATCTCCTATGTTTTCAGACTAATTCTTTATGTAGTATTAGTTGACGAAGCTATTGTTTGTATTGACTTTTGACAATTATTTTGCTTGCTTGCTTTTGCAAATTTGATACCCCAAGTTTCTTATTTGTCCAAGTTGTAGTTGAAGTCCTTTCTATCATTTCTCTAGCGACTGGCGGTTTCTTTTTCCCAACAGACTGAACAACTTCATCCTTCAGCAGAAAAAGATTCTATCATTTCTCTTCTGAGATGCTCTGTGCCATTACTAGGTAGCCCACTAACTGGCCTTGGTGCATGAGGAACATTAAGTCTTAGTCTTCTGCTAGTATATGAATGTTAATTTTATGACTAACTCCATCTCTTATTTGTTGTTTTTGATATGTTGTTTTTTGAATCAGATTGTGAAATTGAGAATTGAGTTCATCCTAAAAATAACCGACAATAGAAAAGGAAAAGGAGTATTAATTGGTAGTGATCCTACTGGGAGTTCTGGTGGAAGTGTTCCTTCAAGTTCAGGATCAACAACAAAAGTTTCAAAACCTTCAATACCTCGTGATGATGCACCATTGTGGATGCACGTACAAAAGGGAGAATTATACGAAGGTGGTGGAGGTAATACACATTTTATATGTAAATTTTGCAATATGAAATTTACAGGATCATATACCAGAGTGAAGGCACATCTTTTAAAATTATCAAAACATGGTATAAGAGCATGTCCGAATGTGGATGAGGATTTACGAAGACAATTAATGAAAAAGCAAGATGAGTATGAAAAGATGAACGAAAGGAGTGAAAAAGGAACAAATATTTCATTATTTGGTGGATACAAAGAAGATGTAGAAAAGAAAAGAAAGTTAATGCAAAGTGAATTTAAAGGTTTTAGAGGAGGAGCAATTGAAAAATCATTTAATATAGTTGGAAGGGACGAGATGGATAGAAAGGTTGGAAGATTTTTCTTTTCAAGTTCACTTCCTTTTAATGTAGCAAGAAATCCATATTGGAAAGATCTTGTTACTTCATTGGCTAATTGTAATTTACATGGTTATGTTCCTCCAAGTTCTGAAAGATTGCGAACCATTATTCTTAAAGAAGAAAAAGCCAATATTGAAAGACTTTTAGAACACAAGAAGTTTTCATAGGAAACTAATGGTGTTTTTATTGTTTCTGATGGATGGAGTGATATTCAAAGGCGTCCACTCATTAATTTCATTGCTTATTCAATTAGTGGCCAATATTTTTTAAGTCGGTTGATGCATCTGGAGAAATTAAAACTGAAGGATACTTGAAAGATTTATTTGTAGAAGTTATTAAGAGTGTTGGACCAGATAATGTTGTACAAATAATCACTGATAATGCAGCTAATTGCAAGAGTGCAGGGTTAAGTATGGAAGGTGAGTATCCACACATATTTTGGACACCTTGTGTAGCTCACAGTTTAAATTTGGCTCTTTCTCGTATATGTAAGCCATCAGAAGATAAAGATAATCTTCGTGCATATGAATTGTGTTCATGGATTGAAGATATGGCAGCAGATTGTATAAAGATAAGGAATTTTGTAATGAATCACCATTTAATTTCAGCAATATTCAATAGACATTCTCATTTAAAGTTGTTAAAGGTTGCAGAAACACGTTTTGCTTCTTTGATTGTGATGGTAAAAAGATTTAACACAATAAAGACATCATTGATTCAGATGGTTACTGATCCAAGCTGGGATGCATACCATGGTAACAAGGTTGAAGATCAAACAAGGGCCCAAGCAGTGAAGACTATTATTCTTAATGATTTATGGTGGGACAAGGTATCATATTTTCTTGAATTCACAGAGCCTATGTGGGAGATGTTGAGAGAAGTTGATAAAGATGAACCAATGCTTCATAAAGTTTATGAAATGTGGGATACCGTGATTGAAAAAGTTGAGTCAATAATTTTGAAGCATGAGGGAAAAGAACTTCATGAGACATCAGCATTTTATGATCATATCCATTCTATATTAGTTTCAAGATGGGACAAAAGTAACACTCCCTTGCATTGTTTAGCACATTCTTTAAATCCAAGATATTATGGGAAGAAATGGTTGCATGAGAGCATTGGGCGTTGTCCTCCTAATCAAGATCCTGAAATAGCAAAGAATAGACAAATGTGTTTGGGAAGGATTTATCGTGACTCATACTTACTTAGGCAAGTAAATTCTGAATATGGAAAGTTTTCGTGTGCCAGACTTGATTCATTAGAAGCACTGGAAGCAAGGGATTATCAAGATCCACTAGATTGGTGGGCATGTTATGGATTTGAGATGCCTCTTCTTCAAAAGCTTGCATCAAAATTATTATCTCAACCTGCTACTTCTTGTTGTGAAAGAAATTGGAGTACATATTCTCAAATTCACAATATCAAAAGAAACAATCTATCAAGTAGTCGTGCTGAAGACTTGGTTTATGTCCATTCAAATCTGAGATTGGTTTCACGATCTAATGCTGAGTACAGGTAAAAATTACTAATCTTTTAAAATTGTTTTCTTTGCTTGCATCATGATGATTATTGTTGATCTTTTCTTATTATTTATTTGAATATATTACAGTGAAGGAGCATCAAAATATTGGGATGCAAACCCAGAGGAATATCACTTAGATGATAGCCAAGATTTGCATACTCTTAATATGGAACTCACTGATCCAATAGTCCCTTCAGTTGATGATATTGTTGATAGTGAAGATCTATAAATTATCAGGTACATGTTCATTACTTCATTTCATTTATCAAACATTAATATTGTTCATAGTTGATAAATGATATTATGATAATATTGTTCATATAACATAGGTAGTTCTTTACTTGTTTTGCTTTAATATAAAGTTGTGTACTTATTTATTGTTGTCATCATATTCTTATGTTAATTGATGTCTCACTTGTTCTAGGCTTTTAACTTAAATTAGTTGAATATATAATATATATAAATATTATATACCCTAGCCGTGTCGCCGCACCCAAATTTTTTGAAATTTGCCGTATCCCGCACCCGCACCCGCACCCGTGTGACATAGTATACCGATACCACAAATGGCATACCGGTACGCATACCCAATATGGGTACGTCACGTACCCGTATCGGGTACTTGATAGATCGGGTCAATCCATACAAATATGGGTTGTCCTGATTCAAAACTAAAGTATAAATTGGCTTTTTTTTCAAAACCAACCCTAATCCCCACTCTTGTGTCTCTCTCTTTACCCTCGATGTCTTGTTCTCAGGTGCAGTCATCATCGGCGATTGGGAGCAACGAATTTTGATTGTAAAGTCGGCTAACGGTGGGCCTCCTGAATTTTTGACGAGGGAGAGAAAGGAACTCGGAGTTCGTAAGGAGCATCTTCACGGATCCAAACCACCTCAATTTGGCGGCAAAGAGTTCTTGCGACTTTCTTATATTTTCTTGAATGAGACCTTGTTGAATCAAAATGTTAGTTTTTCTTCTCCATTTCTCTAAGTTATTTTTATGATTTCTAATATACAATTGAGAATCTTGGTTCCGGACCATTTCATTCGAAATTTTTATACAACTATGTCATATGTTGCATGGGTACAGATATGGGCTTAACAATTTTTAAAAAAAACTAAGGTACGAGTACACCACTATTAAAAAACATAATAAAAAGATAAATTTACAACTACAACAACAATTAAGCCTTTCCCATACTAGACGGGGTCGACTACATGGATTCTTTGTTTCCACATAGCCCTATCATGTGCCATGTTAGCAGTTAACGCACAATAAGCGAGATCATTTTTTATTGTTTCTTTCCAACACTTTTGTGGGTGTCTTCTACCTCTTTTAATACTTTCAAAATCTAGTTTTTCATACCTTTTTACGGGTTCTTCTTTTGAACCACCTTAAATGATATTCTCAATAAAAAGATAAATTTACATAAATAAATATAAACACATTATAGAACATTCTATATTTTAAAGAGCATGTACCTATAGATAAATATCAAATTCAATCAGCAATTTACAAGAGAATGCCTACATTTTAAAGAGTTGGAGCTGCAAATGGAAAGCGTATATGAAATTTTATCCTACAACCAATAAAATACAAGAAAATGACTGCAAATTAACATGAAAAATACAAGACCGACCGAAGAAATTCAAAAGTGAAACAGTTGCATGTTTGTTTCGAGCAAGCAATTAAATGGAAGAAGGAACTAAACAATATCTTTAAGAGTGTTATCCGTATCACACTGTATCGTACGATACGGTACGATACGTATCGTATCGTGGGAAGCTACGATATGATACGATAATCTGCATCGTATGATACATGTTATCGCACTGTATCGTACGATACGGACGATACGTCCAAAAAAAATTCAAAAAAAAATCAAATTTTTTTTTGCAGGTTTATGGCCTCTCTTCACTTCCCTCAAGGCATCCTCCAATATGCTTGTTTGGGATTGCAAGTTGTGTATGTAACATGTAAATTTGGGTTTATAATTTTATTTATTGAATAAGAATAATTTATGAACAAATAAAAATTGTGACAAAATCATTTCCCTTTCTTTTGTCAACTTTTAGGTATATTTCTCCTACCAGTTTCTAATTTCATGAAATCACAAACAATGAAAAACAATTTGGTTGTCTCGGTTCATTGAGTGGGCATTTCACAACTTCACTATTTCAGGGTTCACCTTACATGACTTTTATTGAGTTGAACATGATAACGTATATGAGGCTTAACTGAGTATGTGAAGTGAGAAATGGAGCTCAAGCATTAGTTAAAAAGGTAGTCTCTAGTAAGAGAAAAAGGAGATATCATCAAGTAACAATATCACATCACTGAGGTGTCATAGACTCAACTCAATAATCAAAGAAATGGAGCTCATCGTTTTGTTCAGATATGAAAATTAGCAAATATGACAACTACATGTATAAAGATAACAGTTTGTTAATTTTGATATATTAGATGAGTAAATTAAGAAAGATAACGAAGAAAATGCACTCCCGACCGAAGAAGACAGTGCATGGATTAATTTGAAAGGAGTGCAACGACATCATGAAGGAGATGAAGATTTTGATTTTGAAGCAGAAGGTGATGAGAAACTTTGAATCTTCATCAAGAAGAAGATAAGATTATTTAGTTAATGGTCCTGATAGGCTGATACAAATTTACAATATGTAAAATGTAAATGTATTTCATTTTTTCTTCAAAATATGTAAATTTGGATGCAATTGTTCAATGTTGAATGCTCAACCTATACTAAACTTGTATTATATGAATTTAAAGCAATTTCCATATTTTTTTATTTTTTTCAGTTTTTTACTAATTTTTCTTGCTTTTTAAATAATTTTTGTATTTTTTAATATTAAAGTATGATAGCCCAATACGCATTAGACAACACTGATCTTTTAACTCTTCAGGATCGTTTTCTCATCAAATCAAAGCATAGAAAAATCAAGCCGCAGAGACGAATACAAAGGGTACAATGTGTGTGTGACTGCATGCATGTTCTACTAAGCTCACTCAATTCCTAAGGTACTTGGAAACAAAAAATGCATAAAATGTAAATCTTCAAACTGCTTAAGCATGCTACGCTCTGAAACTTATGAAAGTTATTCACTGACCTTGTAAAATCAGCCTGTCAAGTGTTAAGAGAGTTGAACTTGCATTTACAGTGAGGCGAAAATAATCCTTTCAGCTGCCAAGGCAGATACGTGTTTATCAAAATAAACCATAAAGAACTTACTACTCGTTGCTCATTTCCTCTCTTCCGATCGAAATCAAAAGAGGAAGACTAATCAATCAAGAGAAAGAGGGTCGGAGGATGCGCGTTCCAGGGGGAAAACTCAGGGCGGTGAACAAGAAGGAAGACGTTTCCCCCATTTTCTCCAACCTCCTCTGCACATACAGCGGTTGTGTTCGGGGTTCTCTCATTTCCCATTATACCCTTGAAATTATCAGTCAATGACATGTGTGTGACTCCCAGGCCAGCCTTGGTAGATCCGGATATGGATCAAGACCCGTATCCTGGATTTCTTAACCCAGCCCACAGATTTTACCTACCAGGCTTGCCACGCCACTTGGTAGAGTCATCAGATTGGACCCAAACTCTCGTGTTGAATCACGAACGGTACTTAGGGTCTGATGTCTCAGCACCCGCCTCTCATATCGGTGTTTGTTCGCACTGGGTGTCAAAGTCCATACTTTTGTGCGTTCGATATGCTTGTGGGGGGCCCCACTTCTGGGGCCCACACACATGCTCGGCTTCTGCCGTCCGAGATCAGGTTAGATTCTGGTAAGCAGATATGTCCGGTTCTCTTGGAACCAGTTCTGGTTCGAACAAGAACCGTGAAAAATCAGGAAAATAATAAAACCAAAAAAATGTAATATATATAGTACACATTAAAAGAAATACCAAATGGACCGTTTGAATTGTCAGCTCCGATCATGTCCCAGTTCTGGTTTCAAGTCTCATTCATCTAGCCATTTGGAACCGTCAATCGGGTTCCAAACCGGGCATGTCTAGTGGTAAATATTTGAATTGCAAAACAATTTTAACTACCGAACTTGGGTGTTGTCACAGGATACCGATCGCATGCAAATAGTCCTGGATGTATTTTTTATGGCACATGGATTCTCCCTTAGATAAGCCACAGTTGATTTGGATTTGATTTGATTTAGAATAGTCATTTGGATCATAGTCTCAATATTGAGTTTAGATTTGGATTCATATTGTTTTAAGATCCATATTAGTATCATTGTATTACATTTAGAATATTCTTGTAAAGTGTCCCTTCTCCATTAGTGTAGTGTCATCTTGTTCGTATTATCAAGTCTTTCATGCATTTTAGCTCTTAATTTGTAGAATAATTACTTTTTCCTTCCATGAGTAGCTTGTATTATTAGGCTAATTGAACTTAGAGACCATGTAACTCATGGTGAACTTCAGCTGATACGAGTTTAAGAAAATGAACCCAGACAACATCTAGTCAGTTCGTATGGGGAATTTAAGACGTTGAGCTAAATTTGGATCCAAATCCATTTGACCACAACTACACGCTCTTCCCACCGTAGGATTAGCTTCACAGGAAAGCACAACAGGTCCGGACCCGAGATTCAAAAGTATTCAGACAACTAATAGATCTCTATATCTTGTGGTCAAGTGTGCCGCATGCCACAACTTAGGTCCATTAACTTTGTATCGCGTTCGTCCTTGTTTGATTGACCACCAAAGTGAACACACGATTTAACGACTGATATCATCAAGAAAGTAGGTCTGGTCAAAGGTGTAGCCATGCACGTAATGACTGAAACCAACATATTGTTGAGAAAATAGCCTTTTCTCTATTTATGTGTGAAACATTAATTGACAAGGCCTCTCTCTCTCTCTCTCTCTCTCTCTCTCTCTCTCTCTCTCACACACACACACACACACACACATCTAGAAGAGCCTAAAGGCCAGTTCAACAAGATGGGAGTGTCTTCACTGCCTCAAATTGGTGGATTAGCAGGTAGTGGCCATATAAATTCTTAGTTCCAATTAAAGAAAATGGTGCGCCAAATGTTTAGTCCTTTTTAAGCATTCCTAAATATGACGGGATACCCCTTATGGCAATTAATATTGAACGAAGTTCAAGTGTCACCATCATGGTATCTGTTCCTTGTCCCAATAAGATTTAAAAGACAAGTAACCTATCCTTTATTTCTTGTTTCGTTAAGGAATCAATAATATATGAATATGTGGGCAATTAATACAGAAGCGTCAATCAACAACTAAACAAATAAACACACGATAAATCCAGAACGTCCAATTATCATGGTAAGCATCTCAAAGTAGAAAAGGAG